>CM065683.1:54900772-54905772 GCA_017654935.2 Phymorhynchus buccinoides | reverse complement strand
CACACACACACACACACACACACACACACACACACACACACACACACACATACATTCAGACACAGACACAGGCACAGATACAGACACACGCGTACACAGATACACTGTGACGAGGTAATGGGTTAAAAGGCTAAGTCTCTAGGGAAGACTTTAGAAAATTTGCCTTTAGCCCACTTCTCTAGGGTATGGGAGATGAGCAACTTTCCCGGCCCCTTTTCATCTAATAAATTTATATTTGTGCCCGGGTTCTGGCTCGTCAGATGGTTGTAAGAAATACAAGTGGTTGAATTGCTCTAAATGGCAGACAGAGAGAAGTAGGGTTTTACATGAAATTACAAGACTCCCACTCTCATCAGTCTGACCAAAGGGTTCAGGATTATTTGACACTTGTATTTTATTTACTCCCAAAATCTGCATAAGATTATGCAACAATAATAATAAAGCAGCTCAATGGCGCCAAAACAAAATATGGATAAAACACAATGAAATCCGAAAGGATTCACAAGACTTTTGTCTTTCTATAAGGTTCGCCCCATGCCGGAAGGGTTACTAATTATCTTCGGTGTCCGTAGGAAAGTTCAAATGATTGGCGCAGTCAGGTAGACTTAGCTGTTTGAAGTTCTGGGCTTGCTCGTCAGGTGAGAGTAGCTCCCAGTCGTTCCTATTACGGCTTCGCGGGATGGCACGGTTCAGGCGTGGTCTCCTCGCGGATTCTGGGTGCAGGTTGTCTTGGCGACGGACCCGTCTTGGTGCTTGGTGGAGTCCGGGATAAGCATCCGGCCCACGATGCCCTGCTGATAATCACAGGAGAAGGTGGATGTAGATCTCTATGGCTTAGAGACAAGGGGCTTCAGTCGGCAGGGAATTAGTGAATCCCAACCGGCTTGAAGGCTTCCCTTGTACAATAGCACTACATGTAGTTAATAAATAAACTGAATTTCAGTTAACAAACTGAGATCAGTAAAACATAAAAGGTGATCAAGACAACATCATTCTCCATCCAACACCTGGAAAGGAAGGGTATCATAAAGTGCAAGATTGCGGCCCATAGGTTTCCTACTAAAAATAGTGCAAGATTGCGGCCCATAGGTTTCCTACTAAAAATAGACAAAAGGGTTAGTAGGCATAAACTCCGGTTCTGGTACCAAAAGTGTTCAAGTCAAAAACACACACACACAAATAATCAGTGCACATAAATAGAATAGAATGTTTACCACTTCTTTTCTATAACATATCTATCTACTCCTTATTCATCATTGAACATAGGATCTAGATCAAAACTAGAGTCAAACAAACCAGATCTCAATCACCTGCCATCAATAATACTTACTAGTGGGCTTATGATGACTGGTTGTGAGTGTTGCTCTAGCTACGTTTCAGCATCTTGTGTGACAACTTTTTCTCACCACTCCAATTATAGCCTTCACTTTCAAACAATGAAAGCCTGCTATTGGTGTATTACAGTCCACACGTCACAATTTTGCTGTTCTAAATGTACTGAACAATCACGCGCCTATTCCATCCTTAGCACATTCCTGACATTCCTAACCTTGTGATTGAAAAGGAAAAACCGTGTTCAAAGGGAGATAACCTCGGTTGTCACTTTCTTGTGATGAGACGGTAGAAAGGGGGGGGGGGGGGTGAAGGGAGATAACCTCGGTAGGTGGTACGTGCTGACCGGGTAGAAAGAGATAACGCCCTTCCGCGGCGTTCGTTTGAAGCAGCGGGGCAATTAACGTGGCGGCTGGACAGAGAAATGAAAAGGCGAGGGGGGGGAGGGGAGAAGGGGGGGGGGGGGTGTAGATAAGAAATAAAGAAAGCGGGTCGCGCGGGACACTTACGTCACAGAGGCCCCCCGAAGAAAAGATTCTGGTACCGGAATCTTCCTGTGGAACGCCGACTCCACTTTCGACTTGGGCGACAGGGACAAATTAGTGGGGAGACTGGGTCGGCTGGAATGGTGGAACATCTGGTCGCAACACAGAGTTCAAAGGAGCAGGTGGGTTAGAGATCAGTGGAATGGATTCCGACTGAGGTTGGTGCGGCAATCCTGTGTTGAGTTGTCCCAAGGTTGATTGCAGAATAGCAAACACCTCTTGCCTGAGTTTCCCCTTTAGCCTGGATTCATCATTGCTGATGATGTGGTTTGGTAGGCCGATTCGGGCGAAAATGGCTTTGAGTGCCGCAGCTATCTGACTAGCATCAAGTGAGGAGATTGGGGCGGCATCGCACTGCATGGTACATATGTCGACCACGGTGACTATGTACCGGAATTTCTTCTTCCGTTTAGGTAGAGGCCCGACCAAGTCGACTGCCACTCGCTGAAAGGGAGGGGTAGGTGACGGCTGTACGTGCGGCGGCCTGTCCCGATAGTACCTTCGGTGGGTGTTTGCGGGTACAGTGCTGCCTTTCACCTGAGGTACCTGTGGCGAGTGGTCTTGGGTCGTTAGGCGGACATTCCTTGGGAAGGATTTTCCAAGTTGTGGCGGACTTGGGGACTTGGGACAATCTGGATTGGCTCGCGCGGCAATTTGGTTTGCCGCGTTGAGAGGTTTCTTCCCTGCTGAGGGAGATTTGCTCTTTGGGAAGGAGGGAGGGAGTTGGTTTGTGGATTGGGGAGAAGGGAATCCTGCTGAAACAATAGCCGGTTGAGAGGGGTGCCCTAAAAACACATACTGTGATCCAAGTATGAGGTCATAGACAGGACTGTCCATGAGCACTGCCTTGATGGGTCCCTTTACATATCTGGTGTCGACATTGATTATGGCGACTGGCAAAGTGGATGGGGGGATTGCAGCATCAGGGCCTTGCAGAGAGATGAAGTCTCCCGTGTATGCTGACGCGGGGACTAAAGATCCGCAGACGATGGCGTCGCATGACAGTCCAGTGTCATAGAGACACTGAACAGGGATGTTGTTGACAGTCGCCTGTCCAACGACTGATGGTGTGCCTGGACACTGTACTGGGGAGGGGTTTGTGCAATTCTGCGAAGTCGAGACGACTTGCATAGTTGCAACATTTTGCCGCTTGTAAGCAAGTTTCCTGCAGTCATCCCGATTGTGGGTGTTTGACTTGCAGTATGAGCAGAATAAGGGTTGCCCCAGTGGTTGTCGTTCATGGGTAGAACCGTTTGACCCACTTTTGGAGTTGGGGTTAAACCTGCTCTGCTGTGAAGCAGTGGACCCAACTACTTGCTGTAGTTTTGGCCTTTTAGGGGCGCTAGGTTCATCATGGGCTAGAGTGTACCTATCACTTAGCTGGATGAGGTCAGCCAGAGTTGTGGCACCTTGTTCGGCAGTAAAGGTGCGTAACTCTGGGGACATGGTTTCGCGCAGTTGCTCGCCAACCATCAGTTCCCGGAGATCCTCATAGGACTCTGATTTTGCAGAAAGGGACACCCATTTTGTCAGATAGTTCCCCAGTCTATCTGAAAATTGGGCATAGGACTCTCCCCTACCTTTTCTGGTTGACCGGAACTTTTTCCGGTAGGCGTCAGCTGTCAACTCGTATCTGTTGAGCAGGGCTTCTTTCAAAGCTGGGTAGTCGGTAATTTGGCTTGACGGAAGTTTGCTGTACACCTCATAAGCCACACCCCTGAGACTTTGGGCAAGCTTGAGGTTGAACTTTTCCGGAGCAAGCTCAAATTCCTGGGCCAGTCTTTCAAATCTATCGAGGAATGCATCGATAGACTCGGTTGCCTCATTGAATGCCTCCAATGTGAAGGTCATGGCTGAGGTATGAATGGGAGGGGGAAAATTTTGAGGGGCAGCAGTCTCAGAGTCTGCTGAGTTTTCAAGCTGCTTCATAGCTAGTTCATGGTCTCGCGCCTTTTCTCGCTCAGTGGCCTCAAGTTCGAGTTCTTTATTTTTGGCATCCTGCACTAGTTGTCTCTGCCTTAACTCATGAGTACGGATTTGCTCTTGCTCGGCAGCATCATGAGCTCTCTGCTTATCTTTCTCAGCGTCTTCGCGAGCTTTATCCGCCTCTTCCGCCTCATGGGCTCTCTGTTTGTCTTTCTGAGCCTCCTCGCGGACTTTATCAGCCTCTTGAGCCTCATGAGCTCTGTCAGCCTCTTGAGCCTCACGAGCTTTGTCAGCCTCTTGAGCCTCATGAGCTCGCTGTTTGTCTTTCTCAGCCACCTCGCGAGCTTTCTCTTTGTCATATTCAGATATGACAAAATTGGCTAACTCTTGGCCTGACAATCCTAGAGACTCTCCCCATTCTTTAAGCTCCCGCCTAAGTTTAACAATCTCAGCCATGGTTGTAAATACAACTATTCAAAATAAAAACAAAGCTGCTGAGTTGAATGTATCAAACAACACTTAACTATTTCAACATAAACAGAAATAGCATGCACATCAAAATAAAGTCATAAATAGCATTCAAACAAATCAAATCAAAACACAGTGAACCAAATCACAATAACTTTCCCAGTGGACACAAGATAAGTTTTGAAAAGGAACTACAGTTTGAATTGAAATTTGTTAGACTTTATGAAAAAAATATCCCGGACGCGAGCCCCCAATTAGATGTGACGAGGTAATGGGTTAAAAGGCTAAGTCTCTAGGGAAGACTTTAGAAAATTTGCCTTTAGCCCACTTCTCTAGGGTATGGGAGATGAGCAACTTTCCCGGCCCCTTTTCATCTAATAAATTTATATTTGTGCCCGGGTTCTGGCTCGTATGATTGTAAGAAATACAAGTGGTTGAATTGCTCTAAATGGCAGACAGAGAGAAGTAGGGTTTTACATGAAATTACAAGACTCCCACTCTCATCAGTCTGACCAAAGGGTTCAGGATTATTTGACACTTGTATTTTATTTACTCACAAAATCTGCATAAGATTATGCAACAATAATAATAAAGCAGCTCAATGGCGCCAAAACAAAATATGGATAAAAAAACAATGAAATCCGAAAGGATTCACAAGACTTTTGTCTTTCTATAAGGTTCGCCCCATGCCGGAAGGGTTACTAATTATCTTCGGTGTCCGTAGGAAAG
>CM065683.1:54885772-54895772 GCA_017654935.2 Phymorhynchus buccinoides | reverse complement strand
GTGTTCTTTAAATCTTTGTTGATTATTTTTTGTAAACTGTATTTGTCCCTGTTTAAAAACAAGCGCTAAATCGCAATAGTTTGTGGCACGCGGTCTATTTTTACCACTCCAACCATGAGTCACCTCCCCTGGCTTTTCAATAATTTTAATCTGTAAACCAGATTGTTATCTCTGCACCATATAGATATCTTTTTATATCTTTTGGAAAACATTTAAAACTATGTATCCTACTTATACTCATCAAAAGAAGCACCGCATACTCGTCGTGTCTGTTGTAGTGTCTGTATTACGTATGTTTATTATTTTGTACGCTTTTAAAATACATCATGTTAAAGAGCGGCCTCAATTTGAAGTGTAGCCTCGATTTGAAGTGCGACATTTTGTCAAAATGTGCGACAATTTTGGACCGACCGACCGACAAAGTGAGTTATAGGTTTGTGGCTTGAGCCACAAACAAAAATAGAATTTCTAATCATTACCTATTGTAGAACAAAAATATTTAAACACAAAACAAGCAGAGGGCATCTCAGAACGGCAGATACCACTGCGACAGTGCAAATAAAAACATAAAAAAATAAAAATAAAAACAAGGGCGTCGCCGAGCGCCAGACATGTCCGTCACCAGCAATGCCACGCACTTGCGACATCCCGTAGCAGTCACATCCTGACACAAAATTGGAAGGGATTTTGTCTTCTAGTTCACGAGATACAGCTTGAAGAAGGAACATATAGCGCAAAGAAGGAAATTTCGGTTTTCAAGGTCACACTTCAAGGTCAAGGTCAGCATGGCGATAATGTATGCTCGGATGTTTTCTACTCTAGGGTATACAGTGCCACACAGAATATGAAGCGCTTCTGTCAAGTACAAATGTGGAAAATATGGCTGAAAACCCAATTTGTAGACCTCTACCACTTTCAAGGCCTACGATCTCCCGGACCGTGACCTTGACCTTGATCGATATGCCACCATCAGAACGGGCATAAGCCAAAGTACCTACATGCCAAATGTGAAGACTCTAACACCAAGGTGTGGGAGTTATGGCCCCTTAAGGATTTTCGGTTTTCAAGGTCGTACGCCAAGGTCAAGGTCACGACGGCAAAATTTTGCACGGATGCCTTCCTCCCAATATCCTTGGGACAGACAGAAAAACAAACAAACAAACAAAAAACAAAAAAAACAAGGGCGTCGCTGAGCGGCAGACATGTCCGTCACCAGCAATGCCACGCACTTGCGACACCCCATAGCATAATTTAGGCACCAACATGATTATTCCGTGTGTGTAGGCCAAGTGTAAGCCAACGCCACTCTCTCTCTCTCTCTCTCTCTCTCTCTCTCTCTCTCTCTCTCTCTCTCTCTCTCTCTCTCTCTCTCTTCTCTCTCTCTCTCTCTCTCTCTCTCTCTCTCTCTCTCTCTCTCTCTCTTCGCAAAGGACAAAGAGAGAGAGAGTGTGTGTGTGTGTGTGTGTGTGTGTGTGTGTGTGTGTGTGTGTGTGTGTGTGAGAGAGAGAGAGAGAGAGAGAGAGAGAGAGAGAGAGAGAGAATATTTGTGTGTGTGTGAGAGAGAGAGAGAGAGAGAGAGAGAGAGAGAGAGAGAGAGAGAGAGAGAGAGACAGAGAGAGAGACAGAGAGACAGAGACAGACAGAGACAGAAACACAGACAGATTGATAGACAGACAGACAGGCAGGCAGACAAACAGATAGACACAGAGAGAACGAGTTGGCACCAGTGAATGACCCGGTGTTGACCCGGTTGTCTGCTGAGTAGAGTCAATGACCTTGGGTAGCTCGTGCAGCCTCCCTGGAAGTTCCTGGAAAACACTGGGTCTACGTGGAAAAGCTAATTTTGGTTCAGAGGCATGTGCTAGTTTCGGTTTCGGCTAATGCAAATGGGGGAGGGTGTGTGTGTATGTTGTGCTCTCTCTCTCTCTCTCTCTCTCTCTCTCTCTCTCTCTCTCTCTCTCTCTCTCTCTCTCTCTCTCTCTCTCTCTCTCTCTCTCTCTCTCTCTCTCTCTCTCTCTTCATAGTTTACGACACGATTCAAAAGTAGTAGGCCTTTCCAAGACTAAAAATCCCACGTAGCATAATTTGTACTGCAATGTCTTCTACTCCACGTTTTTCACACACACACAAAATTTGGAGTGATTCTATACAGTATTTCATGATATATAGGAGGGTGGAGAAAAACGGAAACATGTCTGCCGCTCGGCGACATTGTAGTTCCAGGGGATAATTTATGTACGACTGTGTTACACTCTTAGTGTCACATCCTGACACAAAATTGGAAGGGATTCTGTCTTCTAGTTCACGAGATACAGCTTGAAGAAGAAATATATAGCGCAAAGAAGGAAAGTTCGGTTTTCAAGGTCAAACTTCAAGGTCAAGGTCAGCATGGCAATAACGTATGCTCGGATGTTTTCTACTCTAGGGTATACAGTACCACATACAATCTGAAGCGCTTCTGTCAAGTACAAATGTGGAAAATAAAGCTTAAAACCCAGTTTGTAGACCCTACCACTTTCAAGGCCTACTGATCTCCCAGACTGTTACCTTGACCTTGATGGGTATGCCATCATCAGTAAGGGCATAATTTGAAGACTCTAAGACCAACGGTGTGGAAGTTATGGCCCCTTAAGGATTTTCGGTTTTCAAGGTAGTACACCAAGGTCAAGGTTAGGACGGCAAAAAGTTTTGCGTGGATACATTACTCTCATGGTGACACACCATCCCACAAAATTTGAAGCGATTCTGCAGACCCGTTCGGAAGATACACTTGGGACAGACAGAAACCCAATTTGTAGACCCCTACCATTTTCAAGGCCTACCGATCTCCCGGACCGTGACCTTGATCTTGATCGGTATACCACCACCAGAACGGGCATAAGCCAAAGTACCTACATGCCAAATTTGAAGACTCTAACACCAACGGTGTGGGAGTTATGGCCCCTTAAAGATTTTCGATTTTCAAGGTCTTACGCCAAGGTCAAGGTCACGACGGCAAAAAGTTTTGCGCGGATGCCTTCCTTTCATGGTGACACACCAGCACACACAATTTGACGCGATTCGGTCAAGCGGTTCGGGAGATATCCTTGGATATCCCTGCTGAGCGGCAGACATGTCCGTCACCAGCAATGCCATGCACTTGCGACACCCCGTAGAGTGTCACATCCTGACACAAAATTGGAAGGGATTCTGTCTTCTAGTTCACGAGATACAGCTTGAAGAAGAAACATATAGCGCAAAGAAGGAAATTTCGGTTTTCAAGGTCACACTTCAAGGTCAAGGTCAGGATGTTTTCTTCTCTAGGGTATACAGTACCACACACAATCTGAAGAGCTTCTGTCAAGTACCAATGTGGAAAATATGGCTTAAAACCCAATGTGTAGACCCCTACCACTTACACCTACCGTGACCTTGACCTTGATCGGTATGCCACCATCAGAACGGGCATAAGCCAAAGTACCTTCATGCCAACTTTGAAGATTCTAACACTAACGGTGTGGGAGTTATGGCCCCTGAAATATTTTCGGTTTTCAAGGTCGTACGCCAAGGTCAAGGTCACGACGGCAAAATGGTTTGCGCGGATGCCTTCCTCTCATGGTGTCACACCAGCGCACAAAATTTGACGTGATTCTGTCAACCCGTTCGAAAGATATCCTTGGAACAGACAGAAGAAGAAAAAATGACCCTCTGATTTTCAGGCTCCAGCGATCTTTTTTACCTTGACCTTGACCTTGATCGGTATGCCATCATCAGATCGGGCATAAGCCAAACCACCTTCATACCAAGTTTCAACATCCTATGTTGATCGGTGCCCGAGATATGGCTAAAAATAGATTTTCGGTTTTCAAGGTCGTACGTCAAGGTCAAGGTCATGACGTCAAAATGGTTTGCGCCGATCTCTTCCTATTAAGGAGGCACACCTTCATACAAATTTCATGGTGACACACCAGCACACACAATTTGACGCGATTCGGTCAAGCGGTTCGGGAGATATCCTTGGGACAGACAGAACAAAAAACAAACAAACAAAAAACAACCCAAAACAAACAGACAAACCAGCCCATCGCAAAGTCCGATCACCTTCGGTGACGGACAAAAACAAACAAACAAAAATACAAACCAGCCCATCGCAAAGTCAGATCACCTATGGTGACGGACAAAAAAACAAACACGAATACAAACCAGCCCATCGCAAAGTCCGATCACCTATGGTGACGGACAAAAATACATACTTGGGACATTTTCAACCCATACTGATCTTGGTGTTGGGGCTGTTGGTTTTGCCTCCTGAGTTGTATCAGGTCTGGCTCTCTATTCAAGCCGGGTCTCCTTTCTTTGATTTCAGTGGCCTGTGTCACTTTTTTTTTATAGTGAGTTGTGGTTCAGTTGTGATTCAGTGGCCAGAATGTTGATTTGGAAGTTGGAAGTTTGGTGTACTGTGGTTGTGATAAGTTCACAATATTATGCCGAGGATGCTCTGGAATTATGCTCGTTTAATCTGATCATTAATTGCCTTCCTGTTTCTCCAATACAGTCCTCACAGCATTCATCACATTGATGCGATACACCACACCACCTTTCGTGTCCATGTCTGTTTTTGTCTTTCATGTTTGTGACCTGTGGGCGGATCGAATTGACAGCTGTACAGGTTTATGTAGCAGTTGAACACTGTGTTGGCTAAAAGCCCTTGCCAGACGTTTCCGAAACCCCTTTCACATCAGGTGCATTGGCGGTGATGTTCTTTCGCTCATTGGACTGTCAGTAAGCTGGTCAAAACTTTTCCCAAGTATGTCTTTTTTTGTCCTTTGCCGATCTACGATCGCAAAGGAGTCTATTTTCGCAAAGGAGTCTATTTTGTTTTGCCAATGTAATGTGACTTGAACGTAAATTAACACAGATGGTCCGTCCCGAACGGATGCCTAGCGATTATGATCTAGGCTTACATGAACAGATGCATGCAGACACATAGCCTACATGCGCACAGACACACGCATAAACACTCTCATGCAACCACCCGAGCGTGTGCATGTTCACACACACAGAGACACACGCGCGCACACACACATCCACACCATCACCCACATATACACGCACGCACACACGCACACATGCACGCACACGCGCGCGCACGCACACGCACACACACACACACACACACACACACACACACACAACAGACACACAGACACACACACATTAATGCGAATGCACGCATGGATGCTCATATACATACTCAAACACACACACACACACACACACACACACACACACACACACAGACACAGACACAGACACAGACACATACACACACACACACACACACACACACACACACACACACACACACACACACACACACACACACATGCGTATGCATACACACACACACACATATACACTCACTAATAACCAGAATAACCTTCTTGCTTCTTTATTTACCTTAATATGTTCTCAGTCTTTGTAACGCATTGATGCTGCATAGTAGCAGCATGTTCGCTAATTGGCGTAGCGCGAAACAGACGTAATATGTGCGGATATAAACCGGGAATAGCAGCTAATACAATCAAAACAAACAGAATGGGTTCGATCGATGGGTTAGCACGAACACAAGTCATCCTATATTTGTTGACTGATGCTTTCTGAAGCATCCAAGACGAGCCCGTTTCTCCTTCTCTCGCATCAAATACTACTACGCTTCCCATTCTTGCTGGCACAATTAGTGCCCTCTATCGTGTTTCGCCTCTTCTATGTTTACCTCTGATATTAATTATTGTTCAGCATAGTTACGCACGTTATGCGCGCACACACATCCGCATACACACGCGCTCGCTCGCAGTAACACACCTACACACACATGCGATGTTCCTTTCTCACATAGGCCTACATAATAGCCTCACACACACGTGGTCTCTGTGTGTGACACCCCCACACCCCCACACACACGCACAACCTACATCAACACCCCCACAGACCCCCCCCCCCCCCCCCCCCCCACAGACACACACACACACACACACACACACACACACACACACACACACACAGAGACACACACAGAGATACACATACAGACACATACACACACACACAGACAGACACACACACACACACGCACAACCTACCCACAGCAAGACATCCGCAGTTTGATCTGGACATTTGAGGCACTTGTTACTGTTCAAGGCGGTCACATCCTACTGATTTAACAGCCTACACACCCAAGCATATCAATTGATTGAATGATTTGAGGATACTGATGAACGCACCAGACGTGTAACTATCACCGTGTCAAATACTAGAAAGAAAGTCGCATTGTGTGATTGTCTGTTATTTTTTTAGAAATGAAGATGACATTTTGACTAAGCCTACACGTTATGCGTTTCTCTTTCTTTGGACAGTTGGGCTATACAAGAACGACACTATTCAAGCTTATCAATGAGGATTGCTTTTTCAAAACTGCATATAACAAAGTTCGCATTTCAAACAAACGTCGATTTTGTTTCATTTCTGTTCTGCATTGTAATGGCTGCTACGAATATAGGCCTAATATACACATTATTCAAGCATGTGTGCATTTCAGTCTGTGTGTTTGTGCGCATGTGTGTGTGTGTGTGTGTATGTGTATGTATGCGAGCGTGCGTTCTTGCGTGCACGCGCGAGCGTGTGTGTGTTTGTGCACGCATATTTGTGAGAAAGACAAGAGACATAAAGAGAGGTGGGGAGAACAGTTAGAGGACACGGAGAGACAAAAGACAGAACGGTAGAGCGATAATCCTTGATAATCCTGGAAACTGATTTGTTTTTGTTTTATAATTTATTCAAGTTAAGCATGACATTACTTATAAGTATGAGGTGTTGTATTTGCCAGCCGCCATATTTATGTACATTATCATCATCATATAGTAAAACGCCAAGTATCCGTCCGTGTGTGTGTGTGTGTGTGTGTGTGTGTGTGTGTGTGTGTGTGTGTGTGTGTGTGTGTGTGTGTGTGTGTGTGTGTGTGTGTGTGTGTGTGTCTGAAACACAAAACGGGCCTTATAACTCCGCCGTTTTTCGACCGAATCGCTTCAAATTTGCTGTGAGCCCTAACGGGCCGATGGCAACGGCAACCGAGGCGGCCGTGTCATTTGCGCGGTTCGGCAAATGCGCGAAACGCGCATCCGCTGGCTTCTCGGCGCCCGTATCTCCGGTGTTTCTGGACCGATTGCCTTCGAATTTGGCACGAACATCACCGGGGACGTTGACTATCCGGGTACTAACCCGGAAGCGAATCGGTTCAGAAACGCGCGCGCTATACGACTCCGCCTTTTCTTAACCGAATCGCTTCAAATTTGCTGTACTCAGCGTTACCAGTACTTGGCGTTACCGTTACTAGGCGTTACTGGGACTCGGCGTTGCGCTAGTAATGGTAAAAGTAGGCACATTATAAGCTTCAAGTGGTTTTTTTTTATGTCATTCTTCTTCTTGGGATAAAATGGTATGTGTGTTGTTGGTGAATAAACATGTATTAAAAACAAGCGCGAAATCGCAATAGTTTGTGGCAAGCGGTCTATTTTTACCACTCCAATCATGAGTTACCTCCCCTGGCTTTTCAATAATTTTAATCTGTAAACCAGAATGTTATCTCTGCACCATTTCGTAACTTTTTATATCTTTTGGAAAACATTTAAAACTATGTATCCTACTTATACTCATCAAAAGAAGCACCGCATACTCGTCGTGTCTGTTGTAGTGTCTGTATTACATATGTTTATTATTTTGTACGCTTTTAAAATACATCATTTTAAAGAGCGGCCAGAAGTGTAGCCTCGATTTGAAGTGCGACAATTTTGTCAAAATGTGCGACAATTTTGGACCGACAGACCGACCGACCGACAGACCGACCGACAAAGTGAGTTATAGGTTTGTGGCTTGAGCCACAAACAAAAAAGAATACGAATAAGAAGAAAGCATACATACAAATATACAAGCATACCGATACAAAGGAAATGGAACGAATATATACTACTCAAAATTTACTAAGGATATTATCTTAAACATGGACAATTATCAAATATAAACATAAAGCCGTTATTTTTGTTTCTTATTTTGTGTAATCAACATTTCAGCTTCACATTTTGATAAAAAAACAAACACAAAACGAGGTCCGATAATGATTTGATTTGCTTACCCCAAGGAAAGTGTGTGATACCCCTTCAAAATGCATAAAACAACCGAATGGGGGAAATTTTGATTTTAAGATTGTTCGCTTTTTGTGGCACGAACAGTCAGGGATCAGCATGTGCTAGACCCCCTCACTGCAATTCTAGCATGGAAACGCCATTTTGTGTTCTGGAGGAGCTTTTGAAGCTATTGCTGATTCAGGGTGTTCCACTCCTCTACCAGGCACTGTTCCAGGTCCTGTAGAGTTCGGAGCTGATGTGAATAGCTGATAATGGTTGCTTGGAGCATGTTTCAACATTGTTCTATCAGACTGAGGTCTCTGGATCGGGTAATTTACCTCATATGGACGATGGTCTCTTGCTGCAGGTACGTGTGAACAACCCTTGCACACGAAAAGGTGCATTATCATCCATGAAGATGAGGTCACTTCGGATCGTACCAGCAGAACGTTTGACGTGGACATCGAGTAACTCATCCATGTTGTAAATAGCTGTCGGAGATTCTTTTGAAGAATTTGTGACACTGTTTTCCCGACCATGCTAATACAGAACCAAACTGTCAAAGACCAACCCCAAGATCTGTCATGCTATCTGACTCACGTTTCAAAATAACGCTATCTTGAGAACCCCCACACCCTGGCAGGACCATCAGTGAAATAAAATCCGACCCTGAACTCGTTGGTGAAGAGAATTCACTGTCCAGTCGCATAATGTCCAGATGACGTGGTTCTGGGCTCTCAAAAGACAGCGCTGCTTATGAGCTGGAATGAGCAGAAACATGCCCAGTGGCAGTGAAGGCAGCATCATGGAGTCCGTTCTGTACAGTGTGGATGGAAATGTTCCGCACTGAGGCATTCATCCAATCAAAATACTACTAGAGAATATGTATGAAACGCTTTGGGCAGGCCTGAAAAAGCTCATGGCAGTAAGTCCAAGCTCTGGAGACAATGCATTACAATATTTCAAACTCTAACGACACAATGAGCCTGTGTACAAGTGTTCTCCAGCATGCCAATTCAGATTATACACCTCTTTGCGTGTCAAATGACGTCATTATCTCACTTCGGCCATTTCACTTTGTCTCTTGTGCGATGTGAGCAAGAAATGTCGTTGATTCTGACAATTTTACTTACTTTTATGTTTTTGCGCCATTTCAGCGAAATGACACTTTTTATAAGTGATGCTCTTGAACAGGAAGTTGGATAAAACAAGTTTGAGTGAACTTGTGTTCACGGATGGTTGCTCTTTCAGATCATGTAATATTTATTGATTACAATTATACCCCCTCTTAGTAATCAAGGTTAAAAAACCCATACCCATAGCACATTTTGAGCAGTGTAGACAAATAGAGGAATAAGTCATATTGACTCGGGTGTTCTTCAATGGTCGACTTATGGCGATTATTTGACCGCCAGGGGGCAGTCAATCCACTAGGGGCTTATCAGGCGATTTTCTTAGTTGGGCGTAGTGAGAGAGAGAGAGAGGGTGGGACTCCTCCCTCCCTCTCTCTCTCTCTCTCTCTCTCTCTCTCTCTCTCTCTCTCTCTCTCTCTCTCTCTCTCTCTCTCTCTCTCTCTCTCTTTATCCCCAACTAAGAAAATAGAGAGGATTAGCCCCACTCGAGCGTTATGCCACCGGGTGGTGAAAAGAGCCCACTAAGTCGCTCATTAGACCCACATAGATGGAAAGAAGGGACAGACAGCATATGGCATGCACATTCACGCATGAGGAAAGAAAAGTCCTTGAACTAAACGGGAAGTCAATTCACACAACCAGCGTGCATTTATTTCAGAACATAGCAATTCCATGTCGATGACGCTATCACAATCCAACGCCTTTTTC
>CM065683.1:54870772-54878272 GCA_017654935.2 Phymorhynchus buccinoides | reverse complement strand
AGAGAGAGACAGAGAGAGAGAGAGAGAGAGAGAGAGAGAGAGAGAGAGGCAGAGAGAGAGAGAGAGAGAGAGAGAGAGAGAGAGAGAGAGAGAGAGAGAGAGAGAGAGAGAGAGAGAGAGAGAGAGAGAGAGAGAGAGAGAGAGAGAGAGAGAGAGAGAGAGAGAGAGAGAGAGAGAGAGAGAGAGAGAGAGAGAGAGAGAGAGAGAGAGAGAGAGAGAGAGAGAGAGAGAGAGAGAGAGAGAGACAGTGAGACAGTGAGACAGAGACCAAGACAGAGGGTATGCGTATGTGCTAGAATAAATTATAATGAAAACAATCACACTGCACAATCATGTAAGCGTTCAATCGTTGGACCAATAAAAAAAAATAATAATGCGAAATGAAAATGAGTTTCTTGTACCCGTGTCCTTCCCTTGTGTTAAAGTCGCAGGGCGCAGATGCCCAGTGACTTACGTTCAAACCATGAAAATCAAAGATAACAAATGACTGACTGACTACCGGTATAGAATCGTCGAGGTTGAATGTCTACATGGAATTCTGATCACAACGAAAATATATGAAAACATGAGATTTACTTCCTCAACAAAATTATAGAAAACTTTTTATTGTGAGCAAAACATCAACACGTCTACTGAAACAACACTCCCCCAAACAATCACAAGGAAACAAACAACAAAACAACGTAACATATCCTACCGCGAAAGAGAGATGGAGAGAGAGAGAGAGAGAGAGAGAGAGAGAGAGAGAGAGAGAGAGAGAGAGAGAGAGAGAGAGAGAGAGAGAGAGAGAGAGAGCACAGTACAGACTTAACTACCGCCGATAGATAACTGATATTCAGATTGTTTAAAAAGCCAGACTTGAACTCAATCACATGATGGACTGGAAAACAACAACAACAAACAAACACAAGCCTATGTAGCTGAAAGGAAAATAGATGGACAGACAAAGACACACACAAAAATGAATCGCCAAGCGGCAGAACAGTTCCCGAGCGGCTGAACTTGGGTACATGACAGCAGCATGACGCTCCATGTTGTTATAATTATGAGAGGTTAGCTGTTTGCCCATAAACAATGTAACAAATCAATTACAAAATAAAAACATCCACGCTACTTTCGATAATGCAACAAACGTTTTTTGTATAGAGTATTTAGCCTTCACCCAAGTAATCTAATATGCATACATTACTTTCGATTTGAAGACAAAAAATAACTTGTGAGGGGCAGACAAGCGGACAGACAATTCCATACAAGCATAAACAGTCTCACAATCCTTGGTTTCCGTGAAGAAGTATATCTTGAAAATAAGCGCGGATTCGCAATCGTTTGTGGCAGCGGTCTATTTTTACCATTCCAATCATTACATACACTGAGTCGCCTCCCCTGGCTTTTCAATAATTTTAATGTGTAAACCAGAATGTTATCTCTGCACCATTTCGTAACTTTTTATATCTTTTGGAAAACATTTAAAACAAGGGCGTCGCTGAGCGGCAGACATGTCCGTCACCAGCAATGCCATGCACTTGCGACAACCCGTAGAGTGTCACATCCTGACACAACATTGGAAGGGATTCTGTCTTCTAGTTCACGAGATACAGCTTGAAGAAGAAACATATAGCGCAAAGAAGGAAATTTCGGTTTTCAAGGTCACACTTCAAGGTCAAGGTCAGCATGGTGATAATTTATGCTCGGATGTTTTTTTCTCTAGGGTATACAGTACCACACACAATCTGAAGCGCTTCTGTCAAGTACAAATGTGGAATATATGGCTTAAAACCCAATTTGTAGACCCCTACCACTTTCAAGGTCTACCGATCTCCCAGACCGTGACCTTGACCTTGATCAATATGCCACCATCAGAACGGGCATAAGCCAAAGTACCAACATGCCATATTTGAAGACTCTAACACCAACGGTGTGGGAGTTATGGCCCCTTAAAGATTTTCGGTTTTCAAGGTCGTACGCCAAGGTCAAGGTCACGACGGCAAAATTTTGTGTGCGGATGCCTTCCTCTCATGGTGACACACCAGCACACAAAATTGTACGCGATTCGGTTTCAAGGTCGTACGCCAAGGTCATGACCTTGACCTTGATAATTCATGTCCGGATCTCTTCCTATGAAGGTGACACACCTACACACAAAATTTGACGCGATTCTGCCAACCCGTTCGGAAGATATCCCTGGGACAGACAGAACAAGGCTTACCTATCTCCCGGACCGTGACCTTGACCTTGATGGGTATGCCACTATCAGAACGGGCATAAGCCAAAGTACCTACATGCCAAATTTGAAGACTCTAACACTAACGGTATGGGAGTTATGGCCCCTGAAAGATTTTCGGTTTTCAAGGTCGTACGCCAAGGTCAAGGACACGACGGCAAAATGGTTTGCGCGGATGCCTTTCTCCCATGGTGACACACCAGCACACAAAATTGGACGTGATTCGGTCAACCCGTTCGAAAGATATCCTTGGGACAGACAGAAGGAGAAAAAATGACCCTCCGATTTTCAGGCTCCAGAGATTTTTTTGACCTGGACCTTGACCTTGATCAGTATGCCATCATCAGAACGGGCATAAGCCAAACCACCTTCATACCAAGTTTCAACATCCTATGTCGATCGGTGCCCGATATATGGCTAAAAATAAATTTTCGGTTTTCAAGGTCAAGGTCAAGGTCACGACGGCAAAATAGTTTGCGCGGATCTCTTCCTATTAAGGTGTCACACCTTCACACAAACTTTGACGCGATTCAGTCAAGCGGTTCGGGAGATATCCTTGGGACAGACAGAAAAGAAAAAAAAAAAGAAAAAAAAAAGACAAACCAGCTCATCGCAAAGTCCGATCACCTTCGGTGACGGACAACTATTTATCCTACTTATACTCATCGAAAGAAGCACCGCATACTCGTCGTGTCTGTTGCAGTGTCTGTATTACGTATGTTTATTATTTTGTACGCTTTAAAATGAAGATTCATGTGCTCTGTTCAGTATACAATTATTTCCATACCTAAGGACTGTAGATATGACAACTGAAACGTTACTTTATGCCCAAGAATTTTTGTTCTCTTTTACAATATGTGCGACAATTTGTGACCGACCGACAGACCGACCGACCGACCGACCGACCGACAGACCGACAAAGTGAGTTATAAGTTTGTGGCTTGTGCCACAAACAAAAAACCCACCCAAAGCAAAACACCAACGAAACAACATCTATCACGTCTTTGAAAATGTTGTGATATATACTGTCCAAAAAAAGATACGCATAACTTGTAGGCCTAGTCAAAGTTTCAAGTTAATTTCAAAACTTAACAGAAAATCACACAATGCGAATGTATTTTTTAAATTTGACATGGTGATAGCTGATTGTATGGCGAGTGCATGTGTATCCTCAAATTATTCAGTCAGTTGACATCCTTGGGTGTGGGGACTGTCAAAACAGTAGGGTGTGACCTCCTTGAACAGCAACAAGTGCCTGGGACACTATCAGCATGGGACTCGATCAGACGGCGAATGTCTTGCTGTGGGTTGATGTCCCACTCCTCCTGCTGTGCATTCAACAACTCGCGGTGATTCACTGGCACATCTTCTCGGCCATGCACGCGTCTATCCAGTTCATCCCAAATGTGTTCTTTTGGGTTCATGTCTGATGATATGGTTGGCCAGAGAATCTCGTGGGGGGGATTGTCGGTGAGCAACTGGGTGCCGAGTCGCACAGTATGAGGGCGAGCCTTGTCCTGCAGGAACACAGCGTTAATGTCGTGCCGAAGAGGAAGGACGTGTGGACACAGAATGTCCTTAGGTATTGCTCTGTAGTTAGGCGCCCTTGCACCAGCACTACGGGATTCCCTTTCGTAGACATTTGCGAACAAGGTGTTAACTCTGTGTTTACGAAATTGCATTAAATTCTATCCATGCAATGCACGTGGGCATGAAAAAATCGCTGTTTTGACATTTTAGGCACTGTGTGCGCATGCGCATGAGCAGAGAGAAACATTGACAGCGATCATGACAAGGACCACTGGGTGAACATTTCCAATAGTTAGGTGGATATGCGTGCAGCAATACAATGACGAAAACGACCTTTGAAAAAGTATGCGTTTCTTTTTTGGGACAGTATATAAACATGGTTTTATTTCATTTTTTGGTAGTTTTGAAATTACATTGCATGTGTAATTATTGTTACACAATTAATTTATATTTTTTTAAACCCATTTTCACATTATCATGTTTTTCTCTTTTTACATTAAACACACACACACACACACACACACACACACACACACACACACACACACACACGCACGCACGCACACACACACACACACACACACACACACGCGCGCACACACACACACACACACACACACACACACGACTAATAACATGATAATTGTCATTGCCTTATTCTGTTTTCTATAAATATTTTGCTTATTTTCTTAGACAATGTCTTTCTTCCTACGACATTCTTGACAGCGCATCACTCCTGTTTTTAATCTCTCTTTTTGCTAAACGTTTCTTTTATCATTTTCATAAAATTATTGTGTGCTCTGTCACCCACTTTTTGTCTGTTATTCGTTTTATGATATATGTGCATTATCATTAACCCTTTTCTTACCATGCACGCTTCACGCGTAAATAAATTAAATTGAAAGTATAAGACCCCCGAAAGTATAAGATAAGTAATAGATTGCTAAGCCGGGTGCACATATTATACAGGCAAATTGCGTATGGAACCTATCTGTAATGTGCAAAAAATTAAAAAAAAAGGGAAGTAAGAAATATGAAGAAAGTGTGCATATATACAGTATACGCATAGGCTTCCGCGTGTATGTGCACCCGCCCTTATGAATTTATCTTCATGTTGGTAGCAGTTTTCCCCCGTGGGGATACCGGGGGGTCTTCCGTACGAATAGTCCCCCCAACTTCTGGAAGTTGGCCCGGGAACGCAGACGAGAAGAACGATTTTTCATTTGTTTCATTTGTAGTTATTGTACACGGAGTCTTCATTTCTTAAAAAGCGAAAATATTGATTTAAAAAAGATCTCTAATTTCATATTGGGGTCCAAATCCACTGCGGGTTTTTTTTCCCCACTCTATTTTGGGAAATGCGTTAGTGTTTATTTGTCGAAATTCCAAAAGTTCTATTGAAGTTAGGAGCGATGAATCATGTCACCTTCATGCACACTGGAAGTGTCTATGGTAGAAAATCACCCTGTTGGTTGTCTTATGCTGAGTCATATAGAAAGAATCATAGTACAACATAAAATATAAAGCAAAAATAGGAAATATGTTGATAGTTTGGAATGGGTTAGAGGGAAGGGAGAGGTAAAGGGGGGAAAGAGAACGAAAAGACAAAGAGGCCACTAAGCCCTGATGTTGTACGTGGTGGCTATGAGGTTAGTGACAGTGGGGGGTGGGGGGGTGGGGGCTGTTTGGTGGCTATTAAAAACACACCATAGACCTCAAGATTGCGTTGTGACCCCCCCCCCCCCTCCACACACACACACCATTTGGTGATGTTTCTTTTTGTGTTACCGAGTTTATTTAGAGTACAATGAAAAGGTAAAAAAACAAAAAAAAAACAAAAAAAAAACTTCCGAAAAAAGTTACTTACACTTTCGATTTAAAGAGTTGCCCTGGTGCTTTGCCCGTCGAAGGTTGAAAAAATAAACCGAAATATCGCGCTATTTTATCAGTGTTTGTTGTTTTTTAATATTGAAAAAAGTTACTTGGTAAGGAACGGGTTAACTTCTTTAATTTGTCTCCCAGTATCTGTCTCCCTGTCTCTGTCTCTCTCTCTCTCTCTCTCTCTCTCTCTCTCTCTCTCTCTCTCTCTCTCTCTCTCTCTCTCTCTCTCTCTCTCTCTCTCTCTCTCTCTCTCTCTCTCTCTCTCTCTCTCTCTATCTGTCTCTTTGTGACAAGCGGGGGCGGACACAATAATGGGATGGAAGAAGATTGCAATCATTTCGCACCCACCAAGTCAACATCATTTCTATATTCAGGAACGTGCGAGAAATTAGAGGCTTGACGCTAACAATGGCAAGCAGGATATTATTGAGAGTAGGCAAAGCAGCTGGCCTCCATTCAAGCCTTTCGGAGGGACAATGAAACTTAATAATGTTATAACCGGCCAGGTGTGGCCATCAGTACTGCTTCCACCGCAGCAGACTAATTGAAGTTGACCAATGTGTGCGTCAGTAGATCGTGTCTCTTTATAGTTATGGTGGCAGCGATATCAAATTCCATGTCCGCTCTGGGGCTAATAGAATCAATCTTCAGTCACGACCCCGCAGATGTTGATGGACAAGCTTGATTTTATTTGGCCGTTTTCGATTAATTTATACGTCCATTGTTCAGACTGGATTTCTAGAAACCAACTAGCTTGCCAATGGAAACCGCCACTTCCCCACCCCACGTGCCCATGTGTATCAACAAAACAACATACATAGTGTTTCTAACCGCCACTTCCCCACCCCACGTGCCCATGTGTATCAACAAAACAACATACATAGTGTTTCTAACCGCCACTTCCCCACCCCACGTGCCCATGTGTATCAACAAAACAACATACATAGTGTTTCTAACCGCCACTTTCTTTCTTCACTTCTTTTCAAACATTTCATTGTATTTTACTTAACACTATTTAGACTATTATATATCTTTTCCCCTATATCTATAATGTGCTTACACTGATATTCTCTTTGTTTCTTTTTCGTACTACAACAACAATAACAACAGCATAGACTCTACAGTATTTATACGGCGTGAATCTTGATACAAATCAAATCAAAGCGCACCTCCCCCCCCCCCCCCCCCCCCCCCCCCCCCCCCCCCCCCCCCCCCCCCCCCCAAGTGAGTGCAGCAGAATCTTCAACGTGCCGAAGTTGGCTGCCTAAAGGGCAGAAGACGGAGGAGGATTATTTTGTATTTTCCGTTAAAACATTAATTGTTGTTTTTGTATGATTTTCATTAATTTTTTAAATTTTATATCGTTCGGGATTTCACAGAACGTGTTAGCAATGGTCGACTTATGGCGATAATTTGACCGCCAGGGGGCAGTCAATCCACTAGGGGCTTATCACGCTATATTCTTAGTTGGGCGTAGTGAGAGAGAGAGGGAGGGTGGGACTCCTCTCTCTCTCTCTCTCTCTCTCTCTCTCTCTCTCTCTCTCTCTCTCTCTCTCTCTCTCTCTCTCTCTCTCTCTCTCTCTCTCTCTCTCTCTCTCTCTCTCTCTCTCTCTCTCTCTCTCTTTATCCCCAACTAAGAACATAGAGCACTCGAGCGTTATGCCACCTGGCGGACAAAATAGCCAGCTAAGTCGCCCATTACGCTCAAGCTTAGGACAATTGGTAGGTTCATTAGAAGGAAGAATTCCTTATAGTCTTTTAAATTGAGAAAGTCAAGCATTTGCAAAAAAGGGTTCTTCCTTAAAGTAATAATTGTCGTGCGGTTTCGTGGTAATTTCAATTATTGTGATCGTAACAGCTTGTCGTAA
>CM065683.1:54863272-54868272 GCA_017654935.2 Phymorhynchus buccinoides | reverse complement strand
CAACGAATGGACATACAATGATAATATCGTTTGATTAAAGGGGCACCCTGACGGATGAGATTTTGCAAGAAACACGTTGAGATCAACAGGAAAACACCCTTTAAATAGATCGTAACACTCACTTCCTGGAAATCAAAACGTCAAATCGGGGATTCCTCCTTGGTGCTGGAAGTCAAATTATTTCAGTGAAAGAGAAGACACGTGCCCTCTCTTTCCTAATGGTGCCTGAGTCGCTTAAATCAAATCACGAGCTTTCCACAATACAAGCCTTTGTATTTACAGTTTAACAAAAAGGAGTGTCGCTCACAACAAAAGAAATAGCTCCATTTCTTTGTTACTGCACTGCAAAGAAGAAAAAGCTTCAACCACTCTCAGTGGCCTCCACCCTTTCTGCGGCAACTCCGCCAAGGAGGAATCGCCGTTTTGACGGTTTGATGTCTACGAAACCAGAGCAAAGTGAGTGTTCGGATCCTTGAAAAGGCTGTCTTTCTGGTGATCTTGACGTGTTTCTTGCAAAAACTCATTCGTCAGGGTGTCCCTTTAAAATTCTCCCATCTCTACACATAGTAACAAATATAAACAGCACTGAAATAAAGGGGAGGGGTGGCTCTGTCCCAGCGTCAGATCTGCCCCAATTCCACAGAGATGTGTCTCTGTAGTAACATAATGCAATGTAATGCAATACATTTAAAAAAGAACACGCAGTGCACTGCAGTACTGCACTGCAATGCAATGCAATGGAACGCAACAGAATGCAATACAGTGCAATGATATACAACACTTCACAAAACAATGACTGCAATGCAATACAATACAACGGAACAGAATGCAACACAGAACATTATAATATTATACATAATAATAATGATGTATTATTATATTCTGCTCACAAAAAGTAGCGGATATTGAATTTGTAATATCACCATGGGTTCAATAACCAGACCATCAGTTTCATTTAATGTGCAAATGGTAGTTCAGCCTTTCTTGGCTGTACAATCGAAGACAAAACATAATTTTAAAATGTTACGTGACTGCCAGAGGATAAACTCCAGTGAGTGTGTTATTCAAAATCACAAAATACCGTTACACAGTTGACATATTGCTGGGCCACTGTTTGCTACCAGACATTCAAGGCGATGCTTTCTCATGCTCCGGAACAGTCTCCTGAAGATGTTCTGGAGGATTACTGTTTTTCCTGGCGTCCCTAGATCCTCTTATGACCGTTACAATGGTGCAAGAAGAAATTGAAAAAAACGCCAGTGTTGGGCAGATTCTAACCTCCAAAATGACAATTCGCATCTCCACTGAGCACATTATGTGCAAGATCAGCTTCACATCCACGAAACCCAGACCTGTTCACGTTCCACGACCATGTTCAATGGAATGCCTAGCTATTCCTTGCAGATAACCACGGCCCAATACGTTTTCAAATGTTTTATGACTATGGCTGTGACCTTTGGACTTTGCACCCATTGATGTCCGTCTTCTTTGGCAATCACGTGACGTTTCAAAACTAATTTTAGTCATCGATTTTATGTTAAAGGACTAACATGCTTTTGTGTTCAAATTGAATAGAACCTATAATTTTGTTACTGAACTCATGGTGATCTTAAAAATCACAATGTCCCCTACTTGTTGTGAGCAGATGTATTATAGACATAACATTGCAAACAAATATGCGCGCGCACACACATATACCCACACACGCAACACACACACACACACACACACACACACACACACACACACACACACACTTCTCTCTATACATCTCTCTCTCTCTCTCTCTCTCTCTCTCTCTCTCTCTCTCTCTCTCTCTCTCTCTCTCTCTCTCTCTTTCTCTCTGTGTCTGTCTCTGTCTCTTTCGATCTCTTATGCACCGGCATACAATAATACAAGAACCATCACAACCACGCTGGTACGCTTATTCAATAATGTTGCTCGTGCGTGCATGCACAACTATGTGTCGAATAAATGCACGTATTGTTAACAAAAAGTGAACACGATTCCAAGAAAGAGCATACACAATTTTAGATGAATAAAAAAAAACCTGTCTTGGTCCATTACATCCAACAAAAAAGCGCCAGTCATCTGTACGTTTAGTTTATGTTTATGTACACAAAACATATAATTGTGCCTTTGGTGTTGTCATACGGGGCAAACAATATCCAACGTCATATTATAGTTTAAAAAACAAAAGCACCAAAAAAAAAGCCGATACTTTTTGTTCAAATAGAAATAAAATATCAGTTGAAATGTACAAACGAATAATAAAATCAAGGAAAAACAACGCCTTATATGAGTATCACTCTTGCACTGTTCTCTTTGCGGCACTGAAACATCACAGACTGGGTCACAGGATTTTGCACGGGGATCGCGTCAGCCATGTCTCAAACGGAGTCACCACACCAGAGGGAAAAAACAACCAACCAACCAATCAACCAAACCAACAACAAAAACTATCACCGACCACGCATTCTGTTTCTTCGAGAATACTTCCCGAAGAGAATTTTCTGGAAGGCGTTTCTGAACTCCGGGCTGAAGATGGTATAGATGATGGGGTTGAGGAGGCTGTTGAGGTAGCCCAGCCACAGCAGCACGCTGAGCACGACGGGCGGGATGGGCACGGAGCTGCGGATGAAGGGTCCGGTCAGCGCCACGATGAAGAAGGGCAGCCAGCACAGCAGGAAGACCCCCGTGATGATGGCTAAGGTCCTAGCGGCCTTTCGCTCCCGCTTCTGCTCCAGCTTCTCCCGCTGCCGGCTGGAGGGCAGGCAGGGCTTCTTGGCCCCGTCAGGCGTGCCCGCCACGGACCGGTCCAGAATCACAGTGGGAGGGTCCGCTTCGATCCCGTTGGTGTAGCCGCCCCCCCGGCCCTTGTCGTTGCCCGCGGGCACACCGTGGCTGTCGTTGTCTCCGGAGAGGTCGGCCTGGCTGTTGGAGTCCCTCGTCACGTCTTTCTTGTTGTTGGTTGCGGCCCCGTTTTTGTTGCGGTGCCCTACAGCCGCTGGGTCCTTTTTTGGAGTGCAGCCGTTACAGTTGGACACCATGGAGTACTCGGGCTGGATTGTCATGTTGATGTGTTCTGTCGCCATGCCCTGCGTGGTTGTCAGGCCGCTGGTTCCGTTGCGTTTCTTCTTGTGGAACTTCTCTCTTCGGATTCGGTGCCTGGCGACCATGAAGATCCGGATGTAGATGATGATCATGATGAACATGGGCAAGTAAAACGCACCGACCGTGGAGAAGATGGTGTAGCCGTGATCCTGGGAAATCATGCACACACCGGTTAGGTCCGGGTCGCTGTCTGGATCTCTCCAGCCAAACAGAGGTGGGATGGAAATAGTGAGGGCCACCACCCACACGGCCAGAATCATGAGGAGGATCCGGCGGGCGCTGCGGCGCCGCATGTAGTCGATGGAGGTGACGGCCCAGTAGCGGTCCATGGCGATGGCCACCAGGTGCAGGATGGAGGCCGTGCAGCACAGCACGTCGAAGGAGATCCACATGTCGCATACCTCCGAGTGCAGGAACCACACCCGGGAGATCTCCGACACCACGGACAGCGGCATGACTAGCACGGCCACCATGAGGTCGGCCACGGCCAGCGACAGGATGAGGTAGTTGGCCACGTTGTGCAGGGACCGCTCCAGGATGACGGCGGCGATCACGAAGCAGTTGCCGATGATGCAGCACAGGATCATGGCGCCCAGCACCACGCTGGTGCCGATCAGGTGCTCCTGGCTGTACATCGTCAGTCTGAAGGGAGGGCCCAGGCTCGTGCTGTTCTCCCTGTCCTCCCCGCTGCTCGCCGTGCTGATCTCCAACCCTTCAACATCGCCTAGCCCGCTGACGTTGTAAGGCCTCTCCATGGCGGGGTGCTGGGATCTGTTGGATGTCGAGTTGGAAAAGTAGGCCTGGAAAAAGCTTAGGCCCTGACTCACATTGTAGGAGAGTACGCCGGAGCTTGGGGTCGTGACCATGTTTCCCTTTGAAGACATGATAGATACCATGATGTATGTTCTCCAAACACAGTCTTCAATAATATTGAAACTCAATACTTTAACAATATCGTAATTAGCTATGAAAGACCAGAATATCACATTCGAAGCTAGTGTAATATCTTGTATGTGGTCTCCAAAATCACATTGTTAACAAGAAACATCAACCGTAAACATATTCAAGCTATTTGATGCCTTGGAGGAAAACGTCTGATTTGTGTGTCGAAGGTTTATAGACAGCCTTTTACCGTTTCTTACTTACATTCACAAATCCTGAGATATTATTTTGAATGCACAAAAATGAAAGCATCGGCGCATGCCATGGGATGCGCAAATTACGATGATTATTTGAATCTGGCATGATTAAGTCACAGCGTGTGTCTGTCGCTTTCAAGATAAACAGTTTGGCAAAAGGATGACCAGATCTCCGTTAAACTGTTAATGGGTGGCCAGAATTTCTTTAAACTGTTGTCTTGATAGAACAAAAATGTTTCTGAACATTTTCTTCAAGTTGCTGACTTTGTGCTTTCTTTAGTGGAATTTGGTTTGTTGCACTGATTCAGGTTGCAGTAGCATTGACTCTTTAGAATATAGATAGCACACATTTTGCAAAAACCAAAAAATGCGGAAGTCTTTTAAATGGAACCGATGTCTACAGTTTCAATGTCGTTTTTTTTAACAATTCACAGATTAGAAAAATCCAACGTTAGCGTGTTGATTAAAAACGCTTATACAAGTCTGCATTGTCGGTTGCACAAACGAACACTTGTGCATTGGCAATGATGTGCACACAAATAAAGTAAACTAACCCACTAGAGAGTCTCTTAATAAAGGGGCTGTTGACACGAGTCTCTACATCCGGGGACAAAGACCGCCCAACAATCAGCACTGACGAGGGTGAAGACACCAACAACAACTGGCAGCACGCACGTTCACCGCACCCAGGCTGCAAAGTGCTCGTTACTGCCACGAGCAGAAAGGAGCAAGACGGTCAGAGAATTG
>CM065683.1:54840772-54848272 GCA_017654935.2 Phymorhynchus buccinoides | reverse complement strand
TCTACTAGTTTGACAATAATTGACTATAAACAACTAAATATCCTTCCGTTTAAAGAAATACTTTTCTTAAACAAATGCCTATGTATGTACAACATCGTAAACGGAACAGCCCCAAATAAAATAATAAGTTCCTTTACATTAAATGAAAATCGACATACTCATAAGCTTTCATTTCCTAAGCCCCATAACGATCTGTTCAAATCCAGCTTGACATACTCTGGGGGAAACACATGGAACAACTTGCCATCATTCTTGAAATCATGTCCATCTAAACCAGCTTTTAAAAAAGCTTTAAAGAAGCACCTGTAATCTGGCATTATTAAGATGTATATATGCATTGCATGTTCTTATGTCTGGAAATATTCTTTTCTTCCTTCTATCTTCCCTTTCCTTCTGTTTTTTGTTTTGTTTTCCAATTGTGTGTGCAGGTGTGTGTGTGAGTGTGTGTGTGTGTGTGTGTGTGTGTGTGTGTGTGTGTGTGTGTGTGTGCGCGTGCGTGCGTGTGCGTGTGCGTGCGTGTGTGTGTGTGCGTGTGTGCGTGCGTGTGTGTGCGTGTGCGTGTACGTGTGTGTGTGTGTGTGTGTGTGTGTGTGTGTGTGTGTGTGTGTGTGTGTGTGTGTGTGTGTGTGTGTGTGTGTGAGCGTGTGTGTGTGAGTGAGCGTATGTGTGTGTGTATATGCGCACACGCGCGCATGTGTGTATGTGAGTGTTTCCTCCCCCGGCTTTCTCTCCCTCTCTCTTCCTCCCTATTCCCTTCTCTCTCTTCTGTTTGGTTCTTTGTTGTTGTTTTTTTTCTTTCATTATACTGATCATAATGTTTTCTGTTTTGTGTTCCTGTAAATATGTCAAGTTAATTGATTTTTGATTGATGTGTATTTTTTGCCGTGATACAGCATACAGCTTCTTACTGCTGGCACACACACATATACACGCACATACACACACACACACACACACACACACACACACACACACACACACACACACACACACACACACACACACACACACACACACACACACACACACACACACTCACAGACGCACGAAAGCACGCTGGAACGCACACAATGATTTGTACTCCAGTAAACAGTGGACCTCCACACAGCTATTATGAACAAGGCGAGTGGACACCAACAGATGGCCGTGATACAGCATACAGCTTCTTTCTTTCTCTTCCTTTCTTTTCTTTTTTCTCTCTCCCCGGGATGGATGAAAGATGATTGGGATAGGGTTGAGGAGTTGGAGGGGCATGGGGAAGGGAGTGGGGTTGTGGGTGGGCAGGATTGCAAGTATTCTTCTCTTACGGCTTTTTTTTATAATCATATAGAAATTATAGAAATAATTCTATGTATCTCTGACAATGTTTGCTTGTGCGTGGAAGAATATCTGTTATCGAAGTCAAAGAATAAAAAACGCCCGAAACTTTAGATGAAAAGTAAATATATATACATAAAAAGAATGCCACAGTGTAAAGTTCCACCGGGAAGCAAACTCAATCAAAAAATGAAAATAAACCATATCATATTATCACGGGGAAATCACTTTTAGGTGCCAGTAAAGGGCCAGCCACACGTCCACAAAAAATCGTACGACTGTAAGATACGATTCGATCACGTGGGTCTCGAAGAACAAATGTGATTCGCGCTTCGAGACCACGTGATCGAATCGTATCGTACAGTCGTGCGATTTTAGTGGACTTGTGGCTGGCCCTTAAGAGCAGAGCTATTCACCAAGTAACGTATAAAGTACATTTATTGGATCAAACAAGTCACACGAGTAATAGATGAACAAGGACATTGACATTGACATTCAGCATGTATGAGTGTAAAGTACATTTCTTGGATTGTGCACAAGAAATGTACCATACTATCTTCCTTACTATACAATTGCAAATCAACCATCATATAAATCTTCATCTCTTAATATATTTTATTATTTTTAAATCTAAGTAATCTTTGAGCTTTTAGGAATACATTGTACCCTACCCTGTAAGTTGGGATTTGTTAATTCTTTGCTTGTTTGTTAATAGCATGTATGGAATAAAAACTATTTACAGACCCCTAATTTAAAAAATGTTCTTAAACTATCCGTTTACTGAATTTGCAGTAGATCTTGCAAATAGGCCTAGTCTAGTAAAGGTTGGTCCAAGTAAGTGAATATTAATGTAGAGCGTACTTTAAATAACCGACAATCGAAACTGATTCCAAAATCGATAGAATGACTGCAACACAAAATAAGATTGACAGTATGTGCAAATGTGCATGGTTGTTTGAGAAGCATTGCCTGCACAGAGATAGACAGACGCACACAGAGAGAGACACACACTAGCACATTTATCAAATACAACACTTTAGACAAAACATAGATACTTATTATAGGATCAATAGAATAATATTTCCTTTGTACTATTTCCATTCTCATATTTAATCAAGAAAATAATGGGCCATACGTGTTCATCGAGAGTTTGTTGTGGCCTAAATTCGGCAAATAAATAGTTTACATTCGGCATACCCTTGTTTTGTGCTTGTCAGTTCTTTGATAGTTTGGTACGCCTTCTAGCTGTTGTTTCTCAGCAGGCTTTCGTCAATTCAATTTCTGGGCATTGTTCTTCAATCCATGTATCTTTAGATTCGTTTTTGGCTTCCTTTATTTACTGGTTGACTTTGGTGTATTGCCTTTTGCCTTCTGGTTCTTTTTACTTGCTCTTCGGTGCTCTACGTTCGTCACACAGGTCTAAGATATTGTCTGTGGTCCAGAGTTGCTTTTGTGGTCGATGTTTTCCAAGGAGTTCACTAGCTGTTTCAGTCACAGCTGTGTTGAAGGTGTTGGTCAAGGTGTCAATATCCATGTCCTCGTTGTCCAGGACTTGCACACCCACAAATCCACAGGATACCCAACAGTGCTGAGTGTCCCTCCATCGAACAACAATGACAAGTACTGCATAACTGGTGAAGAAATAGTATTATGCAGTAAAAAGAATAACAAGTGGGAAATCACCAGGTGTGGACAATATCCCAGCAGAACTGATCCAGGCATGAGGAGATGACATGGTAGACATGCTACTGGTTATCTGCAACAAGATCTGGCAGACAGGTGAATGGCCCAAGCCATGGACTCAATCCCTCATTATCACTCTCCCCGAAAAAGGCAACCTACAGCTATGCCAAAACTACCGAACCATCAAACTAATCAGTCAACCTGGTAAAGTCAAGCTAAATGTCATACTGAACAGACAGAAACCTCAAGCAGAGCAGATCATCGCAGAAGAACAAGCAGGATTTAGGCCAGGACGAAGTACAACAGTGCAAAATAATATTCAATCTCACAATAATCTGCGATAAAAACATTCAACACCAACAGCACCTATATAACGTATTCGTTGATATTAAGAAGGCCTTTGACCGACTCTGGCCTGAACCTCTGTGGACAACAATGAGAAAGTACAACATCAATGCCAACCTGATTACAGTAATAAAGAGCCTCTACAACAAAGCCACCATCTCAGTCTTCTTCAATAACAACATCGGAGAATGGTTCTGGACAACGGTCGGATTATGCCAGGGATGCCTACTCTCCCCCACCCTCTTCAACATCTTCCTAGAAAGAATCATGACTGACGCATTGGAAGATGATGAACGATCAGTCAGTATCGGGGGCAGGACAGTCACAATTAATGAAGTTCCGTTTCGCTGATGACATAGACAGTCGGACAAGAACAGGAGCTAGTCGACTTGGTAGACCACCTCGAGAAGACCTCTTCAGCATACGGCATGGACATATATGTAGAGAAAACCCAATTGATGCATCTCTACTTTAGTCATACGTCCTAAAGGAATCATGTTTCTTCGTCAAAAACTCAATTCCGTCAGGGTAAACAGCTCCAATGGCATGAATACTGACATAAGGGTCAATAATCAGAAGCTTGAGACCGTCAATATTTTAGTTCACCCCCTGCGTACATAAGGAGCAACTATCTCTCTCTCTGTCAGATTTTTGTTTTCTCAATCATCATCATTTGATGGATCATCAGTCATCTCTCAAAACAAAACCAAATATGTGGAAAGAGACAATCATATTATTAAAGGTAATGAAAATTGTCGGGTTGGGGGTAGAGGTAGTAGTTGTTTTTTAATAGTTGGAATAGTGTAAAACTGACATCTCTCTCTCTTGGTCTCCAAGCAAAATCTCTCTCTCTCTCTCTGAGTTCATGTGGGCTCCTCCTCAAAAAAAAAAAAAAAAAAAAAAAAAAAAAAAAAAAAAAAAAAAAAAAAAAAACTCTCTCTCGGATCTCTCTCTCTCTCTCTCTCTCTCTCTCTCTCTCTCTCTCTCTCTCTCTCTCGAGAAGACCTCTTCAGCATCTCTCTCTGTGAATACGCTTGTGACATGTGCGTGTGCGTGCGTGTTTTGGGGTGTGGTGGTGTGGAGGTGTGGGGGGGGGGGGGTGATTACGTGCCTGGGTGCATCGGTTGGTCACTTTGGTGTGAGCATATCATTTAATGTAAATGGGGCTAATGTAAATGCACGAAATATGTGCATGTTGCTTTGCTTTTTGTACGTCAAGGTTTGTTCATAGTTCACCCTTCTAGTGTCTGTGTGCGTACGGTTTATTAGTTGTTGTTTTTATCAACATAATAGTGTTAGTGAAATTGCAAAGCGCTTAGAGCTTCAAGATCAAGCGCTCTATAAATGTTCTTCATAAAAAAATAATTAAGGTCGAAAAAAAGCGTATCACTTTACCAATGGGCGTCCATTGTCAACAAATGTGAATAACAGTGGGTAGGGTGTGCAATACGGGTTAATGATTTTGTGAGGACGAGTTAATGCATCAAATGACATAATACGGTTTGTACCGCAGTGCGTGTGGCCTATAATTATAGTTTTGTGTGTGTGTGTGTGTGTTTGCCATGCGTTAGACTGGTTTTTTTCCTTCAATATCGATGACAGCTGGCGCTGATGCTGTATCGTCTGGCAACTCTCTCTCTCTCACTCTCTCTCTCTCTCTCTCTCTCTCTCTCTCTCTCTCTCTCTCTCTCTCTCTCTCTCTCTCTCTCTCTCTCTCTCTCTCTCTCTCTCTCTCTCTCTCTCTGTGTCTGTCTGTCTGTCTGTCTGTCTGTCTGTCTGTCTCTCTCTCTCTCTCTCTCTCTCTCTCTCTCTCTCTCTCTCTCTCTCTCTCTCCCCTCTCTCTCTCCCCCCTCTCTCTCTCTCCCCCCTCTCTCTCTCTGTCTGTCTGTCTGTCTCTCTCTCTCTCTCTCTCTCTCTCTCTCTCTCTGTCTCTGTCTCTCTCTCTCTCTCCCTCTCTCTCTCTCTCTCTCTCTCTCTCTCTCTCTCTCTCTCTCTCTCTCTCTCTCTCTCTCTCTCCGTCTCTCTCTCTCTCTCTCACAGACACACACACACTATTCTCCCTCTCCCCCCCTCTCTCTCTCTGTTTTCGTTTATAATACCTACGGCGGACGGTTATAAACGCACATAACTAACTATGCATAATTAACACATACACACAGACGCGCGCTCGTACACGCACACACACGCGCGCTCGCGCAATTGTTTCCAATATATGCAAACACGTGATTCTCCCTCCAGTAAACATTCGATATACTCCAGCTGTTATCATGGTCAGAAACGAAATACAACAGATGCACGCGATATAGCATTCATTTGCAATGTTGCATAATGTTTCGGTGTAGTAAATTGCAACGCTAACCTTCTTGATCGTATCTCCCACTGCTCATTGATTGTTGACACGCATGTGTAAAGAACACAGTCTGCATATTGTATGATCATTCGATTCTCTATGGTATGATCACTCGCTTCTGCATGGTATGTATCTGCATATGATCACTCGCTTCTCTATGGTATGTATGTGCATTTGATCACTCGCTTCTCTATGGTATGTATGTGCATTTGATCATTCGTTTCTCTATGGTATGTATGTGCATTTGATCACTCGCTTCTCTATGGTATGTATGTGCATTTGATCATTCGTTTCTCTATGGTCTAAATGTGTATATGATCAGTCGCGTCTCTATGGTCTCTATGTGCATATGATCACTCGCTTCTCTATGGCATGACCATTCGCTTCTCTATGGTCTCTATATGCATATTGTCATTCGCTTCTCTATTGTCTATATGTGTATATGATCACTCGCTTCTCTATGGTATGGTAACTCGCTTCTGCATAGTATGTATGTGCATTTGATCATTCGCTGCTCTATGGTCTGTATGTGTATATGATCATTCGCTTCTCTATGGTCTGTATGTGCATATTATCATTCGCTTCTCTATTGTCTATATGTGTATATGATCACTCGCTTCTCTATGGTATGGTCACTCGCTTCTGCATAGTATGTATGTGCATTTGATCATTCGCTTCTCTATGGTCTGTATGTGTATATGATCATTCGTTTCTCTATGGTCTAAATGTGTATATGATCATTCGCTTATCTATGGTCTCTATCACAGCTGTTTCGGGAGGAACATTTAGTTTATCGATATTTCCCTAATTTTTTTCAAGCAAACTCTATGGTCTCTATGGTGTCTCTACTATAAGTAACGTTTCATAAATAACAGTCAAGGATATGTTTGTGACTATATTACTTATAGTCAGTGGGTATTGCTAGATTTTCACTCATAGGCAATCTTATTTATGTTTGTGATACTAAGTATATTATTTCTACTAAATATGTTGATTGATACTGCTCAACAAAAACAAGTTGTTACCATAAATCTGAGGGAAGAAATATATTTGAAATACTATGTAGAGCATACAGCCAAACTATCTTTACAGACAATAGCTTGGTGCAGTGTTTATCTAAGATTTCTAGATTCAGGCTTTTAACTAAATAGCTTGATTTTGTGTGGGACGAAATAGCTGTGCTATGTGTATATGATCATTCGCTTCTCTATGGTCTCTATGTGTATATGATCATTCGCTTCTCTATGGTCTCTATGTGTATATGATCATTTGTTTCTCTATGGTCTAAATGTGTATATGATCACTCGCTTCTATATGGTCTCTATGTGCATATGATCACTCGCTTCTCTATGGTCTCTATGTGCATATGATCACTCGCTTCTCTATGGTATGATCATTCGCTTCTCTATGGTCTCTTTGTGCATATGATCAATCGCTTCTCTGTGGTATGATCATTCGCTTCTCTATGGTCTCTTTGTGCATATGATCATTCGCTTCTCTATTGTCTATATGTGTATATGATCACTCGCTTCTCTATGGCATGGTCACTCGCTTCTGTATTGTTTCTATGTGCATATGGTCATTCGTTTCTCTATGGTCTAAATGTGTATATGATCAGTCGCTTCTCTATGGTCTGTATGTGCATATGATCAATCGTTTCTCTATGGTCTATATGTATATACGATCATTCGCTTCTCTATGGTATGATCACTCGATTCTCTATTGTATGTATGTGTATATGATCATTCGTGTCTCTATCGTATGGCCATTCGCTTCTCTATGGTCTCTATGTGTATATGATCACT
>CM065683.1:54810772-54835772 GCA_017654935.2 Phymorhynchus buccinoides | reverse complement strand
TGAATCAAACGTTTTATCAAATGAAGTCTGAATAAAATAATTCTAACTCATCTACAGATGATATTTCTCATTCGTTTGAACCAATTCTTGATCTATGTGTGCTAATGAACAAAAACTATTTTTCATTCATATTGCGTTTCTCAATTGCAAGTTATAAATTGGCTATTTCACGAATTGGGCAAACCATTTTGCCCATTTCATGAAATGGGCAATTTCATGGATTGGGCGAAACATAATGTACAAATATAAACTGTTCATAACACCCATGCACTTGTTAGCTCTGTAATTTAATCGGCTAGCCAACGCACTATTGATTCACTTTAACGTGGTGTTTGTGGACTTTGCTAAATTTTGCCACTTCCCGGCAAGCACTCGTCTCGCGCTGAGCGAGCGGGGAAATCAATCAGAAATGACCACTGCCAGTGCCCTCAAATGGAACACGTTTAAAAGAGTGTTAGTCATAGAAAAAAAAGCATCGTCTCTCTCTCTCTCTCTCTCTCTCTCTCTCTCTCTCTCTCTCTCTCTCTCTCTCTCTCTCTCTCTCTCTCTCTCTCTCTCCCTCACCCGAAAATTGTTCTTTAATTCGTACATCCAACCAGATATTGACTACGCTTCTACAACTTGGGATTTGGCTAGTAAAAACTGTTTAAAACCACTAGAAACTCTCTATAGACGTGCAATCAAAATTATACTACTTAAATCATCATCTCTGCAAACCACTGACTATAAAACAGTAAGCATTCCCCCTTTCAGCTTAATATGTCGTCTTAATAAGGCCGTGCTTATGTTTAAGATAATGAATAACCTGGCGCCTCCCTATCTCTGTGAAAAATTCCAAATCAGTAATGCTCGTAATAAAAGTCTAATATTCATTCCTCGTCCAAGAACAGATCTTTTCATGTCATCCCTAACATACTCAGGAGCAAAACTATGGAATGAGACGGGGTAAAAGGCGCATGGGCGGGTAAGAAGCCCACCCCAATTATCTCATGAAATGAAGCAAATTTCAGTCTCATTTTGCCCATGAGACGAGCGTTAGTGTCTAGCATTCGTCTCATGGGCAAATTTGACTGACATTTTCTTTATTTCATGAGATAATTGGGGTGGGCTTCTTACCCGCCCATGCGCTTTTTACCCCGTCTTCCCCTATTTAGAAGCCTACGATCCACAAAGCCTAGCACATACCGACATTTAATGATTATTTAATTAAAGACAGTGCTCTATTGTGTTATATGAAAACATGTCATTGTTAAATAAGATTTGTTTGTAACTCCAGACCACATTTTAATGGACTCGTGTAAATGCTTCGCGCGCGCTCAACATTGCTTAATTCATCAGCCAGGCGCACGCATGTGTGTGTGTGTGTGTGTGTGTGTGTGTGTGTGTGTGTGTGTGTGTGTGTGTGTGTGTGTGTGTGTGTGTGTGTGTGTGTGTGTGTGTGTGTGTGTGTGTGTGTGTGTGTGTGTGAGAGAGAGAGAGAGAGAGAGAGAGAGAGAGAGAGAGAGAGAGAGAGAGAGAGATAATGTGTGTGTGTGTGTGTGAGTGTGTGCTGTGCGCGCGCGCCTGTGTTTATGTCTGTGTCTACGGGCCCGTGTGTGTCTGGAGACATAATGAGTTTGCATGCACGAGTGCGCGCGCACGTGCGTGTATACTCACGACCATGCGCAACGCGGTTAGCAGTGTTCGGTAGCGACACTCTCCATATATAAACGGGCAGCATGGCTTTCAATGTAACCGCTTTTTTCGGATACTCGGTATACACATCTGCATTGTTAAAAAATCGGGACTTCCCTGGTGTTGCACTGCCTCCAGGATCGTTCCCACCATCTTTATATCTACTAATGTCCCATATGTGTCTGTTCCAGACCGGAGGACGTTAAGCAGAATTTCATCATTTCAATGTAAACACCTACACAGTTTCACAGCTATAAACACTGCCCCCCCCCCCCCCGACCCCCCCCCCCCCCCCCCCCGACCCCCCCTGCCCCCCCAAGCAAAGATGCCACCAGCAATGAAAATAAACCGCCAACAAACATACTGCGTGGTGAAGCAATGCTATCCATAGTTAGGTAAGTACGTTCTCACACAGTTTGTGAAGCGAAGTCACAGTGTAATCTGATCACCTTCTCTTTACTTACTGTATATCGATTTCCCTTGCTGTTTGTATAATTAATTTCTGTTGGTGGGGTGTGTGTTTCTTTCTGTCGAGAGAGCCGTCTGTGCTTCTATGCGGAAAAATCAATCAAAGATGACTGAGAGTGCAAAGATGCGAAAGCGTCAGAGACACGAAATAAAGAGAGAGAGAAAACATCTGCAATATGATCAATCTGCAACCAAAGACAGAAACAGGAGGAGAAGGGTGGTGGGGGTGGGGGGGTGGGGTGATAAAGAGGATTTCCCAGCCTCGTTGTGACTATGCGAAGGGTTACACGAAATGTTTTCTGATTCCTCATCACTCTTTGATTTCCATTTCATCTTCTCTACTAGCTCTTGAATGCATGCATAGTCTAATCAAAGGTAATGTCCTAATTGAATTCTCTTTCCCCCTCTTTCATGCTAAAGCGTATTCGGCTTTTCACATAACTGTCTTCTATCGTTCAGTCTCCGTCTCTCTGTTTCTGTCTCTCTCTCTCTCTGTGTGTCTGTGTGTCTGTCCTAGTCTCTCTCTGTGTCCTGTCTGTCTCTCTGTCTCCTCTCTCTCTCTCTCTCTCTCTCTCTCTCTCTCTCTCTCTCTCTCTCTCTCTCTCTCTCTCTCTCTCTGTCTGTGTGTCTGTCTCTCTCTGTCTCTCTTTCTGTCCCTCTCTCTCTCTCTCTCTCTCTCTCTCTCTCTCTCTCTCTCTCTCTCTCTCTCTCTCTCTCTCTCTCTCTCTCTCTCTCTCTCTCTCTCTCTCTCTCTCTCTCTCTCTCTCTCTCTCTCTCTCTCTCTCTCTCTCTCTCTCTCTCTCTCTCTCTCTCTCTCTCTCTCTCTCTCTCTCTCTCTCTCTCTCTCTCTCTCTCTCTCTCTCTCTCTCTCTCTCTCTCTCTCTCTCTCTCTCTCTCTCTCTCTCTCTCTCTCCTCTCTCTCTCTCTCTCTCTCTCTCTCTCTCTCTCTCTCTCTCTCTCTCTCTCTCTCTCTCTCTCTCTCTCTCTCTATCTCTCTCTCTCTCTCCCCCCCACCCCCCTACGAACAATAATGTTTTTTTTATCAACAACAAAAACAAAACAATACACAAAGAAAGAGAGAAACAAAATAAATAAACAAAAATATGTTTACAGCTTTACAACAAATATTGAGAACACACACACACACACACACACACACACATATATATAGACACACACACACACACACACACACACACACACACACACACACACACACACACACACACACACACACACATATATATAGACACACACACACACACACACACACACACACATACACACACACACACACACACACACACACACACACACACACACACACACACACACACACACACACACACACACACACACACACACACACACACACACACACACATCGCAACCGAATAATAATAATATGATTTCATAAGTCGCTCAGACAATACAATAATTCTTTACTTTAATAATTCCTTGTGTCTAATCTTTCACAACTCATTTTCATCACCTGCACATAGAATTCCAAGCTATAGCTTTCTTATGTCGTATAGAATGTTCACCCGCGTAGAATGCATACATTCTATGATGAGATTGTAGAATGTATATGTCACGGGAAATATTGGAATCCGGGAAAATTCGGAATTTTCCCGGCTGGAAAATTCCGAATTCCGATATTTCCCGGGAAAATGCGGAATCTTCCCAAGGCTGGTAAGATTCCGAATTTTCCCAGGCAAGTAGCTGCATGCCATACCAAACCATAGAGAGAGAGACACAGACAGGGACAGAGACACATAGAAACAGACAGACACAGAGAGAGAAATAGAGAAAAAGAGACGGAGATAGACAGAGACACAGAGGAAGGGAGATATTTGTTGTGATTTCACACATCCAGTGTTGGCTTATAACAATGCACGTTTCCAGAACAGGTCTTGAGTTTTTAATGAAAAAAACTACATGATTGCAAGTGATAAAATCACATAAATGTAAAAAGGTCAGGTTAAAAAACATTTTCTCCATGATTCTTCTTTCTTGTACGAGCAACCAGCATACAACTGAATCTTTTTACAATTCAAAAACACGGAGAGTTCAAATTATTTTGTAGTGATCACAATGCACGTAACACAAATACATTACGAACTCGTGCACAAACACACCTAACTATCAATTATGGATTTGTGCCTTATATATATATATTCTACGACTGGTTTGAAAATGAAACACGAAATGTATACTTTCTACAGCGAAAGTGTAGAATGTGTACATTCAATGGACAAAATCATAGAATGTTGACGGGAATCTGATGTGTCATAGAATGTTGACGGTTGTACGGTTGTACCTACCATTACAAGTGGTTTGATACCAAGCTGTCATCATGCACTTACTGGTCGATAACCACTCAGGAACAAGGCGCTCATACGGCTGAAAAGCACAAAGCGCCGTCGATATTTTTTTTTTTACTGTTCACAACATTTACACGACATATTTAGAGGGGCACCCGAATGGATTAGTTTTTGTAAGAAACACGTCGAGATCACCAGAAAGACAGCCTTTTCGAGGATCCGAACACTCACTTTTGCTCTGGTTTCCTAGAAATTAAGCTGCCAAAAAGGCGATTCCTCCTCCTTTTGGATGGAGTGGGTGGAGGACACTCGTTGTGGTTGAAGCGTTGTTTTTGTTTGTAGTGCAGTAAAAAAACAATTGGCCTATTTCCTTTGTTGTGAGCAAAACTCCTAAAAAACTATAAAAAAAATGTTTTTTAAACAAAGAAAAAAAGGCTTGTATTGCGAAAATGTGCAAACGATTTGGCGGCCATTCGAAAACAAGCGGCTCAGGCCTTGTCTTTGGATGAAATAATTTGACTTCCAGCACCTCCGCCAAGGAGGAATCGCATATTAAACAGTTTGATTTCTAGGAAACCAGAGCAAAGTGAGTGTTGCAATCTCTGTAAAGGGTGTTTTTCTGGTGATCTCGACGTGTTTCTTACGAAAAAAACTAATCGGTCAGGGTGCCCCTTTAAATTGGTGTGACTTGAGCAGTACACCTCTTTGGTTTGAGTATCGTTGATCACAGGCTGAGAATCACTCAGGAACAATACACTCACACAATTGAAGGGCGAGAAGTGCCGTACTCTTGTTTATTTTTCTGAAACTATTAACACAATTCACACAACGCATTCAATTTGGTGTTAGCTGAGCAGTGCGCTTCCCAGATCCATTTACAAACAAGAATGGAGGGCGAAGACGTGACCCCGAGAGATGATTTTAAAGATGAGTTTTATAGACGGTGGATGGAGATGATTTCTGACAGAAATAAGAATGTTTCTACTTTATCCCAAGAGAGGTATGCTGAATTATTGGACGTTGTCAGCTGCTTTCTTTGTTTTTAATCAGCTGGACATTAATAAAGTCTCGAGTTTTGTTATGTATGTATTTGTATAAGGCACTGTCCCTCCCCCATTGGGAGAACACGTAAATCAGCACAATTTATACAATTTGTTGTTGTTGTTGTTATATTATATATAAGAAACACATGTACACAGATAAACATACATGCAGTCGGAAAAATCAACGATTTCCTAAAAGAAACATTCCTGTAGCAGAACATGTGTTAGAAACAAAAAAACATTTATAAACTGAGGAAACCCAACCACTAGAAATCCACCACACATTGGAAAGACCAACCAATTAGTCCTTTATAGACCTATTAGAAGGGCAGATATTTGAAGCGGTGTCTATGCAGAGATTGTACAGCAAAACCCCAGCTTCTGAATGGCATGCCTGAATTATCCAAAACAGCTATTTGGCTAATACACCGACTCCTAGCCCCATTTAAATAGACGATTTTCGGATGAAAAAAACTAGGGGAGGGCACTTCGTAAAAATTAGAGTTGTTACCTCCATTACTCGGTCAAATACCATAGCAACAATGGCGTCGAAGCTTGAAACCGCAGGATGCAAACATTTTCTTAGAAAAGTAAGGGGTGGCCAGTTGCTACAAAGTTATAGAACTTGCAAACTGTGACGTAAAAATATAAATGACATCAAATTTAGAATGACGCACTGCGTTCTACATGCTGTGTGTCTCCTCAAACACACGAAGCGAGGGCTGGGGGATCTACCTGAAAGTAGAGTAGCTTCCCCTGTTTGACCGATTGAATTAGGCGAGATCAATCCTACTCACCATGAAATTACTCCCCTTAATTATTTCCGAACGATTCCTATTATTTCCATTATTTGCTATGTTTATATAGTACATGTTGTTTACAGATAAATAATAAGACAAAGTCATGCCAATTTATATTCTTTGCGGAAGAAAATTATTGAAGACAGACAACCAAGTACTGTCACAATGCAAGCCTTGAAATAAAGGGAGGTGGTTTAGGGCTTGTTCATTCGTTTATTTAAGACTATCATTCCATTGAAATACAATTATTGAGTTTCAATAATAAAACACAACAGCAACAACAACAGCAACAAATATTAAAAAGGGGGGGGGGGGGGTAACGTATTTGTGGATGAACTATGTCTCATATAGGAGCCAACTCATAATGGCTGACTTCTCAAATTATTATATTAGTAAATAAAAAAACCGGTCAAAGTTATATTTATTTTTTTGCAAGAACGAAAAGGAAAACACCTTTCTGTTGACGTGCTTAGCAAATCGACCTCAAAGATTAGAGATGGACGTACAATTTATACATTTATCTAGGTCCATTTAACCCTATGGAATTCAAATCATGTTGTTAAATGATGGATCGACAGTTCGTAAAATGCTATTACGTGTATAATTACATTGCTGCACATCTATTTTGTTATGCCACACACACACACTTACACACGCATGTGCACGCACGCACGCACGCACGCACGCACACGCACACACACACACACACACACACACACACACACACACACACACACACACACATATATATATATATATATATACATGAGAGAGAGAGAGAGAGAGAGAGAGAGAGAGAGAGAGAGAGAGAGAGAGAGAGAGAGAGAGAGAGAGAGAGAGAGAGAGAGAGAGAGAGAGAGAGAGAGAGAGAGAGAGAGAGAGAGCGAACGAACGAACACCATTTTATTTATGCATGGCAATGATATAAGTATACATACTTTTTACACCCAGCCCTGTGGCAAATGAAAATATGAGAGAGAGAGAGAGAGAGAGAGAGAGAGAGAGAGAGAGAGAGAGAGAGAGAGAGAGAGAGAGAGAGAGAGAGAGAGAGAGAGAGAGAGAGAGAGAGAGAGAGTGACAGATGCAGTGCCCCCACCCTCATCCATCGAACTGTCCACCGTCACAATTCCACAACTAGTATACCAATTTGATTATGATAGACTGGATAGTTTTTGAGAAAAACGGCGGGCCTGTGACACAAAGGGCCTAGGGCACAGCGGGTAATGTAAAACTAAATACATCAGTGGATAGCTTGCATCTTGCAAACTAGTATGCCAAATGTGAGGATGATAGACTGAATAGTTTTTGAGAAAAACGGACGAATAGCCGGACGGACGGAGGCACGCCGGACGGACACCGGACGGACGGACCAGACAAAAACAATAGCTCCCCGAACCTTCGGCTCGGGGACTAACAACACAACTGCTGGACTGAACGTCAGCCTCCGTCACCAGTTGTGATCAGTGACACCCTGCACCTAACCTGACAAACGTGGAGCCAGTTGCATGCATAATTCACAGCTTCCAAGGACAAGTCAGGCGTACTGTACCCACTTACCGTTCACGCCATCGATTCAGCTTCCTTGCGTAACAAATGTGTGTACCAAGCGACAGTGTCAGTGTTATGTGAGTGAAGCAAAAGGACATGCTCGACTCTTAACCTAAATCTTATAACATATATTAATTAATCCGTTTATGCCCAAGTTTTATTTTTTGCTAAAAAATTTGTTAAAGTGTAGGTTTTGTTTTATGTCTAATGAACATCTGTAACAAAAAAGTATCATGGAAACAGCCAATTTTGATTTTTTTTTTCTCGAAGTGTTAGCGTCCCTTTTTAGGGACAGCGGAATCAAGTGGGTTGGTTTTGTTTGGTAGACTATTACATAGTAAAATGATGAGCTTATTTGTCATCAATTCTGAAAGTAATTCAGACAGTATTATATTGAAATGTAATTTTGGTGTAGGTAAGTGAGCGTGGGTGTGTCTGTAGTAATTGCGTGACAGTAATAGAGTAAGCATTAAGTTAATGATGAAAATCATGACCCTGCACCTCCCCCCCCCCCCCCCCCCCCCCCCCCCCACATCACCTCCGTTATACAAAAAAATAAACATACAGTAAAGGACTATAACCGAACAATGAACAATGTTAGGATAAATACTAATTGAACTACTTAATAAACATTTACAAACTGAATCAAGAACAGAGTAATTGTTTAATAAATAGGATAAAGATAATGGAGTCGATCCATCAGCAAAACAGTCAATAACCGAATTCTTAAATAGTTATCTTGCTCTTGAACAGTGAATCAGTAAATGACTGACACTTATGGATTCACCACACATACATTTAACATTATTGCAATATTTTGTTTTAAATGAATTCAGACGAAGTCTGTGGATAAGACTTTCAATCTCCCTGGACGAGAAAGTAACATGTTTCTAAGATGTTTTCCCATAGTCTTTATCATTAGTTTTATTTATTTATTTAGGAAACTTATATAGCGCATTACCTTAAAGCTCAATGCGCTTTAGTACAGTTATGATAATATTTAACGTCTGAGTTCAACAATAACGTGTTAACATTTTCGTGAGATGTTTTATTTATGATTGAGAAACATTCTGTTAGATCTAAAGGAACATTGACTGATACAGTGCTATTAACCCTTTCGCCGCCAGCCATTTTTCAGCCCAAACATACCATTAAACTGCACTGGGTACAGAAACCCCCCCTGCAATATTGCTAATTCCTCTGTGACATGTATAACATTAGGCCTATCCTTACCTCGCAAAATTAAGAAAATAGGGTCTCTGGATAACAGACCCTGATTTGATGCCTTTTAGTGACATGGTGGTGCATAAATGCGACATTGGCGGTGAAAGGGTTAATAATTCGAGCTGTCTTTTTTGCAGCTTGGTCTACCCGTTCATTTGGTGATATTCCACAATGAGAAGGCACCCAACAAAAAGTAATGGTTATGCCTTTCATGGAAATAAGGTGCATCATATGGTTAATTTCAATTATCATGCCCAGTCTTATACATGACTAGGGAGACTTGATAGCGTAGGCCTACATTGCTGCTTTAGAATCAGCGCATATTAAGACTTGACTGTTATTTATAGGAACATTTAAAAGGAAATACAAAGATTTAAGCATAGCGAATTATTCAACACTAAAGATGGACAACCTTTTACCAAGATATAATAACTTTTCCATTCTTAAGCTAGGGATTATGAAAGCTGCTCCCGTGTTATTATCATCTAACACTGAACCGTCTGTAAATATTTGTAAATGTTGGTTGCAATTATTTTCTAAGCGAGTGTAAACAGAAGTTCTCAAAATATTGGGAGAATATCCTTTTTAGATACGTTAGTGTGATCAATATCGAAAAAAGCTGTTGACTGCTTCCATTTTGGAATGGGTGAAAATGTGGGTCTATTGGCAATGTTGTTCTGATCTATTTTTGTATCCCTTAGAAGATCGGAGGAAAACGAATACATAGATTGTGTAGATTGTATATTCTATGTGTGTATATGTGTGTGTGTGTGTGTGTGTGTTTGTGTGTGTGTGTGTGTGTGTGTGTGTGCGTGTGTGTGTGTGTGTGTGTGTGTGTGTGAGAGAGAGAGAGAGAGAGAGAGAGAGAGAGAGAGAGAGAGAGAGAGAGAGAGAGAGAGAGAGAGAGAGAGAGAGAGAGAGAGAGAGAGAGAGAGAGAGAGAGAGAGAGAGAGAGAGAGAGTGCGTGTGTGTGCTTCTTTCCACTTGTTTCTTCATTTTGTGTGTGTGTTGATCTGTTATTAATGTAATTTCATATGATGGTGTGTTTTAAGACCATATTTTTTATTAGCATTAGTTTGCTTTCATTTTCATCTATTTGTTTGTGTAGGCCTATAGTAACGGCAAGTATGAAACATGGCTACTGTATGCCAATACTTTTACTGTTATAAAATAAATGTTCATTTCTTTGATCTCTTAACTTGATTGCTATATAACTGTGACGAGGTAATGGGTTAAAAGGCTAAGTCCCTAGGGAAGACTTTAGAAAATTTGCCTTTAGCCCACTTCTCTAGGGTATGGGAGATGAGCAACTTTCCCGGCCCCTTTTCATCTAATAAATTTATATTTGTGCCCGGGTTCTGGCTCGTCAGATGGTTGTAAGAAATACAAGTGGTTGAATTGCTCTAAATGGCAGACAGAGAGAAGTAGGGTTTTACATGAAATTACAAGACTCCCACTCTCATCAGTCTGACCAAAGGGTTCAGGATTATTTGACACTTGTATTTTATTTACTCCCAAAATCTGCATAAGATTATGCAACAATAATAATAAAGCAGCTCAATGGCGCCAAAACAAAATATGGATAAAACACAATGAAATCCGAAAGGATTCACAAGACTTTTGTCTTTCTATAAGGTTCGCCCCATGCCGGAAGGGTTACTAATTATCTTCGGTGTCCGTAGGAAAGTTCAAATGATTGGCGCAGTCAGGTGGACTTAGCTGTTTGAAGTTCTGGGCTTGCTCGTCAGGTGAGAGTAGCTCCCAGTCGTTCCGATTACGGCTTCGCGGGATGGCACGGTTCAAGCGTGGTCTCCTCGCGGATTCTGGGTGCAGGTTGTCTTGGCGACGGACCCGTCTTGGTGCTTGGTGGAGTCCGGGATGATCTTCCGGCCCACGATGCCCTGCTGATAATCACAGGAGAAGGTGGATGTAGATCTCTATGGCTTAGAGACAAGGGGCTTCAGTCGGCAGGGAATTAGTGAATCCCAACCGGCTTGAAGGCTTCCCTTGTACAATAGCACTACATGTAGTTAATAAATAAACTGAATTTCAGTTAACAAACTGAGATCAGTAAAACATAAAAGGTGATCAAGACATCATCACTCTCCATCCAACACCTGGAAAGGAATGGTATCATAAAGTGCAAGATTGCGGCCCATAGGTTTCCTACTAAAAATAGTGCAAGATTGCGGCCCATAGGTTTCCTACTAAAAATAGACAAAAGGGTTAGTAGGCATAAACTCCGGTTCTGGTACCAAAAGTGTTCAAGTCAAAAACACACACACACAAATAATCAGTGCACATAAATAGAATAGAATGTTTACCACTTCTTTTCTATAACATATCTATCTACTCCTTATTCATCATTGAACATAGGATCTAGATCAAAACTAGAGTCAAACAAACAAACCAGATCTCAATCACCTGCCATCAATAATACTTACTAGTGGGCTTATGATGACTGGTTGGGAGTGTTGCTCTAGCTACGTTTCAGCATCTTGTGTGACAACTTTTTCTCACCACTCCAATTATAGCCTTCACTTTCAAACAATGAAAGCCTGCTATTGGTGTATTACAGTCCACACGTCACAAGATTGCTGTTCTAAATGTACCGAACAATCGCGCGCCTATTACATCCTTATCACGTGCCGGACATTCAAAATCCTTCTCGTGCTCGGAAAAGCAAAACCATCTTCAAAGGGAGATAACCTCGGTTGTCACTTTCTTGTGATGAGACGGTAGATAAGAGAGGGGGGGGGGGGGGGGGGTGAAGGGAGATAACCTCGGTAGGTGGTACGTGCTGACCGGGGAGACAAATTGACCTTCAAAAGGGACCAATCCCGGAATCGGCATTCTTTAGATGGTGGGTGGCAATTAACGTGGCGGCCAAGTAAAGAAAAGAAAAGGAGGGGGGGGGGGGGGGGGGGGGGGGGGTGAAGGGGTAGATAAAGAAAGAGGGGTCGCGCGGGACACTTACGTCACAATAACGTATCACGTACTGACTTGATAGCATCACTGATGACGTCATCAGATGAAGAGGAATAACTCTGATATGCTGGTTTTTGCTCTAACACTGTCAATAGAGTTATTATATCCCCAGACTATGTTGCCAGATTGGCTCTATCAGTTGTCTTTTTCATAGCATGATTTGTACTATGAATGTTTGTTTAATTTTCTCTGGCAGCCAAGGGGTTAAGGGCCAGCCACACTGCATACGACTCGATTCAGTGCGATCCGATTTTGACATTTGTGAAGCATGATTCACGTGGAATTCTACTGGCTAAATACATTCGATGAAATCCTACTAGTTATGTTCACTATACTGGCAGTCTCCTGATACACTAATCTGATACCAAATATTTTTGTATCGAACATTTCATTTGATTCGTGTATTTGGTGTCTTCATGAGTATAGTAAACGAAAATAGTACAGCAGTTAGACTTTAAGTATTTGGTTTAAACAAGATTTATTCAAATAAAGCACATACAGCAGCACATAATTTAAATGAGTAGAGCACAACAAGCTTAGAGCTTATACAAGGCACTCCAACATTTTTCAATTACATAGTATTGGCTGCCACAAGCACTTTAAGTATTTCACGTGAATCATGACTCGCAGACATCGTCACAATCGCATCGTATAGGGGTCAAATCGTATGCAGTGTGTGGCTGGGCCTTTACTCTAAGCTGTCACCATACTTTATAAACTATTTCTACATTTTACGCTGATCAATATTCTTGTCCCCACATGGTTCAAAATCAATGGGGATCATGTGCTGCCATGCCCAGTTCTAACATGATCAGTCGATCCAAATGTCAATATAACTTTTAAAAGTTTGGACAAAAAAGCCTTATAGACCCTAAAGTTCTTAAAGGTGGACCCTGACGGATGCGTTTTTGCAAGGAACACGTTGAGATCACCAGAAAGACAGCCTTTTCAAAGATCGGAACACTCGCTTTGCTCGGGTTTCCTAGAAATCAAACCGTCAAAACGGCGATTCCTCCTTGGCGGAAGTGCCGGAGAGAGAAGCCATTTTTGGATGGGGTGGATGGGGGCCAAACCCATTGTGGTTTAAGCTTTTTTTTTGTAGTGCAGTAGAAAAGAAAATGAAGCTATTTCCTTTGTTGTGAGCGAAACTCTTTTAGATAAACTCCATTAAATTATAAAAAAACATAAATAAAAAGGCTTGTATTGCGAAACAAGCTTGCAAACAATTTGGTCGCCAAAGAGACGGCACACGTCTTCTCTTTCGGTGAACAAAAATGACTTCCAGCACCTCCGTCAAGGATAAATCGCCGATTTGACAGTTTTATTTCTAGGAAACCAGAGCAAAGTGAGTGTTGCGATCTCTGTAAATGGTGTTTTCATGGTGATCTCAATGTGTTTCTTGCAAACAAAACCGCATCCGTCAGGGTCCGCCTTTAACATCGATAGAAAGTGATGCATGAAAACAGTAAACGATTTAGCCAATTCCGATAGGCTTTTTGGACAAATCCACCCTGGGTATAGAAACTACCGATACGAGCGACGCAACACTGCTATCAAAACAAATAAAACAAGCGTATCTCCGAGCGGCAGATACGTTCCCGAACGGTTGAACTCGAGCAACAGCAGCATGAAGCATCTGCGCTCCAATGACAAGAAACTGAGCAATTGCCCCTCAAATTATTTTTTAAATGTGTCAAATAAGTATCGTTGTAAATGACCGGTTACAGATGGTCCTATCGGCAGACTATAACCATTGTGACGTTGACCTTGACCTTTCTTGTACTAACTATTCGGCATTACCATAAGCCAATGCATATGCCCACCACATTTGAACACTGTAAGTCCAACGATGTGAAAGATATGTCCACAAGAAAAAATGTACGTGTTCAAGGTCAAACGTCAAGGTCAAGGTCAGAATGGTTATTATATTTGAATGGGACCTTGTGCGTACCGTAATGCACCACCACAGTAAATGTGAAGCGATTCCATGCAACAGTTCATGAGATACAGCCTTGGTTCGAACCCCGTGATTCGCACGCACGCGCGCACAGACAAATTCATGATTATAATGTTATAGCCCTTTTATCAGAAAACGTTGCGTGAAAAAACAACCGCATTGAAATATGTGCAAAAGCCCGTGAGATATTAACGATTAAGTGTTTTGGGATTTGAACTTTTTAATCAGCTTGACCTTGACGTTGAAATAAAACTAAAGCAATCAATGGATAGCTGATATCTTGGTGAACTGGCATAGCGAAATTGATAATTTTTTTTAGCTTGAACGGTTTTCGTGAAAACGCGCACGGATGAACGTACGCACGTACGCACGCACACACACACGCACGCACGCACGGACGGATGAAACAAAAACAATACTACCCGAAGCTTCGCTCGAGAACTAACGGGAAAAAAAATGACTATCGCTGAAAGTAAAAAAGAACCCTTTTTCTTGCTTCCAGTGGTCGCGTACAGTCATGTAGGTGAAGACGGGGTAAAAAGCCCATGGGCGGGTAAGAAGCCCATGCCAATTAGCTCATGAAATAAGCAAATTGCAGTCAAATTTGCCCATGGGACGAATGCTAAACACTAACACTCGTCTCATGGGCAAAATGTGACTGAAAATTGCTTTATTGCATGAGATAATTGGCATGGGCTTCTTACCCTCCCATGGGCTTTTTACCCGTCTTCCGCTACTAACATTTACGAACGTGCGAAGTAAGCGTGGTAGCAAGTGGATAGAAACAAAACAAAACAAAACACACAACAACAAAAAACCAAACACCCAGCCACTCAACAACAAAAAGAGGCATGGTGCCTTACATGAGAAAACATAGTAAACACGGCACTGGCCTCAACACGATCTTACAAGAAGCAACATCCAGAGGCAACACAGGCAAGCATTGTTTGATCTGAGACAGCTGGTTCTTGATCGCAAGATCAGAATTAGCAGTGCAGACAAAGGAGGCGCTGTTGTTGTCCAAAACGTGGATGACTACGTCGGGGAGGGCATCAGACAGCTCGGCAACACTTCCCATTATGTTGAGGTAGAAAACAACCCAACACTCAAAGTTGCCGAGCTGTCCAACAAATTAGTGAGACGCTTATACCAGAACAGTGCCATCAACGAGACAACGCGTAAATGGGCACTAGTTGAGGTGAAGTGTGTGAGAACTCCACAGTTTTATCACCTCCCCAAAGTGCATAAATCTCTCACCAATCCACCAGTTCGTCCCATCGTCTCAGGATGCAGTGGTCCTACGGAGAACCTTTCAAAGCTAGCAGACAGCTGGCTGCAGGAGATGATCACTGGACTGCCCTCCTACATCAAGGACTCTACCCATGTGCTCACTCTTCTCAAAGAGTGGGATGAGACTTACGGATCATTTGGCCCTGACGTCCAGCTGGTGACCATCGACGTTGTTGGTTTGTATACCAATATCCCATATGAAGAGATGTACGAGGCACTGCGGCACTTCATGGGCGCCTCACCACCATCTCAGTCTCCTTCTGTAGACACTGTGATAGAGGTTGTGCGCCACGTTATTGAAAATAACTACTTTGCCTTTGAAGGCAAAGTGTACGGCACAGCGATGGGAACACCAGTCGCCCCTTCTGTCGCCAACCTCTTCATGGGTTGGCTGGAGGAGAAGCTAATTGCATCCAGCCCTGTGCCCATTGACACCACCTTCTGGAAGAGATTCCTCGATGACATTCTCCTCCTGTGGATGGGGACACCGCACCAACTGGAGTTATTCAAACAACATCTGAACACGCTTCATCGCACCATCAAATTCACCATGGATGTATCTTCAGAACAACTACCTTTCCTTGACATCATGGTGAAGGTGAAGAATAACTTCCTCGAGAGTGACATGTATACAAAACCAACAGACAAGAGAGCCTACCTTCCCTACTCTTCCTGCCATCCTAAACACTGCCGGGACAACATCCCCTACAGCCAGCTTCTGCGGGTACGACGCCTCTGTTCTGTAGAGCAGGACTTCGTTCTGCGAAGCCAAGAAATCTTGGATTCGCTGAAACGAAGAGGCTATAAAAAAGCTGTCCTCACTGATGCCATGAGAAGAGTCAGGGCCGTGCCTCGGGAAGAACTTCTCAAATACAAGGCTAAGAGAGAGTGCCACAGGGTTCCGTTTGTCATTACACACAATCCTGCAAATCCACCACTCAGGAGGTGGCTGAGGGAACACCAGGTGGCACTCCATCGTAGCCAGACTATGAAAAAGGTAAACCCTGAGGTACCAGTTGTTGGAGAAAGGAACTCTAAAAGCCTGCGGAATCTTCTCATGCCATCAGCCCTTCCTCCATTCATGGACAACAGCCAGGCGCCGGGAGTTGTCAGGTGTGCCAAGGTATGTGTCACCTGTCGCGAACATCTTCAAGAGGCCACCTGTTTCTCCAGTGCTGTGACCAAAGAGTCATTCCAGATCAGGCACCATATGACATGCACAACATCCAACGTGGTGTACATGTTGTATTGTCATAAATGTCCCGGGTCGCAGTACATTGGAGAGACGGGCAACAGTCTGAAGACTCGTTTCGCTCTACACAGGAGCCACATCAGGCAAAACCAGGGAACCCTGGTGACTCGGCACTTCAATCAGCCGGACCACTGCCTGCAGGACATGAGGTGTCTCCCCATTGAAAAGCAGTTCCTGGATGACAGGAAGAGAAGGGAAGGACGAGAACAGTTCTGGGTCCGGAAACTCAGAACCGAGCATCCATCAGGCCTCAATGACAAAACCACTAAGTGCAAGAAACAAAGAAGACAAGCAAATGACAAATTCAGAAAAAGAGAGACGTAGTTGTGTGTGTGTGTGTGTGTGTGTGTGTGTGTGTGTGTGTGTGTGTGTGTGTGTGTGTGTGTGTGTGTGTGTGTGTGTGTGTGTGTGTGTGTGTGTGTGTGTGTGTGTGTGTGTGTGTGTGTGTGTGTGTGTGTGTGTGTACGTGTGTGTGTGTGTGTGTGTGTGTGTGTGTGTGTGTGTGTGTGTGTGTGTGTGTGTGAGAGAGAGAGAGAGAGAGAGAGAGAGAAAGAGAGAGAGAGAGAGAGAGAGAGAGAGAGAGAGAGAGAGAGAGAGAGAGAGAGAGAGAGATAGTGTGTGTGTGCATGCAGACATGCACGTGATGGGGAAGACGGGGTAAAAAGCGCATGGGCGGGTAAGAAGCCCACCCCAATTATCTCATGAAATAAAGAAAATGTCAGTCAAATTTGCCCATGAGACGAATGCTAGACATTAACGCTCGTCTCATGGGCAAAATGAGACTGAAATTTGCTTTATTTCATGAGATAATTGGGGTGGGCTTGTTACCCGCCCATGCGCTTTTTACCCCGTCTTCCCCTATGAGGGGATTTTTTTTTTTTTTTTGAAGGGGGGTAGGTTATACTGTCGCTACTTTGTGATAACTAATCATGTACTTCATGTCATCTATAGTCTCAATTATTATAGCAACAAAGTCTAGGATGGGACAAAATGAGTGTTTACAAACAAGTCTATTTTTAGTCATGAACAGAACTTTATCAATGATGACGCATGCATCAAGTGACGTACAAAGGAGTTCCGTGAATGAATGACGTATGCACAGTTCAGTGACGTACATGGCTTGACGTAAAATACTTGAGAATGAAATATTGTAAGAATACTGTCCCCCTCTCCATCACCACCCCGTTCCCCCCCCCTCTCTCTCTCTCTCTCTCTCTCTCTCTCTCTCTCTCTCTCTCTCTCTCTCCCTCTCTCTCTCTCCCTCTCTCTCTCTTTCTATCTCAATCATTTTTATACAATTGAAAAAGGTTTTAGACTGCATGCATTACTGTGTTATTGAATTGTGAATAAGGCCAATGTTTAGAGTACATTCATTTTAACATCCATGTATTAAGCTTAACTACACAAACTTCATGATTATGTTTTTTTTTTAAAAAGATATCAATATGTGTGTGTGTGTGTGTGTGTGTGCACGCGCGCACGCGCGTGCGTGTGTAGGAAAGGAAACGTAAGCAAAGCAATCATCATTCATAACTTTACGTCAGTGTTGTTGCTATGTAGGGTCATCATTGTACGTCATTATTTTGTTTGTTTACGTGTGATTCTCTTTACCAGTGTGTCATTCCTGAAGAAGAGAGGACACCCTCTCGAAAGCTTGAAATTAAAATAGAACCACCACGGATTTGTTGGAGGTTTTTTTTCATTTTGTGTTATATATATATATATATATATATATATATATATATATATATATATATATATATATATATATAGCATGAAAGAAAAATCTCAGTGAATAGCCAGCTCCGTACCCCTACTCTGAAGGACTGAAAAGTTAGTGCATTTGAAATGCAGAATAGTTTGCTTTGATAAAGCTTTTCTGTGTCCAATGTCTTTATTTGTGAACCTCAGAAACAAAACCAGTTAATGTTAACTTTGAGTAATGTTCGTGTTCAAAAAAAAATATTAAAAAAATTTGTTTTTAAAAAGTTATATAAATTGTGCTGATTTACTTTTTCTCCCAATGGGGGAGGGACAGTGCCTTATGCAAAGACAGCTGTTTCGATCTTGAGAAGATCTCATCAGTTTGCATGATTGGCCTGCAAATTGACTGTCCAGTGGATGGCCAACCTGAGCAAAAAAGACATTCTACAAGAGAATGGTGTCCTCTCTGCATCAAATCGAAAATCCACAATAAAAGCAAACCAGCACAAAGTTAAACCAGAAATAGTAAAAATCTTATGAAAATCTTATGTAAAATGAACAAAATAGCTGAGAAAAGCTTTATCAAAGCAAACTATTCTGCATTTCAAATGCACTAACTTTTCAGTCCTTCAGAGTTACGGAGCTGGCTATTCACTGAGATTTTTCTTTCATGCTATTTTTATCCTTAATTTGGATACCATCTCAGTAGTTAGCCCTCCCTAGTCATGTCTATTAGGTTTTGAAATTAAAATTTCAGAACATTATTATTTTGTTCATTTTACATAAGATTTTCATAAGAATTTTACTATTTCTGGTTTAACTTTGTGCTGGTTTGCTTTTATTGTGGATTTTCGATTTGATGCAGAGAGGACACCATTCTCTTGTAGAATGTCTTTTTTGCTCAGGTTGGCCATCCACTGGACAGTCAATTTGCAGGCCAATCATGCAAACTGATGAGATCTTCTCAAGATCGAAACAGCTGTCTTTGCATAAGGCACTGTCCCTCCCCCATTAGGAGAAAAAGTAAATCAGCACAATTTATATCACTTTAAAAATAAAAATAATAATTTTTAATTTTTTATATTTTTTTTGAACACGAACATTACTCAAAGTTAACATTAACTGGTTTTGTTTCTGAGGTTCACAAATAAAGACATTGGACACAGAAAAGCTTTATCAAAGCAAACTATTCTGCATTTCAAATGCACTAACTTTTCAGTCCTTCAGAGTAGGGGTACGGAGCTGGCTATTCACTGAGATTTTTCTTTCATGCTATTTTTATCCTTAATTTGGATACCATCTCAGTAGTTAGCCCTCCCTAGTCATGTCTATTAGGTTTTGAAATTAAAATTTCAGAACATTATTATTTTGTTCATTTTACATAAGATTTTCATAAGATTTTTACTATTTCTGGTTTAACTTTGTGCTGGTTTGCTTTTATTGTGGATTTTCGATTTGATGCAGAGAGGACACCATTCTCTTGTAGAATGTCTTTTTTGCTCAGGTTGGCCATCCACTGGACAGTCAATTTGCAGGCCAATCATGCAAACTGATGAGATCTTCTCAAGATCGAAACAGCTGTCTTTGCATAAGGCACTGTCCCTCCCCCATTGGGAGAAAAAGTAAATCAGCACAATTTATATAACTTTTTAAAAACAAAAAAATTTTAATTTTTTTTTTTTTTTTGAACACGAACATTACTCAAAGTTAACATTAACTGGTTTTGTTTCTGAGGTTCACAAATAAAGACATTGGACACAGAAAAGCTTTATCAAAGCAAACTATATATATATATATATATATATATATATATATATAGCAGTAAAAGAAAAATCTCAGTGAATAGCCAGCTCCGTACCCCTACTCTGAAGGACTGAAAAGTTAGTGCATTTGAAATGCAGAATAGTTTGCTTTGATAAAGCTTTTCTGTGTCCAATGTCTTTATTTGTGAACCTCAGAAACAAAACCAGTTAATGTTAACTTTGAGTAATGTTTGTGTTCAAAAAATAAAATATTTTTTTTTTTTAAATTTAAAAAATTAAAAAGTTATATAAATTGTGCTGATTTACTTTTTCTCCCAATGGGGGAGGGACAGTGCCTTATGCAAAGACAGCTGTTTCGATCTTGAGAAGATCTCATCAGTTTGCATGATTGGCCTGCAAATTGACTGTCCAGTGGATGGCCAACCTGAGCAAAAAAGACATTCTACAAGAGAATGGTGTCCTCTCTGCATCAAATCGAAAATCCACAATAAAAGCAAACCAGCACAAAGTTAAACCAGAAATAGTAAAAATCTTATGAAAATCTTATGTAAAATTAACAAAATAATAATGTTCTGAAATTTTAATTTCAAAACCTAATAGACATGACTAGGGAGGGCTAACTACTGAGATGTTATCCAAATTAAGGATAAAAATAGCATGAAAGAAAAATCTCAGTGAATAGCCAGCTCCGTACCCCTACTCTGAAGGACTGAAAAGTTAGTGCATTTGAAATGCAGAATAGTTTGCTTTGATAAAACTTTTCTGTGTCCAATGTCTTTATTTGTGAACCTGAAACAAAAACCAGTTTTGTTTCTGAGGTTCACAAATAAAGACATTGGACACAGAAAAGCTTTTATCAAAGCAACAGTGCCTTATGCAAAGACAGCTATTCTGCATTTCAAATGCACTAACTTTTCAGTCCTTCAGAGTAGGGGTACGGAGCTAAAAGGCTATTCACTGAGATTTTTCTATGAAAATCATGTCAAAATAATAATATTTTTATCCTTAATTTGGATAAATCTCAGTAGTTAGCCCTCCCTAGTCATGTCTATTAGGTTTGAAATTAAAATTTCAGAACATTATTAGCTTTTGTTCATTTTACATAAGATTTTCATAAGATTTTTACTATTTCTGGTTTAACTTTGTGCTGGTTTGCTTTTATTGTGGATTTTCGATTTGATGCAGAGAGGACACCATTCTCTTGTAGAATGTCTTTTTTGCTCAGGTTGGCCATCCACTGGACAGTCAATTTGCAGGCCAATCATGCAAACTGATGAGATCTTCTCAAGATCGAAACAGCTGTCTTTGCATAAGGCACTGTCCCTCCCCCATTGGGAGAAAAAGTAAATCAGCACAATTTATATAACTTTTTAAAAACAAATTTTAAATTTTTATTTTTTTTGAACACGAACATTACTCAAAGTTAACATTAACTGGTTTTGTTTCTGAGGTTCACAAATAAAGACATTGGACACAGAAAAGCTTTATCAAAGCAAACTATATATATATATATATATATATATATATATATATATATACTATATATATATATATATATATATATATATATATATATATATATATATATATATATATATATATATACTGTCTGTCCCGCGTCCAAGGCCAAAAGCCGAAATATTGGGAATAGTCTACATTCTTTCTTGTTAGTTTTCATTCTTTTTTTGTTCTGCTATATATATATATAAACGTACAAGAATTGAAGAAGAAAAAACAACCACACCATTAAACTTTCCTCTTATATATATAGTTTGCTTTAATAAAACTTTGTTTGTGTCCATATATACATATATTTACTCCCCCTCCCTCAAACATTGACCAATAACCTAATATTTGACAAGTGTGCACATGATTATGTTCTGAGCGACACTAGTACTACCAAAAAGCCTGAATATACAAAGAGCTTGCACTCTGCAGTTGACTGAAGCCGGGTTTTTTTGGGGTACTTTCACCTACACTACAGCTGGGGATCATTGTGAACTCACTCACTGCCTACAACAACAACACTAACACTTCCCACCTTCCACCTTTTCACCTTCCAGAAGGGAAGTGAGAAAGTTGGCTTCATACTTTGCAAGGTTTGTAGGCTGCGAAGTTATCGATCACTCTTTGTAACATTTAGGCTTTTGGGTATCACTGTACAAACATGTCTCATCTTCTCGCACCCCTTTGATTAACACTCTGTTCCCTGTGACAGTTTTGTCTGCCTGTCAGTCTGCCTTCCTGGCTGACTGTCTGTCTCCGTTTCTCTGCCTGTATGCCTGTCTGTCTGCCTCTCTGTTGTCATTATCTTTGGTTTAACCCTTTCACCGCCAATGTCACATTTTAGCACCACAGTGGTTTAACACCCATGTTACTAAAAGGCATCAAATCAGGACCTGTTATCCAAAGACCCTATTGTCTTAATAGTGGGAGGTAAGGATAGGCCTAATGTTATGCATGTCACAGAGGAATCCCCAATATTGCAGATATTTTATTTTCTCTCTACCCAGTTGAGTTTAGTGGTATTTGTTTGCTGAAAAATGGCTGGCGGCAAAAGGGGTAAACGAATGTTTATTGACAATCACACAGTAAAGCAGCACCATAAACAAATGAGAACGAGCACAACAAGCTTAAGGCTTATACAAGGCGCTCAAACACAAGTAGATTATACAATATTGGCTGCCACAAGTAATAAGAGACTGGAACACAACATGATAATGAACAGGATAACATACAACATGTTCACGAACGTTATCTTTGTCTGTCTGTATCTCTCTGTCTCTAATATTTATCTCTGTCTATGGTTCTCCCTCTCTCTCTCTCTCCTTCCCACCTCCCTCTCCCTCCTCCCTCTGTCTCTCTTATCACTCTATATGCTTCTTTCTCTATCTCACTCTCTCTCTCTGTGTCTTTCTGTGGTGAAAATGGGGTTTAGCGTCCGCTCGGCTGCAAGTAGCACGTGCGAGACGAACCACCAACCAACCAACCATTGCCCATGGTGGTTCCTGTCTCTCTGTCACTCTCTTTTGTTTTTTCATTTTATCCTCGCTCTCTCTCTCCCCCCCCCCCCTCCTCTCTCTCCCTCACCCCCTCTCTCTCTGTCCTCATTTTATTGCAAATTGTTACGGTTTTATACCCTACGCTGCATTTGTTTGCCCTGTTCTGTAATGTATATTTGTTTTATACGTGCTTCAACATATATCTCTGCGTATGTGCATGTATGCTTGCGTGCGTGCGTGCGTGCGTGTGCGCAAAAACCCATCTGTTCCCCCGTCATTAAAGCTCCGCTCTCTTTCTCTTCTCTCTCTTGCCATTAGGTCTGTTTCTGCTATGTTCCATTTATGTCATCCGTGTGTGTTCGCTTTGTATTGCGTTTTTGTTTGAATGCGCTATGAATGCTAACGTGTGCGTGCGCTTTGATTTGATTTATATCAAGATTCAGCGCCGTATAAATACTGTATGTTGTTGTTAGTCCCCGAGCCCTAGGTTCGGGGAACTATTGTTTTTGTCTGGTCCGTCCGTCCGTCCGTCCGGCGATTCGTCCGTTTTTCTCAAAAACTATTCAGTCTATCATCATCAAATTTGGTATACTAGTTTACCAAGATGCAAGCTATCCACTGATGTATTTAGTTTTACATTAAGGTCAAGGTCGCGCCAGTTACGGGGTTCAAAATCGCTAATATCTCGCGAAGTTTTGCATGTATTTCAATGCAGTTGTTTTCACAACATTTCTTGATGAATGGTCTATAACACAGTTGTCATGAATGTTTCTGTGCGCTCGCGTGTGCGCATGATCGCGCGCGCTCAAATCACGGGTCCGAACCCCAAGGCTATATATAAACAAGCGCGAAATCGCAATAGTTTGTGGCACGCGGTCTATTTTTACCACTCCAATCATGAGTTACCTCCCCTGGCTTTTCAATAATTTTAATCTGTAAACCAGAATGTTATCTCTGCACCATTTCGTAACTTTTTATATCTTTTGGAAAACATTTAAAACTATGTATCCTACTTATGCTCATCAAAAGAAGCACCGCATACTCGTCGTGTCTGTTGTAGTGTCTGTATTACATATATTTATTATTTTGTACGCTTTTAAAATACATCATTTTAAAGAGCGGCCAGAAGTGTAGCCTCGATTTGAAGTGCGACAATTTTGTCAAAATGTGCGAAAATTTTGGACCGACAGACCGACCGACCGACAAAGTGAGTTATAGTTACGTGCTGTTTTCATGCGTTTTTATGTAGCTACGTGCTGTTTTGATGCGTTTTTATGTATGTGTACAGCCGACACATTCCGATTTCGGAGTAGCTCGGCAATGCTGCGAGGGGACTTTGCAGCCGCTCGGCGTTGCACTTGTTGTTGTTGTTGTTGTTGTGTGTGTGTGTGTGTGTGGGGGGGGGGGGGGGGGGGGGGGGGGTGCGTGCGTGCGGGTGTGGGCGTGTATGGTTGCACGTATGTATGCACGCGCGTGTGTGTGTGTGTGTGTGTGCGTGTATGCAAGTTTCAACCAATCTTTGTATCATAATATCACCTGTTTTGCTATCTTTATGTTCAAATCTGTATGTGTAATGGCATGTCCTGGCATGTTTGTGTTCTATGTTTGTTTATGTATCAAGGACAGACTGGAAGACTAGGCGTTGCCTAAAATCTGTATCCTTGGAAAATAAAGTTTAAGTTTTCAAGTTTTGAAAGTTTTCAAGTTCTCTCTCTCTCTCTCTCTCTCTCTCTCTCTCTCTCTCTCTCTCTCTCTCTCTCTCTCTCTCTCTCTCTCTCTCTCTCTCTCTCTCTCTCTCTCTCTCTCTCTCTCCACAGACGGACCAATTACCCCCAAATGATCGAAGTTAACCTGGTTTCCCTTGATCGCCACGTGGCGTCCGTAAGGATGGCCATCTTTCGGCACCCTTGGTCATCTTTGATTGATTTGGCCCGCTACACGCGGGGCAGGCGAATTTCCCTGG
>CM065683.1:54803272-54805772 GCA_017654935.2 Phymorhynchus buccinoides | reverse complement strand
CGCTAGCCAGGAAACTTTAGTTCTCCGAACACCACCACTGAACAAAGCAACAACACCACCACAGCAGCCAGCAACCACCCGCTGATGGGGAGGGGACAGTGTTGCAACGCCACCACCGCACACCGCGAACGCACCAACACTGAGACAGAGACGGAGGAAAGAAGAGGGGATATGGAGCTGAAGGAGTGGGGAGGGTGGCGCAAGGGAGGCAAACAGCAGTATAGCGGTGTGAAAGGAGACGTCAGCCGCGCCGGTGGTCCGGAGGCTGAGGAGGCGACGGGGCAGGATGCTTGCTGGCTGGCTGCGCGCAGTACTACTCTCCGCACTGTCGCAGAGGACAGACAAAAACATCCACGGGAACACAGATGATGGTAGGAAGGTAAATGATTGTGACGGTAAACTTTGTAGCGATGGAGGCAACACGGAAGCCAGAGCAAAAGAAACCCTTTTTTTGTTCAGAGAAACGGGTAATCAACAGAACTTGAACTTGTACATATCTTGCTCGGGTTTTTTTCTTGCAATCTAATAGCTGCTGTCCGTTTCCGTTCTTTAACCCTTTCGCCGCCAAAGTCGCATTTTAGCACCACAGTGATTTAACACCTATTTTACTAAAAGGCATCAAATTGGGGTCTATTATCCAAAGACCCTATTGTCTCAGGTTTGGGAAGCAAGGATAGACCTTATTTTATATATGTCACAGAAGAATCCCCAATACTGCAGACAGATTTTGTTCTCTACCCAAGTAAATTTAATGGACATTTTTGGCTGAAATGTGGCTGGCGGCGAAAGGGTTAAAAAGTCCACTCCTGATCGTTCCTTCCACACCTGTCATTTACTTAGATAGGTTTATGGTGATGTATTTATACCCCCCTCCCCAGTCCCAAGTTGCTGGAACCAGTCGAGAAAAAACCACTATCCTGCTTTTCCATATGGCGTTAATGATGGACTTCTTGAATAGTTTTACAACACACATCCTTGACTGCTATATACTCTTGTTTGTTTCTTTCACGGCTTGCAAGCTTCTCTTCCATTTTATTGACGGCAAATGTTCAATGGCGTGTGTTAATAGGCCCTAGTTTTTTTGGTTTTTTTTAAAACTTTCTTGCTTAGCCTTGCTCAAGAAGCTTATAATTTATGTTACAATGTGATATATTGTTCAGTTTTAAACAATGTTTTGGTTCATTTTGTCCCCCCCCCCCCCTTTTTCTCTCTCACTGCTTCTCTCATAATGTTTCTTCTTCTGCTACAGCTTATAGACATAGATATCGATACATTTTATATATCATACACAATTCCTTAAAATAGCAATTCCAAAATTTCAAAAGACATTTAATTAAATGTGACCACAATAAATAATTATCAGATGTGTGTGTGTATGTGTGTGTGTGTGTGTGTGTGTGTGTGTGTGTGTGTGTGTGTGTGTGTGTGTGTGTGTGTGTTGTGTGTGTGTGTGCGTGCGTGTGTGCGTGTGTGTGTGTGTGTGTAAACTGCAACTTCGCCTTCCTCTTTGTCTTCATTGTATTGTCGTTCAACACAACGATATTTAATGCTACAATGCATTTCACGGAAGTCCACAATATCAAGCTATCATTTACTAGGTTTCATACACGCGGTCGTTTACTCGGTCACTTGCAAAAATTAAAATGTGACGAAAGGGACATTAAGTGTCAAAATGACCATTCAGAGACAATGATCCAGTTCAAAGCTTCAGACAATTCTGTCTTGCCTTTATCTTCTACTATTATTGAATGCATGTGCTTAATGATGTACATGGATGGAAATTAGTGTTAAATATAGCAAACGATAGAGGATGAAGTACTCAATCTGCAGCAAGAAAGGCAAGACTGAAACAATGGAAACAACCGAGAAATGGAGGAGGGGGGGGGGGGGCGCATCTATACCTTTACCGAACCATTCTTGTAACATTTTTACGTTTTAGAGTTATAAGCATTCACAGTTGGTAGGGTGACTGTCGGCCATTTTGAGAAATCAGTCTAAAGTTTAGCCTAGCTAATGAAAATGTATCAGCCTACTCATTTCAAAGCAATGTTTGGAGTATTTAGAGACTACGATAAAGATTGTCCTTTATAGATATGGAAGATGCGATGTTAGAGAGCACTAAACTACCCATAACTCAAAATGGATCAAAATGAGACTTTTTTAATGTTATGAGAAACTGGCCCAGCGACCTAATGTTCCTTTCGTGGTGCTGGGTCACAAATGTTGGTCTCTTATAAGCCTTTTATATGGCGCGCCAAAGATACAAAACTCTATCTAGCAGTTCGACAGAGTTTAAAAACCCTATTGAACTGTTAGATACAGTTTGAAAACCCTATCTAGCAGTTCGACAGAGTTTAAAAACCCTATTGAACTGTTAAATACAGTTTGAAAACCCTATCTAGCTGTTCGATAGAGTTTTAAAACTCTGTCAAACAGCTAGATAGGGTTTCCACAAAATAACCCTATCGAGATATAGTTTTTGTCTCGCGATTTCTGATTG
>CM065683.1:54790772-54793272 GCA_017654935.2 Phymorhynchus buccinoides | reverse complement strand
GTCTTATTGGTTTGCCTCCAACACTCACCATTACACCAACACCCCCAGATCTCAGTATCAAAATGCATAGTGCTCTGTTTCCAATGCTGCGGGCAAAGAACGGTTGTCACTTTGGTTTTGACAAATGTACAAATGTACAGGCAAGTGTACATAGAAACCCAGGTCCCCCCGTAAGGGGTTAATATTTTGCAGATTAGCCTATTAGTTGAGTAAAGCTGGACTTATGGGCGCATAATCATGAGCGCGTATTAGACAGTCAACACGGGTAGTAGCATGTAACTTAGGCTAAGCAACCAATCGTCTTGGGAGTTTAGTTTAATTTTGTCATACTACTACCCGCCTTCAAGGCTCACTCGAACAGGAACATGTGGGACAACAACAAACAAAGATTGAGGGGGGGGGGGGGGGGGTCTAAAGTACAAGATTGCCAATACATTTTTAAAGTACAAATGAAACTATCGTCAATGAATACAACTATAAAAAAAAAGGGCCCGTGCCATTGGCATGGCAGACATACACTCTACCAATGAGCTATCGAGGCTTTCAGTGTTGATGAGTTTCTTAACTCATGTTGCCTGTTGAATACTCTCTAACCCACTAATCTAAAATGTTATCTGTTTACAGTGTTGTTTTGTTTTAAGTATATGCCTTTGTCCTTTCTAAAATAGATTACTGCAACTCTCTTCTCGCTGGCCTTCCCAAGTATCTTCTTAACAGACTTCAGAGAATCCAGAACAACGCTGCACGACTGGTCCTCAAATCCTCCAAATTCGAACACGTAGCACCTCTTCTCCATGAGTTGCACTGGCTGCCAATCTGTGAAAGGATTGAGTACAAGTTTTCCGCTCTTAGCTTTGCTGTCATTTCTGGCTCTGCTCCTAGTTACCTGTCGGATCTGCTTCACACTTACACACCCTCTCGTCAGCTCCGTTCTTCCTCAGATTCTCCTCTTTTGCAGCTTCCCCTGGTTAAAACAAAAACTTACGGTGAAAGATCCTTTTCTTTTCAGGCCCCAGCTACTTGGAACAAACTACCACCATCTCTCAGACATTCCAACTCTCTGTCAATCTTTAAGGCCAATCTGAAAACACACTTCTTCTCTCAGCAATAATGTTCGCAATCTCAGCATCACTTATTGAAATGCTATGGGTCTGCGTGAATGATGTGTGTGCGGATGGGGAGGAGATGATTGGGGAGTGCGCGCGCGCGCGCGCGCGTGTGTGTATATATATGTGTGTGTGTGTGTGTGCGTGCGTGTGCGTGTGTGCGTGTGTGCTTGCGCGCGCGCGTACGTGTGTGTGTGTGGACCCATTTGTGTGTTATGCGAAGATGCATGTTTTTATGTCTATGAATATGTCACAGCGTGAGGGTGAGGGTGGGTATGCGAGCGCGTCTGAGTATGTTTGATATGTCTGTAATTTTGTATGAGGGGCGATTCTTAGTTTGTGTAAAGCGCCATGAGTAGTACACCTAGAATGCGCGCTATATAAATATTCTTTATTATTATATTATTTAATTATTCAAATCATTATTGTTTGAAAGCTTGCATACACATTTGCATAGACATCTATATGTGTGCAAAGTTTGAACAATGTACGCCTTCTATTTCCCGATAAAATGCCAAAGTTAAAGTTTGGAGATTAGACCACGGACGCAACACACACACACACATACACACAGACACACACAATCGAACAACTATCAACATGTTTAATTCTGATCGCTTCTCGGCCTTTTGGCTAAGACAGTGATTCAGGAACATACATTTTTGTTTATACCTTGGTTGGTTTGCTCAGCCCGTCGTACATGGCGAAAGCCGATACGCGACGTTAAACTGAACTTCCACCACAACTATCATTACTATAGACTCACTTCGTGTTAAGTCATGTTGTAGCATCCAAGCAGGAACATGTTATTTTGTTTGTCTCTCTGCCTGCCTCCTGTTGTGCGTCCTTCCTGTTACAGTCTGCATTCTATTCAACTTATGTTCTGTCTACAAAGTGCAGAAGGAACCCGTCTCTAAATCGCCTAGAAAACGAGATTGTTCATTTTCTTCATTATTTGAGACGGCTAAACAAATCCAACTGGTATTGGTAGTATGATGTTTAAGAAGTATTATAGTAAAAAAACAAATCGCCACTTATATCCTGATCAATCACAAAGATATATCAGTTTAAAAACATAATTTACGTAAAATTCTATCTTTAAACGGTTATATTTCCATGTTGATCAGGATATAAGTGGCAACTGTTTTACAATCATACTTCTTAAACGTCATACTACCAATACCAGTGGGAATGTTTTAGCCGTTATCAAATAATTAAGAACATGAAAGATCTCGTTTCATAGGCGATTTAGAGACGGTTTCCTTCTGGAGTAACAGCCTCTGCGATCGACTGGGTTTGCACAGATTCCATGTGTAAACAAACGGTACCATTTGGTGGAGACTCTCCCTGTGCCAAATAGTTCCTTTTGTGTGATTGTATTTAGTTTCTGGGAG
>CM065683.1:54778272-54785772 GCA_017654935.2 Phymorhynchus buccinoides | reverse complement strand
AGAGAGAGAGAGAGAGAGAGAGAGAGAGAGAGAGAGAGAAGAGAGAGAGAGAGAGAGAGAGAGAGAGAGAGAGAGAGAGAGAGAGAGAGAGAGAGAGAGAACTCGAACTCGAATATTTTAATTGCACAGACACACGTCCTTACAAGAGAGAGAGAGAGAGAGAGAGAGAGAGAGAGAGAGAGAGAGAGAGAGAGAGAGAGAGAGAGAGAGAGAGAGAGAGAGATAGAGAGAGAGAGAGAGAGAGAGAGAGAGAGAGAGAGAGAGATCTAGTAGCCATATCTACACCCTCCACTAAAAATGAGACTTGAGACATCGTTGTCACGTCCTTCGTCTCATCAGCCTATATTTTAAGCAACAATTATTATCAACAGCAGTAACAACAACAGCAGCAGCAGTAGCTGCAGCACTGCCAGAAAAGAGGAGATGATTCTGGAAAGCATCAAGCAAACTTTGGGCAGTTTGGGGACAGCATATCTGACAATACCGAGGGAATATTTTAAGGAAAATGACCTGTACCCTCAATGGCTCCCCCCCCCCCCCCACCTGCGTGCGCATCTCGACCCTTCCAACGGAAGTGTCGCCATCTTAGTCAGATTTGTGTGTAAACAGCATCGATCTGGCATTTTTCAAACAAAGTTACTGACTAAGATGGCGGTCTCCCATAATATGGCACGCTCCTTGTGTGCCGGATATGACGACACGTGGGTACAAGCCTTAGAAATAAAACATATACACGCGACAGATGATGAGGGGTTCAAGCATTAACTAATATTCACACAATTACAAACAAATAAGATTAGACAAACAACGAGAACTGATCTGAGCTGCGTGATGTAAAGAAGAAGAACTAAATTACCAAATGATCCATAAATGTCCAGCGGGAAAACAGGCATTAGTGTTTTGCTTTCTGTCAGTGGGCCCTTTGGGGCTTATATTCCTCCTGTTTGTATGTTAGGTTGGCTATTGAATTATGGTCAAGTTTCCGATCCGATTCATCTGTCTGTCTGTCCGTCCGCCCGTCCGTCCGACTATGTCCATTTTAACCCCTCCTCTCCTCCTGATCTTTCTCTCTATCCCCCTCTCTCCGCTTCTCTCTCCGCTTCTCTCTCTCTCTCTCTCTCTCTCTCTCTCTCTCTCTCTCTCTCTCTCTCTCTCTCTCTCTCTCTCTCTCTCTCTCTCTCTCTCTCTCTCTCTCTCTAACAGACTAGCTCATGAAATTGTGTGTGAGTGAAAGTGCTTTGCTGGTGCGTATGTTTCGTTTTAGTATAGAATATCATAATGTGCATGAGGGTATGTGGTATCGATGTTGTTGCATAATTGTGACGTAAGTGTCCCGCGCGACCCACTTTCTCCATTTCTTCTCTCCCCCCCCCCCCCTCTCCTTTTCATTTCTTTACTCGGCCGCCACGTTAATTGCCACCCACCATCTAAAGAACGCCGAATAAGGCAATTATCTCTTTGAAGCAAGATCTATCTACCCATCACAAGAAAGTGACAACCACGGTTATCTCCCTTTGAAGATGGTTTTGCTTTTCCGAGCACGAGAAGGATTTGAATCACAAGGTTAGGAATGTCCGGCATGTGATAAGGATGTAATAGGCGCGTGATTGTTCGGTACATTTAGAACATCATCTTGTGACGTGTCGACTGCTATAAACCAATAGCAGGCTTTCATTGTTTGAAAGTGAAGGCTATAATTGGCGTAGTGAGAAAAAGTTTTTCACACAAGACGCTGAAACTGACTAGAGCAACACCTCTCCCAGCCAGAATAGCCCACCTAGTAAGTCTTATTGATGACTGGTGATTGAGACTGGTTGTTTGTTTGACTCTAGTTTTGATCTAGATCCTATGTTCCATGATGAATAAGGAGTAGATAGATATGTTATAGAAAAGAAGTGGTAAACATTCTATTCTATTTATGTGCACTGATTATTTGTGTGTGTGTGTGTTTTTGACTTGAACACTTTTGGTACCAGAACCGGAGTTTATGCCTACTAACCCTTTTGTCTATTTTTAGTAGGAAACCTATGGGCCGCAATCTTGCACTATTTTTAGTAGGAAACCTATGGGCCGCAATCTTGCACTTTATGATACCATTCCTTTCCAGGTGTTGGATGGAGAATGATGTTGTCTTGATCACCTTTTATGTTTTACTGATCTCAGTTTGTTAACTGAAATTCAGTTTATTTATTAACTACATGTAGTGCTATTGTACAAGGGAAGCCTTCAAGCCGGTTGGGATTCACTAATTCCCTGCCGACTGAAGCCCCTTGTCTCTAAGCCATAGAGACCTACATCCACCTTCTCCTGTGATTATCAGCAGGGCATCGTGGGCCGGAAGATCATCCCGGACTCCACCAAGCACCAAGACGGGACCGTCGCCAAGACGACCCGCACCCAGAATCCGCGAGGAGACCACGCTTGAACCGTGCCATCCCGCGAAGCCGTAACCGGAACGACTGGGAGCTACTCTCACCTGACGAGCAAGCCCAGAACTTGAAACAGCTAAGTCCACCTGACTGCGCCAATCATTTGAACTTTCCTACGGACACCGAAGATAATTAGTAACCCTTCCGGCATGGGGCGAACCTTATAGAAAGACAAAAGTCTTGTGAATCCTTTCGGATTTCATTGTTTTTTATCCATATTTTGTTTTGGCGCCATTGAGCTGCTTTATTATTATTGTTGCATAATCTTATGCAGATTTTGTGAGTAAATAAAATACAAGTGTCAAATAATCCTGAACCCTTTGGTCAGACTGATGAGAGTGGGAGTCTTGTAATTTCATGTAAAACCCTACTTCTCTCTGTCTGCCATTTAGAGCAATTCAACCACTTGTATTTCTTACAACCATACGAGCCAGAACCCGGGCACAAATATAAATTTATTAGATGAAAAGGGGCCGGGAAAGTTGCTCATCTCCCATACCCTAGAGAAGTGGGCTAAAGGCAAATTTTCTAAAGTCTTCCCTAGGGACTTAGCCTTTTAACCCATTACCTCGTCACATCTAATTGGGGGCTCGCGTCCGGGATATTTTTTTTTCATAAAGTCTAACAAATTTCAATTCAAACTGTAGTTCCTTTTCAAAAACTTATCTTGTGTCCACTGGGAAAGTTATTGTGATTTGGTTCACTGTGTTTTGATTTGATTTGTTTGAATGCTATTTATGACTTTATTTTGATGTGCATGCTATTTCTGTTTATGCTGAAATAGTTAAGTGTTGTTTGATACATTCAACTCAGCAGCTTTGTTTTTATTTTGAATAGTTGTATTTACAACCATGGCTGAGATTGTTAAACTTAGGAGGGAACTTAAAGAATGGGGAGAATCTCTAGGATTGTCAGGCCAAGAGTTAGCTAATTTTGTCATATCTGAATACGACAAAGAGAAAGCTCGGGAGGCTCAAGAGGCTGATAAAGACTCCGCGAGGAGGCTCAGAAAGACAAACAGAGAGCCCATGAGGCTCAAGAGGCTGATAAAGCTCGCGAGGCTCAACAAGCAGATAAAGATCGCGACGCTCAAGAGCAAATCCGTACTCATGAGTTAAGGCAGAGACAACTAGTGCAGGATGCCAAAAATAAAGAACTCGAACTTGAGGCCACTGAGCGAGAAAAGGCGCGAGACCATGAGCTAGCTATGAAGCAGCTTGAAAACTCAGCAGACTCTGAGACTGCTGCCCCTCAAAATTTTCCCCCTCCCATTCATACCTCAGCCATGACCTTCACATTGGAGGCATTCAATGAGGCAACAGAGTCTATCGATGCATTCCTCGATAGATTTGAAAGACTGGCCCAGGAATTTGAGCTTGCTCCGGAAAAGTTCAACCTCAAGCTTGCCCAAAGTCTCAGGGGTGTGGCTTATGAGGTGTACAGCAAACTTCCGTCAAGCCAAATTACCGACTACCCAGCTTTGAAAGAAGCCCTGCTCAACAGATACGAGTTGACAGCTGATGCCTACCGGAAAAAGTTCCGGTCAACCAGAAAAGGTAGGGGAGAGTCCTATGCCCAATTTTCAGATAGACTGGGGAACTATCTGACAAAATGGGTGTCCCTTTCTGCCAAAACTGAGTCCTATGAGGATCTCCGGGAACTGATGGTTGGCGAGCAACTGCGCGAAACCATGTCCCCAGAGTTACGCACCTTTACTGCCGAACAAGGTGCCACAACTCTGGCTGACCTCATCCAGCTAAGTGATAGGTACACTCTAGCCCATGATGAACCTAGCGCCCCTAAAAGGCCAAAACTACAGCAAGTAGTTGGGTCCACTGCTTCACAGCAGAGCAGGTTTAACCCCAACTCCAAAAGTGGGTCAAACAGTTCTACCCATGAACGACAACCACTGGGACAACCCTTATTCTGCTCATACTGCAAGTCGAACACCCACAATCGGGATGACTGCAGGAAACTTGCTTACAAGCGGCAAAATGTTGCAACTATGCAAGTCGTCTCGACTTCGCAGAATTGCACAAACCCCTCCCCAGTACAGTGTCCAGGCACACCGTCAGTCGTTGGACAGGCGACTGTCAACAACATCCCTGTTCAGTGTCTCTATGACACTGGACTGTCATGCGACGCCATTGTCTGCGGATCCTTAGTCCCCGCGTCAGCATACACGGGAGACTTCATCTCTCTGCAAGGCCCTGATGCTGCAATCCCCCCATCCACTTTGCCAGTCGCCATAATCAATGTCGACACCAGATTTGTAAAGGGACCCATCAAGGCAGTGCTCATGGACAGTCCTGTCTATGACCTCATACTGGGATCACAGTATGTGTTTTTAGGGCACCCCTCTCAACCTGCCCTAGTTTCAGCAGGATTCCCTTCTCCCCAATCCACAAACCAACTCCCTCCCTCCTTCCCAAAGAGCAAATCTCCCTCAGCAGGGAAGAAACCTCTCAACGCGGCAAACCAAATTGCCGCGCGAGCAAATCCAGATTGTCCCAAGTCCCCAAGTCCGCCACAACTTGGAAAATCCTTCCCAAGGAATGTCCGCCTAACGACCCAAGACCACTCGCCACAGGTACCTCAGGTGAAAGGCAGCACTGTACCCGCAAACACCCACCGAAGGTACTATCGGGACAGGCCGCCGCACGTACAGCCGTCACCTACCCCTCCCTTTCAGCGAGTGGCAGTCGACTTGGTCGGGCCTCTACCTCAACGGAAGAAGAAATTCCGGTACATAGTCACCGTGGTCGACATATGTACCATGAAGTGCGATGCCGCCCCAATCTCCTCACTTGATGCTAGCCAGGTAGCCGCGGCACTCAAAGCCATTTTCGCCCGAATCGGCCTACCAAACCACATCATCAGCAATGATGAATCCAGGCTAAAGGGGAAACTCAGGCAAGAGGTGTTTGCTATTCTGCAATCAACCTTGGGACAACTCAACACAGGATTGCCGCACCAACCTCAGTCGGAATCCATTCCACTGATCTCTAACCCACCTGCTCCTTTGAACTCTGTGTTGCGACCAGATGTTCCACCATTCCAGCCGACCCAGTCTCCCCACTAATTTGTCCCTGTCGCCCAAGTCGAAAGTGGAGTCGGCGTTCCACAGGAAGATTCCGGTACCAGAATCTTTTCTTCGGGGGGCCTCTGTGACGTAAGTGTCCCGCGCGACCCACTTTCTCCATTTCTTATCTACACCCCCCCCCCCTCCCCTCCCCCCCCCCTCTCATCCTTTTCATTTCTCTGTCCGGCCGCCACGTTAATTGCCACCCACCATCTAAAGAACGCCGAATAAGGCAATTATCTCTTTGAAGCAAGATCTATCTACCCATCACAAGAAAGTGACAACCACGGTTATCTCCCTTTGAAGATGGTTTTGCTTTTCCGAGCACGAGAAGGATTTGAATCACAAGGTTAGGAATGTCCGGCATGTGATAAGGATGTAATAGGCGCGTGATTGTTCGGTACATTTAGAACAGCATCTTGTGACGTGTCGACTGCTATAAACCAATAGCAGGCTTTCATTGTTTGAAAGTGAAGGCTATAATTGGCGTAGTGAGAAAAAGTTTTTCACACAAGACGCTGAAACTGACTAGAGCAACACCTCTCCCAGCCAGAATAGCCCACCTAGTAAGTCTTATTGATGACTGGTGATTGAGACTGGTTGTTTGTTTGACTCTAGTTTTGATCTAGATCCTATGTTCCATGATGAATAAGGAGTAGATAGATATGTTATAGAAAAGAAGTGGTAAACATTCTATTCTATTTATGCACACTGATTATTTGTGTGTGTGTGTTTTTTTGACTTTAACACTTTTGGTACCAGAACCGGAGTTTATGCCTACTAACCCTTTTGTCTATTTTTAGTAGGAAACCTATGGGCCGCAATCTTGCACTATTTTTAGTAGGAAACCTATGGGCCGCAATCTTGCACTTTATGATACCATTCCTTTCCAGGTGTTGGATGGAGAGTGATGTTGTCTTGATCACCTTTTATGTTTTACTGATCTCAGTTTGTTAACTGAAATTCAGTTTATTTATTAACTACATGTAGTGCTATTGTACAAGGGAAGCCTTCAAGCCGGTTGGGATTCACTAATTCCCTGCCGACTGAAGCCCCTTGTCTCTAAGCCATAGAGATCTACATCCACCTTCTCCTGTGATTATCAGCAGGGCATCGTGGGCCGGAAGATCATCCCGGACTCCACCAAGCACCAAGACGGGACCGTCGCCAAGACAACCCGCACCCAGAATCCGCGAGGAGACCACGCCTGAACCGTGCCATCCCGCGAAGCCGTAATCGGAACGACTGGGAGCTACTCTCACCTGACGAGCAAGCCCAGAACTTGAAACAGCTAAGTCCACCTGACTGCGCCAATCATTTGAACTTTCCTACGGACACTAAAGATAATTAGTAACCCTTCCGGCATGGGGCGAACCTTATAGAAAGACAAAAGTCTTGTGAATCCTTTCGGATTTCATTGTTTTTATCCACATTTTGTTTTGACGCCATTGAGCTGTTTTATTATTATTGTTGCATAATCTTATGCAGATTTTGGGAGTAAATAAAATACAAGTGTCAAATAATCCTGAACCCTTTGGTCAGACTGATGAAAGTGGGAGTCTTGTAATTTCATGTAAAACCCTACTTCTCTCTGTCTGCCATTTAGAGCAATTCAACCACTTGTATTTCTTACAACCATCTGACGAGCCAGAACCCGGGCACAAATATAAATTTATTAGATGAAAAGGGGCCGGGAAAGTTGCTCATCTCCCATACCCTAGAGAAGTGGGCTAAAGGCAAATTTTCTAAAGTCTTCCCTAGAGACTTAGCCTTTTAACCCATTACCTCGTCACAATAATGATTTTGATTGTTAAGTATTATTTGTGTTTGTGTTGAACCAGCTAATTGTCTATTCTATGTAGATATCGAAAGTAATTGCCAAGAACGTGCAATGTATTATTTTCCTTTTTATGTATTACTATTTATGTTCCCCCATTCTCCCCAATGTTTATGTGCCCATGGCCTAAAGACATTAAAGTATTTCAAGTT
>CM065683.1:54768272-54770772 GCA_017654935.2 Phymorhynchus buccinoides | reverse complement strand
GACCCGTGATTTGAGCGCGCGCGATCATGCGCACACGAGCGCACAGAAAAATTCATGACAACTCTGTTATAGACCATTCATCAAGAAATGTTGTGAAAAAAACTGCATTGAAATACATGCAAAACTTCGCGAGATATTAGCGATTATGTGTTTTGGGGTTTGAACCCCGTAACTGCCGCGACCTTGACTTTAATGTAAAACTAAATACATCAGTGGATAGCTTGCATCTTGGCAAACTAGTATACCAAATTTGATGGTGATAGACTGAATATTTTTTTTTAGAAAAACGGACGAATAGCCGGACGGAGGCACGCCGGACGGATGGACACCGGACGGGCGGACCAGACAAAAAAAAAGAGACTAAAAAAATGAAATGGATCATACAGTCAGCCGAACAGACCCAGAGAGCGACCACAATTCAAATCAGGGAATGGGGAAATGATAATACAATAATAATTACATGGGATTACTCCATACAAAAATATTATGAATACCATTATATGCACATCTTAAAAGCGCTTAAAATTCCTTTCAATAAATTGTTTACTGTAAATATGCAGTCCTCCGTTTCATGGCATAGAAAATGAATTTAGACAACTGAGAATTCATATTTTGATTGTCTGACTTCAACAAGATATTCAAAGGTAATCTTGCAAGCTTTTGAAGGAATTTCAAAGGCAAATCTGAATAAATATCACAACTTAATAGAAAGTGCTCTTCACAGAGAGAGAGAGAGAGAGAGAGAGAGAGAGAGAGAGAGAGAGAGAGAGAGAGAGAGAGAGAGAGAGAGAGAGAGAGAGAGAGAGAGAGAGAGAGAGAGAGAGAGAGACAGAGAGAGAGAGAGAGAGACAGAGAGAGAGAGAGAGAGACAGAGAGAGAGAGAGAGAGTCAAAGTCAAAAGTCAAAAATATTTTAATAGTTAGGCCTCTGGCCCATAACAATGGAGTTCACAAAAAGCATTATGTATATATATATGAGCAATAACGAAAAATAGAATAAAGACACACCAACAACGTATTATATGCAAACAAAACATAGATACAAACATTCATCATGCATGTATATATTCTTTTCGCAAGGCAAGAGCTTTGTGAATAAATAATGACGTCTTAATAATAATGCTAGGGATTTGATTACATACAATCAATGCGAGAGAGACAGAGAGAGAGAGAGAGAGAGAGAGAGAGAGAGAGAGAGAGAGAGAGAGAGAGAGAGAGAGAGAGAGAGAGAGAGAGAGAGAGAGAGAGAGAGAGAGAGAGAGAGAGAGAAGAACGAATGAACGACATGTTATTTATTCAGGGTAATGAGATAAGCTAATTAGTTACAGCTTTTTTCACTCAGCCCTGAGGCAAACAACAAGAAAGCAACAAACAAATAAAATTAAGAAGAAGAAGGGAAAAAAGCAAACTAAGAAAAGCAACAATCATAAAAAAACAAGAACATTATTTACATACACATACATAAACAGCAAGAGTAAGGGGAAATGGGGAATGGGAATTTTGAAAAAGGATACTGTAAAATGTGGCTACTCGAGAAAACAGGTGATTCTAGAGAAGAATGATTATGACAGCATAATGCCATACATTGAAACTGGTTAACAGAGAGAGAGAGAGAGAGAGAGAGAGAGAGAGAGAGAGAGAGAGAGAGAGAGAGAGAGAGAGAGAGAGAGAGAGAGAGAGAGAGAGAGAGAGAGAGAGAGAGAGAGAGAGAGAGAGAGAGAGAGAGAGAGAGAGACGAGAGAGAGAGAGAGAGAGAGAGAGAGAGAGAGAGAGAGAGAGAGAGAGAGAGAGAGAGAGAGAGAGAGAGAGAGAGAGAGAGAGAGAGAGAGAGAGAGAGAGAGAGAGAGAGAGAGAGAGAGAGAGATGTTAGTTTCTACATAATAATCATTATCAGTATTATAATGGCGATTTGTTCAATTTGACTTGTGTTCAATTTTGATTTTGGTTGTTGTCTATTCTAGTGCAGTATCTTCTTTATTTAACCCTTTCACCGCCAGCCATATTTGAGCCAAAACTTCCATCAAATTTACATTGGTCGAGAACAAAAATCCATCTGCAGTATTGGTGATTCTTCTGTGACATATATAAAATAAGGTCTATCCTTACTTCCCAAAACTAAGACAATAGGGTCTTTGGATAACAGACCCCAATTTGATGCCTTTTAGGGACATGTTAGATCATGTCACTGTGGTGCTGAAATGCGACTTTGGCGGTGAAAGGGTTAAAAACAATATAAACGTAATACTTTGTGGAACATGACACTTGCTATTTTCTTCCATGACAAAACGCTTACATCACATCGCAGACGATCACGTTACACCCTTGAACTTTGGAAAGTGGAGCACTGTGTCTGCAGACATTATTCATCTGACGACATCTTTGTGTGTGTGTGTGTGTGTGTGTGTCAAGTCAAGTCAAGTCAAGTCAAAATGATCTTTATTGAGGATAAAAGGAATAAGCTTAAAAGCTTTTTTACATCCTGTCCTCAAGAAACAAAATAA
>CM065683.1:54760772-54763272 GCA_017654935.2 Phymorhynchus buccinoides | reverse complement strand
GAGAGAGAGAGAGAGGGAGAGAGGGAAGGGAAGGGATGTAGGAATAGTGAGATTATGCAAAGTAAAGTAATACTTGAAAAAAGAAGAAGAAAGAAAGTGGGGGGAAAGATCGCTAACAACCTGTTTGAATTAAGTAAAATAGATGCCGGTCTCTCGCTTCCGATTATTGACGGCCAGGCAGCAGAGGGGCATCTGCTATTATTCAAATTCAAATAACTGTATTGACCCCATAGGAAATTGAGGAGCACAATCGCAGGCTTGATAAACCAAGTAAACATGCACTATAGGTGTGCATAAAGGGCCAGCCACGCGTTCACTAATATCGTACGACTGTACGATGCGATTCGATCCCGTGATCTCCAAGAACAGGTGTTATTCGCGCTTCGAGATCACGTGATCGAATCGCATCGTACAGTCGTGCGATTGTAGCTGACGTGTAGCTGACCCTTAAGACATCACGGATTGATCAATAAACATATATTATATATTAACCCTTTCACCGCCAATGTCGCATTTTAGCACCACAATGGTTTAACACCCATGTCACTAAAAGGCATCAAATCAGGGTCTGTTATCCAAAGACCCTATTTTCTTAATTAAATTTTTGGGAGGTAAGGATAGGACTAATGTTATATAATGCCACAGAGCAATTAGCAATATTGCAGATTTGTTTTCTGTACCCAGATAAGTTTAATGGTATTTATTTTGCTGAAAAATGGCTGGCAGCGATAGGGTTAAGCAATTAAAATCAAAGATTAATCTACGGATAAAAAGATACAGTTCACTCACCCATCCCCGTACCCACCAACCAACCAATCTCCCCAACCCACCCCATCCTGTCCATCAACCAATCAAAACATTTCATTTATTATACACAGCTGCACACCACGCAGTGAACACTGTCTCGACAAAGGACAAAGTAAAAAGTTAGAACAAACTAAAACGTTAGGACAAACTACAAAGTTAGGACAAACTACAAAGTTAGGACAAACTAAAAAGTTAGGACCAACTAAAAAGTTAGGACCAACTAAAAAGTTAGGACAAACTAAAAAGTTAGGACAAACTCAAAAGTTAGGACAAACTAAAAAGTTAGGAAAAACTATTAAGTTAGGACAAACTAAAAAGTTAGAACAAATTAAAAAGTTAGGACAAACTAAAAAGTTAGGACAAACTAAAAAGTTAGGACAAATTAAAAAGTTAGGACAAACTATAAAGTTAGGACAAAGTAAAAAGTTAGGACAAACTTAATCGTTATGAAAACTAAAAGGTTAGGACATACTAAAAAGTTAGAACAAACTACAAAGTTAGGACAAACTACAAAGTTAGGACAAACTAAAAAGTTAGGACAAACTAAAAAGTTAGGACAAACTAAAAAGTTAGGACAAACTAAAAAGTTAGGACAAACTAAAAAGTTAGAACAAATTAAAAAGTTAGGACAAACTAAAAAGCTAGGACAAACTCAAAGGTTAGGACAAACTAAAAAGTTAGGACAAACTAAAAAGTTAGGACAAACTTAATCGTTATGAAAACTAAAAGGTTAGGACAAACTAAAAAGTTAGAACAAACTACAAAGTTAGGACAAACTAAAAAGTTAGAACAAACTGAAAAGTTAGGACAAACTAAAAAGTTAGGACAAATTAAAAAGTTAGGACAAACTAAAAAGTTAGAACAAACTGAAAAGTTAGAACAAATTAAAAAGTTAGGACAAACTAAAAAGCTAGGACAAACTCAAAAGTTAGGACAAACTAAAAAGTTAGAACAAATTAAAAAGTTAGGACAAACTAAAAAGTTAGGACAAACTAAAAAGTTAGGACAAATTAAAAAGTTAGGACAAACTATAAAGTTAGGACATACTAAAAAGTTAGGACAAACTTAATCGTTATGAAAACTAAAAGGTTAGGACAAACTACAAAGTTAGGACAAACTACAAAGTTAGGACAAACTACAAAGTTAGGACAAACTAAAAAGTTAGGACAAACTAAAAAGTTAGGACAAACTCAAAAGTTAGGACAAACTCAAAAGTTAGAACAAATTAAAAAGTTAGGACAAACTAAAAAGTTAGGACAAACTAAAAAGTTAGGACAAACTAAAAAGTTAGAACAAATTAAAAAGTTAGGACAAACTAAAAAGTTAGGACAAACTCAAAAGTTAGAACAAACTAAAAAGTTAGGACAAACTAAAAAGTTAGGACAAACTAAAAAGTTAGGACAAACTAAAAAGTTAGAACAAACTAAAAAGTTAGAACAAATTAAAAAGTTAGGACAAACTAAAAAGTTAGGACAAACTAAAAAGTTAGGACAAACTAAAAAGTTAGAACAAATTAAAAAGTTAGAACAAACTAAAAAGTTAGAACAAATTAAAAAGTTAGGACAAACTAAAAAGTTAGGACAAACTAAAAGGTTAGACCAAACTCAAAAGTTAGAACAAATTAAAAAGTTAGAACTAACTACAAAGTTAGGACAAACTACAAAGTTAGGACAAACTCAAAAGTTAGGACAAA
>CM065683.1:54740772-54753272 GCA_017654935.2 Phymorhynchus buccinoides | reverse complement strand
TTATTGCATTTTATTTTATTTTATTTATTTCTTCTTGATTATCTTCTTATTTACCAAAGCACTGTGTCTGCGTTGCTTTGTACTTTCCTGTTTCTCCCCTCCCTTCGCCTCTCCCTACTTCCTTCTTACTTTATACATCTCTCCCTAGTTCTCTCTCTCTCTCTCTCTCTTTCTCTCTTTCCATCTCTCTCTCTTAATTCCCCACCCCTACCACCTCACTTTCTCGCTTTCCTTCTCTCTCTCTCTCTCTCTCCCTCTCTCTCTCTCTCTCTCTCTCTCTCTCTCTCTCTCTCTCTCTCTCTCTCTCTCTCTCTCTCTCTCTCTCTCTCTCTCTCTCTCTCTCTCTCTCTCTCTCTCTCTCTTTCTCTCTCTCTCTCCATCTCTCTCTCTCCCCCCCTCTCTCTGTCTCTCTATCTCTGAAACTCCACTAAATTAGGAATAAAGAAGCATGTTCAGGTAGTCAGGACATTGCTTCGGTGAAAATCGCGCAAAACGAAGTGCTTTTGGGAATAGGTGATGATTTTGATTTTGGGGTTTAAAGAATGAAATCCGTGCAATGTATTGTATTTTCTTTATATTTTTCTTTTTTTAAGTGAGATGTATTCCTAGGTATGGGAGAAAGAGAAATGTGCTGTCAATTTTACATTAATTCTGTGATCAAGCCAGCTACTGGTGAAACGTTAGAATAAAATAGTGAAAGAATCCGAGAAGAGTTGTGATGTGCTGTTGTTTTCGCTGTAAGTACTCAATCCCCTTCCCTCAGCACCGCTATTCCAACCATGTGTGGTGCCTGACCCAGAGAGGAACTGTTTTTTCCGAACTTCACTTTTTACAAGATTTATTTCTCCATTGGGCCCCGTTGTTGGACTCTTACAAAATCCGGATCAACAAAAATGACAGCAGAAGAAGTAGAAGTCCTTCAGAGTAGAGGTATGGCTATTCACTGAGATTTTTCTTTCATACTATTTTTATCCTTAATTTGGATATCATCTCAGTAGTTGGCGCTCTCTAGTCATGTCTATTAGGTTTTGAAATTAAAATTTCAGAACATTATTATTTTGTTCATTTTACATAAGATTTTCATAAGATTCTTACTATTTCTGGTTTAGCTTTGTGCTGGTTTGCTTTTATTATGGATTTTCGATTTGATGCAAAGAAGACACCATTCTCTTGTAGAATGTCTTTTTTGCTCAGGTTGGCATCCACTGGACAGTCAAATTGCAGTCCGATCATGCAAACTGATGAGACCTTCTCTTAGGTCGAAACAGGTGTCTTTGCATAAGGCACTGTCCCTCCCCCATTGGGAGAAAAAGTAAATCAGCACCTTTTTTTTTTTTTTTGAACACGGAACATTACTCAAAGTTAACGTTAACTGGTTTTGTTTCTGAGGTTCACAAATAAAGACATTGGACACAGAAAAGTTTTATCTAAGCAAACTATTCTGCATTTCAAATGCACTAACTTTTCAGTCCTTCAGAGTAGAGGTACAGAGCTGGCTATTCACTGAGATTTTTCTTTCATACTATTTTTATCCTTAATTTGGATATCATCTCAGTAGTTGGCCCTCTCTAGTCATGCCTAGTAGGTTTTGAAATTAAATTTTCAGAACATTATTATTTTGTTCATTTTACATAAGATTTTCATAAGATTTTTACTATTTCTGGTTTAACTTTGTGCTGGTTTGCTTTTATAATGGATTTTCGATTTGCTCAGGTTGGCATCCACTGGACAGTCAAATTGCAGTCCGATCATGCAAACTTATGAGACCTTCTCTTAGGTCGAAACAGCTGTCTTTGCACAAGGCACTGTCCCTCCCCCATTGGGAGAAAAAGTAAATCAGCACAATATATATATTTTTTTATATTTTAACACGGAACATTGCTCAAAGTTAACGTTAACTGGTTTTGTTTCTGAGGTTCACAAATAAAGACATTGGACACAGAAAAGTTTAATCAAAGCAAACTATTCTGCATTTCAAATGCACTAACTTTTCAGTCCTTCAGAGTAGGGGTACGGAGCTGGCTATTCACTGAGATTTTTCTTTCATGCTATATATATATGTATATATATATATATATATATATATATATATATATATGTATGTACGATGAGGTCCGGCTAACATATTTTCCCACCAAAACCAATATTTCCGGTGTCCGGGTATTTATTCGAATATTTATATGTATATATATATACACACAACAACAGCAACAACAACAACATACAGCGCTAAATATTGATAGAAATCACATCGAATCGCACACACACGTTGAACATTCGCAACGCATTCAAACAGAGACAATATACAGAGACAAACAAGAAGATAGCAAACACACTCGTATGAGAAATAGACCTAAAAGGAAGAAAGAGGAGGGAAAGAGAGAATGGATCTTCAATGACGGGGAAACGGGTGGATTTTGAGGTTTGATTTGAAGGCAGAGAGGGTCGGTCGCTGACGGAGGGAGAGAGGAAGTTTGATCCAGGAGGTTGGTCCTGAAACAGCAAACGAACACCGAGCGACAGTTGAAAGCTTACCTATAGATCTGGAGAGATAGAGGGTCAGACACTGAACGTAGGCCTAATGTGCGAGCTGGCGTATAAATTGAAATATTGTCGCAGAGATCGATGGAGCAGCTTGATGGATAGATTCACAGCAAAGAGTGTTTAGTTTATACTCAATTATGTCTGCGACAGGTAGCCAGTGCAAAGAACACACACACACACACACACACACACACACACACACACACACACACACACACACACACACACACACACACACACACACACACATACATACACACATGCATGCGCACACACAATACACTTTTTAGATTATCATACACACTTGCAAATTCTCTCTCTCAATACACTTTTTAGATTATCATAGGTACTTGCAAATTCTCTCTCTCTCTCTCTCTCTCTCTCTCTCTCTCTCTCTCTCTCTCTCTCTCTCTCTCTCTCTCTCTCTCTCTCTCTCTCTCTCTCTCTCCGTTAGCAAACTGGGGACAAAAACAAACTAGGCATACGGTAACGTGATGCTCATTGTTGGTGTCCGATAGTTCTAAGAAAAACAAGCTGCAGTGGTATCAGATTGCGCACTTGAACTTTGAACAGTATGGTTTTGTTTAAATTTCAAAACATGGAATCAACATAATTGGCATCAAAGGGGGACAAAGGGGTTTAATTCATTAACATTGCTATGCTGTTATTGCGTTGTCGCGGTTAATGTGTAACAAAACAATTGCTATACGCGACATATTCATTACGCTGATGGTTCAATTAGGACGAATTAAACTTTCCAGATAATAAAATACGTTTGATACAGTTTTTAAAACAAATTGTTTTGACTTGCAAGCATTTAAAACATTTCATAGAAGCATGGAAAAACGCCTGTATTGTACCATGTTTGGTTAGATAGATACAGCAACACTCGGTTATAAAACAAATCGAAGGGAGATAAATGTTTGTTCTCTTATATCCGAGTTTTCTTATATCCGAAAATCGGATATAAGAAAACGTTTTGATTTGCTTTCTTATAACCGAGTTGAATGGGGAAAAGGGACAAAATAAAGGAGACAAAAAGACAGACAATAAAGACAATCAGAACTATAACACGAAGAGAAAGTCATTTTACCTAATTTGGTGCATGAACAAAAAGGAAAAATGGCAAAAGAAAGGAGAAAAAAAGAACAATTAATTAAAAACATGAAACAGAAATTTACATTTAAACAAATATGTTACTCTCACACCACACCCACTCATTCATCTGCTCTCCGCTATCTTGCTCGCTCATCATGCAGCTCACACCACGTCTGCCTTCATTTTTGTTTTTAATTTTCTGTTCCATTCTTTTTTTTTTTCCTGCTTTGTTTTGCATTTCCCCCTTTTTTTTCATGCACCAAATTAGTAAATGTAAATTTCTGTTTCATGTTTTTAATTAATATTTTAATTTGGATGTATTTAACTTATTTTACACGGTGGAAGAGAATTTTCCATTTGCGTTTGTACAATGCCAATGGACAATAAAGAAACTTGTGACTGATGACTCATGTATTACATCATACAATCAAAATACAGCACAACTCGGTTATAAGAAAATCGAAGGATATAAGAAAACATTTTGATTTTTGTTTTAACTTGATAATATAACCGAGTTGAATGGTGGAAAAATGGAAAAGTAAAAAGATAAAGAAAAGAAAGACAGAAAAACAAAACAAAGAGAACATATTTGTTCCTAATTTGGTGCATGTCTTACATCATAAAATCAAAATAGTCTACTAAGAAGAATATTTAAAGGTACCTGCAACCACTCAACTAACAAGCTTTCTTTTTTCTGTTTACTGTTATCAAATGCGTACCTCCTCACATTTTTTGTACTGAAATGTTACCATTTACTGTCCACCCATGTAGCTTTTCATCAATCGTTTGCTTTTGTTTATGTGGAGTTTTGTCCACATTTTCAGTTATTTGTATGTTTCTTCTTAAAGAAATGGATTGCCTTTTCCTCTCTGCCATTGCTGCTGAAAATAAAAGGATGGACAGTCTCATTACAACCAACACAAAAGTACAGGCACTCGGTAAAGGTCAAGATGTGCCACACCCCTACATTTCTCGGTTAATTCCATTTGTCCGTTTTTGCCTTTCTTACCAAACATGAAGCTGTATTTTATGAACATTTTCAGCTAATTATCTTTGCTCAATAATTAATTGCAGTCATGATAAAGTCCATTATCTAATATTATCTAAAAGGACCCCCCCCCCCCCCCCCCCCCCCCCAATGTAGTGCAGTACACCGCAGCATTTGTCACAGTCGTGGTTCATTGCGTTTTTCCGTCTTATAGGGGGGGTGGGGTAGGGTTAGGGTTATTATTATAATTATTATTATAATTAGCTGAAAAGGTTAATAAAATACAACTTTATGTTTGGTAAGAAAGGCATAAATGGAAAAATGGAATTAACCGAGAAATGCAGGGGGGGTGGCACATCTTTACCTTTGCAAGGCACTGAAGGAAAGTATGAAATAAAGGAACAAAAATAATTCAATTAGTCTTGAAATCAAGTGCCCTGTACTCGTTAGACTGTCTGTGACGCAAGTGGTCTGACATGAACTTTCCCTTTTTGGAACAACTTCAATTTTCTGGGAACATCCTTTCAGTTCATGTCCAACTCACTTTTAAGAAAAAAATGTTGTCAATGGCAATTCACTTATAAGAAAATAGAACTCTCAGGAAAATGAAGCAAAAGTGAAAAATATTTCTTTGGGACAAGGGAGATAACGTGGTGTTTTTTGCCAAGTGGTGGAAGATAGGACACATTCTTGACATCAGCAGTATCTTTACAAAGGATTAAATATGGAATATTAGGTTGTTGAAGCCCTCTAAAATGATTCAGTAACCACCTGGAATAGAAAATGTTCACCAACCATTTCTAACAAATTGCTTGCAGTGTGTTCTGTGCCTTTTGCACTTGTCTCGTGTTTTTCCCCAATCTATGTCAGGAAAATTAAAATTTCCAGTTATAACTAATGTATTACTAAAGGGTGCTGTTGCACTTAGGTTTTCGATCATGTTGATCAGCTCCTGATTATAATGCTCTGCAACGTTAGGTGATTTGCATATCCTTCCTTGCCTCCAAACACTAATGAATGGTGAAATAATTCCAAATTATCTCTTCTTTGAACGTTTAAATCATTAATTACAAAAGTCATAACCCCTCTACCGAAAGGATCAGAAAACAAAACCCATTTGTAACCCTCTAAAACTGGGATGCAATCATCAAAGTTCCTAACTGTGTTGGACTGGGTGTCAGTTAAAGAACTACACTAGCCTTTATCTCAGAAATCAATGCTTCTTATTCCCCCAGTTTATTTAAGAAAGAATCAGCATTGGTAGAAATACATTTCAAACCATTAAAGTCAAAACGTTTTACAGAATCTGAAAAAACGACTGGATGAATTACTAACGTTATTTACAATAGGTACAACAGTTTCTGGTGCTTCATTGCGATGTCAATTGGGTTCTCAAAAAAATATTTTTATGCTTGTTTAATTTCAGTCCTATAATGTTTATGCAAATTGTGATACATGTATTGTTTTCCCTTTACAAACAATGTTATTTATTTGCTCTGTTTACCTTTATCCAAGCTGGTGTGTGTGTGTGTGTGTGTGTGTGTGTGTGTGTGTGTGTGTGTGTGTGTGTGTGTGTGTGTGTGTGTGTGTGTGTGTGTGTGTCTGTCTGTCTGTCTGTCTGTCTGTCTGCCTGCCTGCCTGCCTGCCTGTCTGTCTGTTCAGAGATTTCTGTTTGTGCCATCCCTTTCATTTGGTTTTCAATACATTGGATTATTTTCTTTATTTATATGCCTTTTTCACATTTTATGAACACATTTATTTCTGTATCTTGTGTGTGTGTGTGCGTGCGCGCGCATGTGTGTGTGTGTGTGTGTGTGTGTGTGTGTGTGTGTGTGTGTGTGTGTGTGTGCGCGTGCGTGTGCGTGTGCGCGCGTGTGCGTGCGTGCGCGCGCGTGTGTGTGAGTGCTTGTGTGTGTACTGAATAGTATTACTTTTTTTATATTTTACCGTCTGTGATGTTATCATTATGATGTTCTTTACTATTAATGTTTACTTATTGAGGGTGTGGTGGGGTGGGGGTGGTGGCGGGGGGTGGGGGGGTGGCGGGGGGTGGGGGGGTGGGGTGGGGGGGTGGCATCGGGGGGGGGGGGACAAACTTAATTGGTTTATGTGAATAGCATGTGCTTTTATGCATGTATTTTATGTCTTAGTTTATTATATAATGTCCCGCCAGTTTTAGTAGATTTAAGTGCGCGCTGAAAAAAGATTTTCTTCATTGAAGACAATAAATACATTTGATTTGATTTGATTTGATTTGATGATCGGCAGCAGAGTTGCCCCCAGATGATTTGTTCTGGGAGGCAAATGACTGCTTGGAGTCTACCTTCCCCCTGTATATGACAACATGTTCACCCCTTTTCCTCCGTGCCCTTCTTTCCTCAAGAAGGTTTTTGTATATTTCTCTATCTTTGAGGGTATTGTCTTCTGCGGGCACACCGACCCGATTGTATTTTGCAGAGTTCTTAAATGTTCTTTGTTCTCTTGAGAATCAGTGACTCTTGACATATAGTGATAGGTTGACATACCTAGGTTTATCATCAGTGAAAGCTGGAAGGATAAGGAGTGATCTTATTCAATGTTATAACATTTTCAATTGCATTGATGAATATGAAAAACCTGAGCAATCAATAGACCTTAATACTACACTGATCTGATCTAATCATTTACGGAAATGACTGCTCCTTCATTTTAGTTATTTACGGTGAATACCTACATTGTTTTGGCATTTCTGAAAATGACTGATCAAAACAGTCATCTTTACCCAGTCATTTTCGGAAATGCCTGAATTTGTTTAGGCATTACCCTAAATACCTGAGTTCAGAATATGACTGAAATATAATTATATACAGCATTAGCTGACATCGTCAGGAAATTATTAGCTGAAAATGATTAAAAGATCGTCTAAGCACAAAAGGTGCCGCTTCAAAGCTGATCCCTGACGACAACAGCTGTGGCATGTCATGTTCATTATATTAATATTAATAATAACGTGTTTGTGCGGTACGCAAGTAGGAAGTAACGTCGCCGGCTGCTGCATGCTTTCTTTTGAAAGCAGCGAACATCGCCCTATGGAAATGCTTACCGTCGTTCAATAGAGAAAATCGAGGTTCGACAAATTAACGGGTTAACCCTTTCACCGCCAGCCGTATTTCAGCCAAAAATTGCTTTTAAGTTTACCTGGGTAAACTAGAGAACTAAAGGTAAAGGTCAAGATGTGCCCTCCCCCCCCCCCCCCCCCCCCCCCCCCCCCCCCCCCCCCTATCTCGGTTAATTGTATTTTTGCGTTTTTGCCTTTCTTACCATACATAAAGCTGTGTTTTAGGAACATTTTTAGCTAATAACCTTAGCCGTAAGCCTAACACTACCCCCCACCCTATAAGACGGAAGAACGCAAAGAACTACAGCTGTGACAAATCGCGGTGTACTGCAGTACTTAGTGGGGGGTAGGGTTAGGTTTAGGGCTAGGGTTAGGGCTAGGGTTAGTATTCCAAAAAGGTTATTAGCTAAAAATGTTCCTAAAATACAGCTTTATGTATGGTAAGAAAGGCAATAACGGAAAAATACAATTAACCGAGAAATGCACACAAAAACTAAGACAATAGGGTCTTTGGATAATAGACCCCATTTTGATGCCTTTTAGCAACATAGGTGTTAAAGCCCTGTGGTGCTAAATGCAACGTTGGCGGTGAAAGGCTTAATGCCCTTACACAAAGCTTTTGAAACTATTAGGTATTAGGGTACTTTATAGCCACAGAGGATTCTCTGTGAAATTCGGGTTGCTCCCACCTGAAGAGCGTGTCACAGCCAGAGGCGCGCCACCCTTTTTTCTCAGTATGAAAAAAACATCACAGTACAGTGGAACCTCCCTTATAAGACCTCCCATTATAAGACTCCCTCCCTTATAAGACCTGCCAGGATAAGACTCCCTCCCATGATTATGATCATCCAAAGTACAGTTATGTTATATGTTTAAGCTGCTTTATGAAATTCTTCTTTGCATTCCTCTCTCTCTCTCTCTCTCTCTCTCTCTCTCTCTCTCTCTCTCTCTCTCTCTCTCTCTCTCTCTCTCTCTCTCTCTCTCTCTCTCTCTCTCTCTCTCTCTCTCTCTCTCTCTCTCTCTCTCTCTCTCTCTCTCGTACACTAAGAACATTTATAATTAATTACTGGTTCTCCTTACAGCAGATGGAACTGAACAGAATCCCCAAGCAGACCTATCTCTCCTTGACAAATAGCTTTATGAACATCATCGAGGGTAGAGCAATAAAAAAACCCAACTGGGCTTATGATATAAAATGTCGTCTCGATATGCATTGTGGGTGGATGAGTAGATGTAGGGCTATGTGGATACATGTAAACAAATCAAGTGTATGCTACTGGAGTTATTTTCACGTAGCTGATAGCTAAACGAGTATTCGTGTTCCACCTCCCTCTTGTCTCTGTCTCTCTCTCTCTCTCTCTCTCTCTCTCTCTCTCTCTCTCTCTCTCTCTCTCTCTCTCTCTCTCTCTCTCTCTCTCTCTCTCTCTCTCTCTCTCTCTCTCTCTCTCTCTCTCTCTCTCTCTCTCTCTCTGAGTGTATGAGTGAGAGGGCCAGGTGCAAAGAAGCTATTGTAGCTTATCCTTTTTACCCTCAATAAAACATTCGTATTTCGTATTTCTCTCTCTCTCTCTCTCTCTCTCTCTCTCTCTCTCTCTCTCTCTCTCTCTCTCTCTCTCTCTCTCTCTCTCTCTCTCTCTCTCTCTCTCTCTCTCTCTCTCTCTCTCTCTCTCTCTCTCTTTCTCTTTCGCACCCCCCCCCCCTCTCTCTCTACTATGGAATAAGAGATATATCGCAAATTATTTCACATTTCATGATTTAACACATTGTACGCAAAAGATATTACAATAAAAACTAAACAATTATTTTCAAAACGGCTGTCACAAGATCCAGATAATTAGGTTGTGCAACTCTGTGCAACAATTCAAGCAAATGTAAAAAAAAACCCACAGTTTTTGCCAACTTTTTGACGCAAGAGATTTCGGTGTGCTGTTCCGCTTTTGAAATGCAATAAGCACACAATCCATGATACAAAGAACAGCATTTACATTTCATATGAAATTATAATCATTTCAGAACAATAAATTCAATATAGCTTCAAAAAAGAAGAAAAGGTGATGTTTGCTCTTTCAGGCTAGATCGCTACACTATTTCATGCTAAACAAAAGTTTACAAAGAAAAGCTAGGGAAAAGACTGGATGGCGCTATCCCCATTGTCTTCACTACTGCTGCATATTTGGCATTGCGTCAGTAGCTGCATGTCAACGGCTATTCTGCCAAATTCCATTGTGATTTGGCAAGTCCAGCTTCCAGTGTCTGTCTCTCTTTCTTTATCTCTGTCTGTCTATCTTCTCTCTCTCTCTCTCTCTCTCTCTCTCTCTCTCTCTCTCTCTCTCTCTCTCTCTCTCTCTCTCTCTCTCTCTCTCTCTCTCTCTCTCTCTCTCTCTCTCTCTCTCTCTCTCTCTCTCTCTCTCTCTGTCTGTTTCTCTCTCTGTGTGTCTCTCTCTGTGTGTCTTTCTCTCTCTCTCTCTCTCTCTCTCTCTCTCTCTCTCTCTCTCTCTCTCTCTCTCTCTCTCTCTCTCTCTCTCTCATTGTCCCAGAAACAGATTGCTTCATGCTTGCTTGCATGTATTTACTGATGCATATTCACATATATGTTATGTTTATATGTTTGGGTTTGTGTATGTAAGTACTCATGCATATTCTCATGTATGTCTATATTACTTGGATTTGTGTATATATGCACGCCTGTATATATGTACGTATGTGCGTGCGTTCGTGCATATGTGCGTGCATGCGTGTGTGGGGGCATATGTATATAATGTATGTATGTACGTGTGTATGTATGTATGTGTGCATGTATGTATGAATGTATGTATGTATTCATTTTCTTATTTAATAATTGATTCTGTGTGCTTTTCAATTTTTACTTGTGTTACTATGACATTGTAACGGGTCACAGGCCTATATACAATTAAACCATTATTAGTGGTCAATTGTCAATCGTCTCTTTCATTGTTTCGTTGTTTCTGTCTTCCTCGTTTCCATCCCTTGTCGGTTAGGTTTGTTTTATGCATCACTAAAACCATTACCCTGTGTCTCGAGTGTCTCGCAGTCGTTTCCCACAGCGCACGCTGGTCTGTAACCCTCGCATAATTATTATAGTACTGCATTATACATGATGTATATTGGCAGGAAGTATACTATGTAGTGGTCAATCACCCCTAACCCCTGACCCACTGATTGACTAGCTCTCTCCTTTCCTCTAGGCAGGAATTAACTGACCACAGTATTTAACACTGACCGGCGTTTGTGTTACCCGGCCAGAGGCCGGGGTATTGTTTGTTTTTGTTTTTGCTTCAACTCGCAGCATCAAATTCATAATTGATCAATATTGGTGTAAATACGTTGGCCATTAACCCACTTTTGAGCACCCGTTCTACACGAGAACGAGCCTGCGTGTTTCTCAGGATGTCCTTAAATCATTATCATGTTATTTAAAAACAATATATATATATATATTTGTGTGTCAGCATATCGGACAGCGAACACATTCTTAAAATTGCAATATTTTGGAGTTATTAGTAAAACAAACTCCTTCCACGGACAAAGACACTGGTAACCCAAGTGATAGCGTCTCCCCACCCCCCTTTGATTGATAACACGTTGCTGGGAAACAGCCAATGAATCGTTAAAATGGACTGCAGTTGTACATCGCTCAGCTAGCAAGTGTTCACATATGAACATTGTTTAACATCACACCCCAGACGTTCGACCTATTCTCGTTATTGACACGTAAAAACGATTCCAAAAAATAGTTATTAAAGTGCAAAATCAGAACCTCAGTTATTTATTTAGATGTTGATGGTGCTCTCGTACAGTTGGAAATTGCAATCAAATACCATAGTTCTGCAAAAGTCGATCTCTATAAAATATCAGGTTAACTACGATTGTTCGCATTTGCTTAATGATCCACCAGATCACGTGTCAACATTATTGTAAAGAGCAGCCTCAATTTGAGAATGGGGTCATGTGTATGTGGGTCACAGCTACCCAGACAAAAACAAGGGAATTAATCGTGGTGCGTCAGTGTGTCTTTAAGGCTGTGTCAGTCCAACTGACATGATCTAAAACACCAAGACTACATACAAAAGTTGTCATGCTATGCATGGTTATGCGGGGATTATCTTTAGCCATGACACACCGCTAGCATAACATCGTTAGTCTCCCAACCCCCCGAAGACGTAGTGTGGCTGCCCACGTCGCGGGGTAATAAATAACGGTCACACACGTAATGTTCGCATCTGTAGCTGATGCACTTGTACCATAGTGTTCAAGTGCTTCCGCTGTTGGGATGATCCCTGGAGTCTTTTGGACAGGTTGTGTTTTTAGCGAACAACCAACTACAACACTACCATTGTATTTGATCCGCCAGAATGAACTAGTCTCGTGTCCCCATAGTGAGGCAGTACCACCATGTGAGGCAGTCATAATGATATCTGGCAGAAATGCAGGTGCGTTTGCTCTCAGTGGCGTGTGGTTATATGGCGGCTCGGTGATGATGTTGGAAACTGTTTGCAGTGTCGGAGGGTTAGGCATAAATATAAAATAAAGATTGTTCATTGTCATCGACATTCTCACTTGCCTTTATATCTTCTTGCGTCTTTCTAGCTCCCTTGAGTCTGTCCTCTGCTCGCTTTCTGTCTCTCCTCAATTGAGATGGGGCTTTTTCGCGATAGTGCTGGCCTGAGTTGACAGTGGATTGTTGATACGCCATGTTGTTGTCAGTTTCTGTGTCATTCTTGAAGCGAATCACTATGACCGTGTTAGTAGTGC
>CM065683.1:54733272-54738272 GCA_017654935.2 Phymorhynchus buccinoides | reverse complement strand
GCCGATGGTTAGCTACTATTGGGTGAAACAAATTATGCATACTACACATAGACCAGGAATCTGTTATACCAAAAAGATAATTCATTTTGGATCAACCTAGGACAAAATATGTTACATAGTTCAGTAGGATACTTCTTATAACAGGTTTTCGGTTGCATGTTAGTATTGTTTTTTTCTTTTCTTATTTCTTTCGTTTTTGTTGTTGATTTTAATGCTGTTCGTGTAACATCACTGTGAAGTGAACACACGTTAAATAACAGATTCATTCAGACTGTGACGTAAGTGTCCTGCGCGACCCGCTTTCTTTATTTCTTATCTCCCCCCCCCCCCCCCTTTCTCCCCTCCCCACCCCCCCACCCTCTCTCCTTTTCATTTCTCGACCAACCGCCACGTTAATTGCCCGGCTGCTTCAAACGAACGCCGATTAACGCAGTTATCTCTTTGAACCCCGATCTACCTACCCATCACAAGAAAGTGACAACCACGGTCGGGCCCCTTTCAACCCTTCCTTTCCGAGCACCTGAAGGATTTGAATGTCGGCACGTGATAAGGATGTAACTGGCGCGTGATTATTCGGTACTAGTATGCATAAAATTATAGCATCATCTTGTGATGTGTCAATTGCTATAAACCAATGACAGGCTTTCATTGTTTGAAAGTGAAGGCTATAATTGGCGTAGTGAGAAAAAGTTTTTCACACAAGACGCTGAAACCTAGCTACAGCAACATTGCAGACTCACCCTCTCCCAGCCAGTTATTGCACAATTACAGGGCATCGTGGGCCGGAAGATTATCCCGGACTCCACCAAGCACCAAGACGGGACCGCCGCCAAGACGACCCGCACCCAGAATCCGCGAGGAGACCACGCCTGAACCGTGCCATCCCGCGAAGCCGTAACCGGAACGACTGGGAGCTACTCTCATCTGACGAGCAAGCCCAGCCACCCCAGCACTCGCCGATCACTACGGAGGAACTCAACCACAGCTAAGTCCCCCGGACTGCGCCAATCATTTGAACTTTCCTACGGACACTGAAGATAATTAGTAACCCTTCCGGCATGGGGCGAACCTTATAGAAAGACAAAAGTCTTGTGAATCCTTTCGGATTTCATTGTTTTTTTATCCATATTTTGTTTTGGCGCCATTGAGCTGCTTTATTATTATTGTTGCATAATCTTATGCAGATTTTGGGAGTAAATAAAATACAAGTGTCAAATAATCCTGAACCCTTTGGTCAGACTGATGAGAGTGGGAGTCTTGTAATTTCATGTAAAACCCTACTTCTCTCTGTCTGCCATTTAGAGCAATTCAACCACTTGTATTTCTTACAACCATACGAGCCAGAACCCGGGCACAAATATAAATTTATTAGATGAAAAGGGGCCGGGAAAGTTGCTCATCTCCCATACCCTAGAGAAGTGGGCTAAAGGCAAATTTTCTAAAGTCTTCCCTAGGGACTTAGCCTTTTAACCCATTACCTCGTCACATCTAATTGGGGGCTCGCGTCCGGGATATTTTTTTTCATAAAGTCTAACAAATTTCAATTCAAACTGTAGTTCCTTTTCAAAAAACTTATCTTGTGTCCACTGGGAAAGTTATTGTGATTTGGTTCACTGTGTTTTGATTTGATTTGTTTGAATGCTATTTATGACTTTATTTTGATGTGCATGCTATTTCTGTTTATGTTGAAATAGTTAAGTGTTGTTTGATACATTCAACTCAGCAGCTTTGTTTTTATTTTTGAATAGTTGTATTTACAACCATGGCTGAGATTGTTAAACTTAGGCTGGAGATAGGCGGGAGCTTAAAGAATGGGGAGAATCTCTAGGATTGTCCGGCCAAGAGTTAGCTAATTTTGTCATATCTGAATATGACAAAGACAAAGCTCGCGAGACTCAAGAGGCTGAGAAAGACAAACAGAGAGCTCATGAGGCTCAAGAGGCTGATAAAGCTCGCGAGGAAGCTGATAAAGACAAACAGAGAGCCCATGAGGCTCAAGAGGCTGATAAAGCTCGCGAGGCTCAACAAGCAGATAAAGATCGCGACGCTCAGGAGCAAGAGCAAATCCGTACTCATGAGTTAAGGCAGAGGCAACTAGTGCAGGATGCCAAAAATAAAGAACTCGAACTTGAGGCCACTGAGCGAGAAAAGGCGCGAGACCATGAGCTAGCTATGAAGCAGCTTGAAAACTCAGCAGACTCCGAGACTGCTGCCCCTCAAAATGTTCACCCTCCCATTCATACCTCAGCCATGACCTTCACATTGGAGGCATTCAATGAGGCAACCGAGTCTATCGATGATTTCCTTGATAGATTTGAAAGACTGGCCCAGGAATTTGAGCTTGCTCCGGAAAAGTACAACCTCAAGCTTGCCCAAAGTCTCAGGGGTGTGGCTTATGAGGTGTACAGCAAACTTCCGTCAAGCCAAATTACCGACTACCCAGCTTTGAAAGAAGCCCTGCTCAACAGATACCAGTTGACAGCGGACGCCTACCGGAAAAAGTTCCGGTCAACCAGAAAAGGTAGGGGAGAGTCCTATGCCCAATTTTCAGATAGACTGGGAAACTATCTGACAAAATGGGTGTCCCTTTCTGCCAAAACTGAGTCCTATGAGGATCTCCGGGAACTGATGGTTGGCGAGCAACTGCGCGAAACCATGTCCCCAGAGTTACGCACCTTTACTGCCGAACAAGGTGCCACAACTCTGGCCGACCTCATCCAGCTAAGTGACCGGTACACTCTAGCCCATGATGAACCTAGCGCCCCTAAAAGGCCAAAACTACAGCAAGGTGTTGGGTCCACTGCTTCACAGCAGAGCAGGGGTAACCCCAACTCCAACAGTGGGTCAAACAGTTCTACCCATGAACGACAACCACTGGGACAACCCTTATTCTGCTCATACTGCAAGTCGAACACCCACAATCGGGATGACTGCAGGAAACTTGCTTACAAGCGGCAAAATGTTGCAACTATGCAAGTCGTCTCGACTTCGCAGAATTGCACAAACCCCTCCCCAATCCAGTGTCCAGGCACACCGTCAGTCGTCGGACAGGCGACTGTCAACAACATCCCTGTTCAGTGTCTCTATGACACTGGACTGTCATGCGACGCCATCGTCTGCGGATCCCTAGTCCCCGCGTCAGCATACACGGGAGACTTCATCTCTCTGCAAGGCCCTGATGCTGCAATCCCCCCATCCACTTTGCCAGTCGCCATAATCAATGTCGACACCAGATATGTTAAGGGACCCATCAAGGCAGTGCTCATGGACAGTCCTGTCTATGACCTCATACTGGGATCACAGTATGTGTTTTTAGGGCACCCCTCTCAACCTGCTATTGTTTCAGCAGCCTTCCCTTCTCCCCAATCCACAAACCAACTCCCTCCCTCCTTCCCAAAGAGCAAAACTCCCTCAGCGGGGAAGAAACCTCTCAACGCGGCAAACCAAATTGCCGCGCGAGCCAATCCAGATTGTCCCAAGTCCCCAAGTCCGCCACAACTTGGAAAATCCTTCCCAAGGAATGTCCGCCTAATGACCCAAGACCACTCGCCACAGGTACCTCAGGTGAAAGGCAGCACTGTACCCGCAAACACCCACCGAAGGTACTATCGGGACAGGCCGCCGCACGTACAGCCGTCACCTACCCCTCCCTTTCAGCGAGTGGCAGTCGACTTGGTCGGGCCTCTACCTCAACGGAAGAAGAAATTCCGGTACATAGTCACCGTGGTCGACATATGTACCATGAAGTGCGATGCCGCCCCAATCTCCTCACTTGATGCTAGTCAGGTAGCCGCGGCACTCAAAGCCATTTTCGCCCGAATCGGCCTACCAAACCACATCATCAGCAATGATGAATCCAGGCTAAAGGGGAAACTCAGGCAAGAGGTGTTTGCTATTCTGCAATCAACCTTGGGACAACTCAACACAGGATTGCCGCACCAACCTCAGTCGGAATCCATTCCACTGATCTCTAACCCACCTGCTCCTTTGAACTCTGTGTTGCGACCAGATGTTCCACCATTCCAGCCGACCCAGTCTCCCCACTAATTTGTCCCTGTCACCCAAGTCGAAAGTGGAGTTGGCGTTCCACAGGAAGATTCCGGTACCAGAATCTTTTCTTCGGGGGGCCTCTGTGACGTAAGTGTCCCGCGCGACCCGCTTTCTTTATTTCTTATCTACACCCCCCCCCCCTTTCTCCCCTCCCCACCCCCCACCCTCTCTCCTTTTCATTTCTCGACCAACCGCCACGTTAATTGCCCGGCTGCTTCAAACGAACGCCGAATAACGCAGTTATCTCTTTGAACCCCGATCTACCTACCCATCACAAGAAAGTGACAACCACGGTCATCACAAGAAAGTGACAACCACGGTCGGGCCCCTTTCAACCCTTCCTTTCCGAGCACGAGAAGGATTTGAATGTCGGCACGTGATAAGGATGTAACTGGCGCGTGATTGTTCGGTACTAGTATGCATAAAATTATAGCATCATCTTGTGATGTGTCAATTGCTATAAACCAATGACAGGCTTTCATTGTTTGAAAGTGAAGGCTATAATTGGCGTAGTGAGAAAAAGTTTTTTCACACAAGACGCTGAAACCTAGCTACAGCAACATTGCAGACTCACCCTCTCCCAGCCAGTTATTGCCCAATTACAGGGCATCGTGGGCCGGAAGATTATCCCGGACTCCACCAAGCACCAAGACGGGACCGCCGCCAAGACGACCCGCACCCAGAATCCGCGAGGAGACCACGCCTGAACCGTGCCATCCCGCGAAGCCGTAACCGGAACGACTGGGAGCTACTCTCATCTGACGAGCAAGCCCAGCCACCCCAGCACTCGCCGATCACTATGGAGGAACTCAACCACAGCTAAGTCCCCCGGACTGCGCCAATCATTTGAACTTTCCTACGGACACTGAAGATAATTAGTAACCCTTCCGGCATGGGGCGAACCTTATAGAAAGACAAAAGTCTTGTGAATCCTTTCGGATTTCATTGTT
>CM065683.1:54725772-54728272 GCA_017654935.2 Phymorhynchus buccinoides | reverse complement strand
ATATCCTGTCAAAATAATTAGGAAGAAAACAAGCATGCTATTAAAAGCAGTCCACCCTTGTCTATTTCTAGGCATCAGCATCGGATTACATTTCAAACATATCAACCCCTAAGCTATTTTAAACGACACACTTTTGTGTAAACAGAGAGAGAGATGGGGGGGGAGAGAGAGAGAGAGAGAGAGAGAGAGAGAGAGAGAGAGAGAGAGAGAGAGAGAGAGAGAGAGAGAGAGAGAGAGAGAGAGAGAGAGAGAGAGAGAGAGAGAGAGAGAGAGAGAGAGAGAGAGAGAATAAACGAACGAATTTTGTTTAATGACACACACAGAGAGCGCGCGAGCGAGAGAGAGAGAGAGAGAGAGAGAGAGAGAGAGAGAGAGAGAGAGAGAGAGAGAGAGAGAGAGAGAGAGAGAGAGAGAGAGAGAGAGAGAGAGAGAGAGAGCTAACGAACGAATTTTGTTTAATGAGAGACAGAGAGAGAGAGAGAGAGAGGGAGAGAGAGAGAGAGAGAGAGAGAGAGAGGGGGGGGGGGGGGGGGGGGGGCAGGCAGGTAACGGAAATAAGAGGAATGTCGTGGAGGATGTATTTGTCAAATAAAACGAAAACGAGAGGGATGGGCTTTTACACGTGACTCACGGCACACCTGCTGAGCTGATTGGTCACGTGCCCGGAAACCAGGGACACCTGCTGCGTTAATCAACCAATCAGATTCCGGCTTCAGCTTCATTATTCTGGACAAGACTACGAAGAGTACAGCGCGACGATGCGGAATGAGTTCTGATTAACGGCGTTTGCGTAGGAGGCAGTAGAATGTGTGTGGTATCGTTGAGTTCTGGGCTTAATTGGTCCACGTCCCTTGTCTAATTATATATACATTGTGTTCCTTGAACAAAAAGAAACTTATTATCTTGTGGTCGTATCCAAACCACCACAACTACCTTAAATAACTACAGTTTATATTTTTTAGCATAACATTTTGTTTAAACCTCTACTGGATTTATTTTCCATTTCCTCCCTTGTGCATTCTGAAATGGTTTCCGTTCTTCGTCTCATTTCAAATTGTTTTGATTTTCGTTTTCGTTAATTTTTTTTATTCTTTCCTTTGTATTTTTCATTCTTTCCTCCTCTCTCCCTTCATACTCCCCCCCCCCCCCCCCCCCCCCCCTTACTGCCCTCTTTAGCCTGACTCTTCCTCTGCAGCATTCGTTTTAGTAATAACCATGTACTTCACCATATTGTTTTCAATCATGGTCATTACCTTCATCAGCAGCAAGCACCTACATTCATTACGCTGTAGCCAAACATGTGCACTCACGATGTCTTTTTGTGGTTATTCTCTCTCGATTTGTATGCATGATTATCTCTCTTCCTTTCGCGTACAGATCTGTGAGCTTTAGGTTGCTTTGCTTTTCTGTATGTCTCTGTCTCTCAGTTCTGTTTGTATCTTTGCATCCCTCAGCGCATATTATCTCTCTCTCTCTCTGTTTCTCTCTGTCTCTCTCTGTGTATATATGCATGTGTGTGCGTGCGTGCACGCACGTGTGCGTGCGTGCGTGTATTTGTATACATAATATACACATCGTGTTTTGTGTACGTGTCTGTAGTAAAGTAAAGGAGGAATGTCCGCGCTGTCTTAAGCCAAAGTGTTGTTTCATACTCATTTAAAAAAAGAACAGAAAACAGGACAAAAATGCCCTACTTAAAAAACAAAACTTCCACTTTTAAAGTTCAAGAAACAAATAAAGTACTACATTAGCCACGGAAGTGTGCATGCGTGTTTGTGCGGGGGGTAGGGGTGGAGGTGCGTGCGTACGTGTGCACACATGTACGTGCGCGAGCGTGCGTGTGTGTACATATGTGTGCGTGCGTGCGTGCGTGTGTGCACATATGTGCGCGTGCGTACGTGTGTGTTTGTGTGTGCGCGTGTGTATGTGCGTGTATATCTGCGTGTGCGTGTGTGTGTGTGTGTGTGTGTGTGTGTGCGCATAGAGCTATGTTATGCGTTTTGCGTCTGTGTGCGAGTATCTGAAAGTAAGGGAGAAAGAAGCAGTGATAGAAGCATGGAGAAGCGTGTGTGTGAGCGTGCCTGCTTGTGCTCGTGGTTGAATATGTGAGCCTGCGTGAATGTGTGCGTGTATGCCTACCTAGTACCTATTACTGGGTGTCGGTGAATGTCATGTGTGTTGTCGCCGATGCAGACAGCAACACCATCAGCCATGGCAAATTCAACACTGCTGTACTGTAGAATCTTGCGTTCATAGATTCAAAACAACGAAGCAGTTTATTCTTCGAATTCTTTATTGATGCTTTCAGTACTAGCGTCGATCCCAAAAAGCGGGAATAGCTCACCCTCATTCACGCGCATTCTCTCGCAATACAGTTCACAAAACTATTCACTCATTGCATCCATAAAATCACATGCACACACGCGCGCCGCGCACATGCCTAAGATACTATCATGAACACATTTAATGTGTCTTCCCCCAGCAAGACAAACAACAATCA
>CM065683.1:54715772-54723272 GCA_017654935.2 Phymorhynchus buccinoides | reverse complement strand
GCGCATGCGCGCACGAACACACACACTCTCTGTCTCCCACCTTTCCCACGCCCTTCCTCATCCGCACACGCTTTCATTCGCACAATCCGATCATGGTGGACAGTAGTGTTCAGAGAATAGATGGGTTTTCAGGTTGGTTTTGAAAACTGACAGGGAGTTGGAATGTCTGAGAAACAGAGGGAGTTTGTTCCAAGTAGCTGGGGCCTGAAAAGAAAAGGATCTCTCGCCATAAGTTTTCGTTGTAATTGAGGGAGGCTGTAGAAGACGAGAATCAGAAGAAGAACGAAGCTGCCGAGATGGAATGTAAGTATGAAGTAGATCACACAGGTAAGTAGGAGCAGAGCCAGAAATGACAGCAAAGCTAAGAGCGGAAAGCTTGTACACTAGCGACCAAAAGTTAAGGCCCAGAAAGACAATCACCTCCGAAAACTCACGAACTCACTAAAACGCACCCAGCTCATAACAAAACATCAACAACTTCCCCCTCCTCTTGAAAAGTCACACTCAGAATCAATGCACTTTGGAACAGTCAGTACACATTACTGTTGTTTTTACGGATGCCTTCCTATCATGGTGACACATCACCACACAAAATTTGAAGCGATTCGGTTAAGCGGTTCAGGAGATATCATTGGTACAGTCAGAAAACACACACAAAAAACACACATGTCTGACTGTTCCAAAGTGCCTTGATTCTGAATGTGTGACTTTTCAAAGGGAGGGGGAAGTTGTTGAAAGGGGCATTTTGTTGACTGAACTCGTTCTGATTAATGATTTTTTTTAAATGAACTTAATGTTAAAAGAATAAATTATGTTTTGTTATGAGCTGGGTGCGTTTTATTGAGTTCGTGAGTTTTCGGAGATGATTGTCTTTCTCAAGTTTCTGGGCCTTAAGTTTGGGTCGCTAGTGTATTTGATCCTGTTGGAGATTGGCAGCCAGTGCAGAGAGTGCAGAAGGGGAGTAACATATTCAAACTTGGAGGACTTAAGGATAAGTCGTGCAGCATTGTTTTGGATTCTTTGGAGTTTGTTGAGAAGGTACTTGGGAAGGCCAGCAAGAAGAGAGTTGCAATAATCTATTCTCGAGAGGACAAATGCACAGACCAAGGTTTTAGTGGCATCAGTGGAGAGATAGTGACGAACAGAACTGATCTTACGAAGCTCAGAATAGGCAGATCTGCAGATATTAGACACATGCTGCTGAAGGGAGAGACTTTGATCCAAAGTGGCACCAAGACTGTGGACAGAAGAGGAGAAGGAGATAGTGGTGGTGTTGATTGTGACAGAGCCTGGAAGGGTAGAAAGATTGAGCATTTTCTTTGGGCATGCTAACATAATTTCATTTTTTTCCTCATTAAGTTGCAGCTTGTTGTGGGTCATCCAGATTTTAAGGTCAAGTATGCACTCCTGTGTCCGCGATACCAGCCCATCGACTTCAGCGAGAGTGGCCGACTGATATACTTCAGTATCGTCCGCAAAACTCTCATGTGACAAGGCATGTTGACTGATAACATCGGACACAGGAGCAGCATAGAGCACAAAATGAATGGGTCCCAGAACAGAACCCTGTGGGACACCATACAAGAGGGGGGGGGGCTCAGAGTATCTGCCACTAACACAAACTGTCTGCATACGATTAGCCAAGTAGCTGTCAAACCAGGAAAGAACAAGATCATGAATGCCAAAAGAATGTTTGAGTCGGCGAATAAGAATTGAATGATCAATAGTGTCGAAAGCGGCACTGAGGTCAAGCAAGGCTAAGAGAGAAACTTTGTTGTCATCAAAACCTAAAAGAATGTCGTTAACAATTTTAGGTACTAAGAATATCTCGGCCAAGTCCAAAACTAAAGGTCATAGGTCAAAGGTCAAGGTCACTGCAGCCGAAAATGATGTCGAGCACATGGCACGATAACGTTTGAACATGGGGACCTAGGATGCTCAAATGTTGCATGTGGATTGATATCTAGTTTATCAGAGTCTCTGTCATCTCCATTGTGCGTCTGTGCGTTTCTGTCTCTCTTTATTTATCTCCATCAGTCCTCTCCCTCTTTGTCTGTTTGTCTCTCTCTCTATCTCTCCCTGTCTGTCTGTCTGCCTCTCTGTCTCTCTCCCCCAAAAGTATATCTCCTCTCTCTCCGCTCTCTATCTTTGTCTTTGCATGTATGTGTCTCTCTATGATCGGCAAAGGAGTATAAGGAGTATAAGTTTGTTCGATTCTGTCTGTTTGGTTGTATGTCTGCCCATACGGGCTGTAACTCGTGCACCGTATGATAAAATCGCTCCAAATCTTGAGTTGTGGTTTATTGTGGTCCACAGATGGTCTCACAGAAAATATGTGACTGTGCTGTCCTTGACCTTGAAGTTTAACCTTGAAAACCGAACATTGTCTTATTTGCGCTTTATATTTCAAGTCCGAGCTGTATCTCGTGAACCCGTGAATGGAATCGCTTTAAATTGTGTGTGATTGTATATCATTAAGATGCCTCATAACCAAAAACACCTATGACAGTGCTGATCCTGACCTTGAAGTTTTAATTTGAAAACATTAATGTCTTCTTGTGGCTATAGCTTTCACATCGTTGGACTTCCGATTTTTAAACTTAGTATGCAAATACCTTGGCTCATGGTGATTTCACACAATCGGTATTGATGAAGGTCAATGTCAAGGTCGAGGATGTAGACCAAAAAGGTATGAAATCGGTGTTTTATCCATATCATTCAGTTTTGCAGTTCCAGGCTTGAAATGTGGCAGTTGGTATACTCCTCAAGGTCATGTGTGGTGTAAAGTGTTGTTTACCTTGATGGCTTTGACCTTGACGACTTTGACCTTGACTCTTGACCTTGCCGCTTTTAGCAGTGGCTGTAGTTTTAACACCAGTGGGTGTACACCCATCTGACCTTATACATTCGTGGCCAGCATGACGTGGATAATTCGGAGGCAGACAGTTGAAGCCTCTCGGCAAAGGTCAAAGGTAAGGTAAAAAATGATGGCCATAGTTTACAGGAGGTACAATGAATACCTTTTAATCATATATTATATACATGATGAGCATAATCCTAAGTGTGCTAAACGTGTATGTTTTTGCTCGCAGACAAAACAGAGTTAACAGAAAGAAGAAAATGCGCACAAAACACGTAAGACCTCAAAGCACACACGCATCCACCCACACAGACACACACACACACACACACACACACACACACACACACACACACACATACATACACGCACGCGCACGCACGCACGCACGCACGCAAGCACGCACACGCACACGCACGCACGCACGCACGCACACGCACGCACACACGCACGCACGCACACACAACACGCACACACACACACACACACACACACACACACACACACACACACATATATATATATATACACACACACACACTTACTGGAACATACCGACACTAGTGGAGAGGCCGATTGTAATGATCCCTATTTTTGTTTCACGACTGAACAAGAAGATACAAACTTTGTCGGTAGGGGGCTTAGTAGGTGGTGTCCTGAACAGACTCCACTGAACTCCACCGAAGTGACTCAGCAGAAGTGCAGTGTCTCCTCGGTTGGTTGCCTCCTGACGGCCTAACATAGATTCGCTCCCCTTGGACTGCTGGTCTCGGTTTCTGCGACTTGAACAAACCCAGGTGTAGCTGCGAATTGGGATTCGGAACGAGCGGCGTGGGAGCAACGCCACTGTACATTCCAGAAGATGGGACAGCAAAAAACCCCCCAAAAAAACAAAAAAACAAAAACAACTTTGTCGGTTATGGCAATTGCCTTGGTACAACGTGTAAAGGGCGTGTCCCAAACGGGCCATTCAGCAGACGTAGTACAGCAAACATCACTCCAGTTCAGCACGTTACGCTGACCATTGTTCATGTCCTTCCGCCTCAAGGGAGCGATGATGTCTGTCTGGACAGCCAAGTATACTTTGTAGTCAGTTGTCATTATGAGATCAGTTCGCTATGCTTCACCATCGGGCAATCATGCGGATTATTCAGATATTAGTGGGTCTACTAGTACCAAACGTTTTGGTTAAAAAGATGCGTATCTGTTTTTTGTCATAAAATGATTTTTAATGTTAATGTTCATGCCATGCATAAGAAATGCCAATCTAGAATTTATTGTTGCCAGAAGCTTAGAAGCCTTGATGTCAGCAGGGATTTTACAGACGTTTCATTGAATCTGTTTAAACCTTGTCCTTTATGTGTTGGTTCGGTAGCCTGGGTGCCAAGAGTAAAGTGGTCGCTACACTGCATACGATTCGATTCCAATATACACATTAACTCCAATGGTTTTCTTTTGTGAGCAATTGTCTTAACCCACATATGCCACTGTCCCATGTTTGGGACACTAGGTTTTCGGGGTAATGTTCCCGTGAAATAAACTTCTACAGCAACATGTTTGTACCAGGCATGTCAAATGCAGCTGGGTCTATCAAACTATGGTGGTCTAGAAGAATGTATTCAATGCACATTTCCATGGGCGGCCGCCATTTGCAATTTTCTGGATGGGTTCGTAAACAGGAAAATGATTGGCCCACAGTTCCTACACAATTCATATTTGTAAACCAGACAAAGAAGAAAAAATGGAGATACTTATATTATCTAAAACCGAGTTTTAGGGATGTTTGAGAAAATGCTCCTACTTGAATCTGTAGCTCTGCAAAGTACCGTCCCAAAAATGGGACAGTGGGCACGAGAGGTTTTTTTTAAATTGTTAATATACAAAGCAAAATCTTCCGTGTTTTCTCTTCTAGAACATGCAATGTTCACCATGTTTTTAGTTTATGCTAGAATGTGAAAGCATCACCCAAGAAGTAAATTTATTTCAAAGGCTGCCAACTTAGAGATTTGAGGATGATATATACGATTTTATAAGGTATTGTCTTTTAGGCTGTTTACACATAGTTGTGAGCGATCTTTCAAAGGCTGCCAACTTAGAGATTTGAGGATGATATATACGATTGTATTTACAAGGTATTGTCTTTTAGGCTGTTTACGCAATGTTGTGAGCGACAGATAGCCGGTGCAACAGAAAGGTAGGAAGATGCTAATTGTTTTAAGCAAATTGGTGGTGCATCCACTTCACATTGCAAAAAGGAAATTAAAATCATTGATCAAGGATGTTCAAAATCAGATCCCTTCTTAGTTCATAATAACAAGTAAATCATGGACGGTGTCGATCACAGCTTTGACAAGCACTGGGTAGCCATGCACTCAAAAGGTGGCAGTCCCTATCTTTCCCTCTTGTTTATATATTTCCAATGGTCAACCTAGGACGCCGATTTCACCGCCAGGTGGCAACCAAGTCAATAGGGGCTTATCTCGTAATATTCTTAGTTGGGGGTAGAGACACAGAGAGAGAGAGAGAGAGAGAGAGAGAGAGAGAGAGAGAGAGAGAGAGAGAGAGAGAGAGAGAGAGAGAGAGAGAGGGAGAGAGGGAGAGAGAGAGGGTGGGGGGGAACTCACAAAATTATACACATCGCCAAACTTGACTGGATTACCCCCACACGCCCACATATTAACCCACCCACCCCTACCCACCCCCAAAATGGGAACGTCCTTGACTTGCCTATAATCGATGCATATTGCTCACGTCAGCAGAAGGTTCTGGACCCCCCTGAGGATTGCAGCCGCCCGCATGACCAAACATATGTAACGGAGCAAGGTTAATGAAGCGCAACGTTTCAGAGCGATCTAAGCTAGCAATCTCTTCACACCTATCTTTGTGCTTTGTAACATGACAATTTTAAGCACGCTGTAACAACATCGGAAAGTTGAATTTTGTTTTATTCCCCAGCGAAGCTAAGTAACTATTGTGTTTGTCCGTAAGTGGGTCCGTGCGCGCTTGTGTGTGTGTGCGTCCGTGCTTCCGCCCGTCTTTACATCGCGTTCTCTCAAAACACAGTCCAGTGCAGTTTTGGTATATACGTTTCAGAGGATATTACCTATTGACTGGTTGTTGTTGTTTTATTCCAAAGTCAAGGTCACGCCTGTGATGGGATTTTAACCCCCAAACTTCTAATCATCAATATCTCGCCAAGTGTTTTTTTTAATTTCATTGTGGCTTTTCCCCCAGAACATTGTCCCACAAAAGCGCTATGATAATTATTAGTAGCTCTGCTTTATCCGTCCGTCCATCCGTCCGTCTGCCCATGCGTCCGTGCATGCATACGTAAGGCTCTCTCCTGTGAACTGGTGAATGGAATTGCCTAAACGTTTGTGAGCTGGTGCTTCATTGCTCGCAGGTGATCCCTTACGAAAGTTATAACCATGCTGACCTTGACATTGAAGCTTGCCCTTGAAAAATGTACATTTTTCATCTTGTGGTCTTATCTTTCTCAGCATTAGAAATACGGTGTCCAAACTTGCTATGTAGGTGCATTGAAATATTGAGTACCAATCAAAAGGTCAATGTCAAGGTCAAAATCGTAGACCTTCGACACGCGAAGTCATTGTCTTAGCCATATCGTCCCAGACGCTGTCACAGACCCATACTTATGCGTTTTCGTAAATTGGGTCAAGGTCATGTGTGGTGCAAAACGCAACTGTGCGTGACATTTACATTACCCATATAAGCGCGTGAGGGAACTTTGCACTTGCTTCGGCTCAGACTTCCTTCTTTTCGTTTCTTCCATTTTAGCAGCAAGACGGTAGCACACTTTCAAGTTATTGTTCTCGAACAGTTATTGGGATTTTGCTTCTTTTTGTTATTTATTACTTGTCCAGTCGTTTTCGAGTGTTTCTCAAACGTTTTCGTCAAAAACGGCACTGATTCTCCGATTGAAATACTCATGTTTATGTTAATTTAACAAAGTGTTATTAGTCAAGAAACTGAGAGAGAGAGAGAGAGAGAGAGAGAGAGAGAGAGAGAGAGAGAGAGAGAGAGAGAGAGAGAGAGAGAGAGAGAGAGAGAGAGAGGATGGGGCTCTATTTGAACACATTAGATGCATTTCTTTCCCCAAAAAAACATAGTTATCTGCAGTATTGCTGCCTAGAGACAATGCACTAAAGCGCTTTTTTTCCACTCAGAGAGTCAGAGTGATATCGTGTTCGCAACTAGACCATGTTGTATTGGTCATCTGCCCATTATTGGGCAGGTCCTGTCCAGTTGACTATTAGCCCATTCCCAACATATTACAACCTACAAAATCCCATCCGCATATTTCTTATATAAGTGCATGGGGTTTCCGCACGGAACTTGCGGATTGCGGATCTAATGTCTGTGTGTCCATAATCGAAGCTCCACCAAACATATTATTACGTTTTGACTTTGTCTCTGTTTACCCTTTCAGCCACGGGCGACAATGTTGAACCGATGCAACGAACTTCTGAAATGTACGTGTGTGTGTGTGTGTGTGTGTGTGTGTGTGTGTGTGTGTGTGTGTGTGTGTGTGTGTGTGTGTGTGTGTGTGTGTGTGTGTGTGTGTGTGTGTGTGTGTGTGTGTGTGTGTGTGTGTGTGTGTGTGTGTGTGTGTGTGTACA
>CM065683.1:54710772-54713272 GCA_017654935.2 Phymorhynchus buccinoides | reverse complement strand
TCTCTCTCTCTCTCTCTCTCTCTCTCTCTCTCTCTCTCTCTCTCTCTCTCTCTCTCTCTCTTAAAATAAAACAAATACCTCTTCCAAGAGTTGACCTTTTTTAATCTAGTCTTGTATATTCAGGTGGCTGCTTATGGAATGCTATTCTATCTTCCTTTAATGTGTACTCGGGCATTAATGTCTTTAAAAAAAAAGAGTACCATAAGTATCTTATGAGGGCAAGATGTAAAAAAGCCCATTGTGTGCTTACTCTTTTTCCCTCAATAAAAAAAGTTTCGTTCGTTCTCTCTCTCTCTCTCTATATATATATATATATATGTGTCTATCTCTATCTTTGTCTGTGTGTCTGTCTCTGCCTGTCTGTTTGCCTCTCTCTCTCTCTCTCTCTCTCTCTCTCTCTCTCTCTCTCTCTCTCTCTCTCTCTCTCTCTCTCTCTCTCTCTCTCTCTCTCTCTCTCTCTCTCTCTCTCTCTCTCTCTCTCTCTCTCTCTCTGTTATTGTGCTTATTCCGCTTTTCCTCAATAAAAAACATTCGTTCGTTCGTTCGTTCGTTCTCTCTCTCTCTCTCTATCTCTCTCTCTGTATTTGTAGTAACCCCCTCCCCCTCCCCCATCCAACCCTAACATATCTTCCTATGTCTCTTTGTGCTTTGCAATCATCATATATTTGTTGTTATTTTAACACCCACCCACCCTTTTCCCTACTTGATACGGGCAGAAAGGCCTAATCAATAACAGTTTTTGGATTGGATTGGATTGGATTCTCTCACTCTCTCTCTCTCTCTCTCTCTCTCTCTCTCTCTCTCTCTCTCTCTCTCTCTCTCTCTCTCTCTCTCTCTCTCTCTCTCTCTCTCTCTCTCTCTCTCTCTCTCTCTCTCTCTCTCTCTCTCTCTCTCTCTCTCTCGCTCTCTCTCTCTCTCTCTCTCTCTCTCCTCTCTCTCTCTCTCTCTCTCTCTCTCTCTCTCTCTCTCTCTCTGATTTCCATGTAGCCCTCCCACCCACTGTTTGTCCAATCAAATGAATTGCCGAAGCTAAAGCGGAATCATCACACTCAGATTGAACTCTGGTTCATGCGCCAACCTTCTCCAAACAAAGAAGAAGAACTAGCTGCTAATTGTAAACGTTCCCCTAAAAAGGGGAAATCCTCCAGAAACAAATTAAACAAGTGCATCGCCGAGCGGCTGCAAAGTCCCCTCGCAGCATCGCCGAGCTACTCCGAAATCGGAAAGTGTCGGCTGCACACACAGCGGGGAGACCATTGAGAACTGAAAACAGGACGCACGCACGGACGGATGGACGGCCGGAAAGAAGTGGGACATAGCGGGCCTGTGACACAAAGGGCCTAGGGCACAGCGGGTAATGTCAAACTAAATACATCAGTGGATAGCATGCATCTTGGCAAACTAGTATACCAAATTTGATGATGATAGCCTGAATAGTTTTTGAGAAAAACGGACGACATAGCGGGCCTGTGACACAAAGGGCCTAGGGCACAGCGGGTAATGTAAAACTAAATACACCAGTGGATAGCATGCATCTTGGCAAACTAGTATGCCAAATTTGATGATGATAGACTGAATAGTTTTTGAGAAAAACGGACGAATAGCCGGACGGACGGACGGACGGACGGACCAGACAAAAACAATAGTTCCCCGAACCTTCGGCTCGGGGACTAACGAGAGAAGTGTGAATATTGCAGCGACCCAGTTCATGATATTACACACGGCTAGCAGCTAGCTAATTTGTGACTGGTAATTGAGAGAGAGAGAGAGAGAGAGAGAGAGAGAGAGAGAGAGAGAGAGAGAGAGAGAGAGAGAGAGAGAGAGAGAGAGAGAGAGAGAGAGAGAGAGAGAGAGAGAGCGTCAACCACAGAGCTACAAAGCTGTTTCATGGCGCATGTGTGTTCGGACCCGTGATTTGAACGCCTTCGATCATGCGCACACGAGCGCACAGAAAACTTCATGACAACTGTGTTATAGACCATTCATCAAGAAATGTTGTGAACAAACTGCATTGAAATACATGCAAAACTTCGCGAGATATTAGCGATTATGTGTTTTGGGGTTTGAACCCCGTAACTGGCGCGACCTTGACCTTAATGTAAAACTAAATACATAAGCTTGCATATTGGCAAACTAGTAGGCCTATACCAAATTTGATGATGATAGACTGAATAGTTTTTGAGAAAAAGGACGAATAGCCGGACGGACGGAGGCACGGATGGACGGACGGATCAGACAGAAACAATAGTTCCCGAACCTTTGGCTCGGGGATTAAAAACAATCAAGTCCAGAAAATGAAACAAAAATTGGCACATGAAATAATTGACAGAGAATCAAAATGGGAATTAAAAGCAAACATGGATGAGCAATCATGAATTTAAATGGGTGGTTTGAATTGATTACGAAAAAGAAGGACAATTCTGAGAGAGAGAGAGAGAGAGAGAGAGAGAGAGAGAGAGAGAGAGAGAGAGAGAGAGAGAGAGAGAGAGAGAGAGAGAGA
>CM065683.1:54688272-54695772 GCA_017654935.2 Phymorhynchus buccinoides | reverse complement strand
CCAGATATCGGTACCCCTCCACTCTCTCAACACTCTCCCCATCAATCTCTTTCTCTCTCTCTCTATCTCTATCTCTCTCTCTCTCTCTCTCTCTCTCTCTCTCTCTCTCTCTCTCTCTCTCTCTCTCTCTCTCTCTCTCTCTCTCTCTCTCTCTCTCTCTCTCTCTCTCTTTCTCTGTGTCTCTCGCCCCAAGGTGAAGGACATCGTGTTTATTAATTTAAAATCACATATTAAACACCACAAAATACCGCAATCCTCACGTACCTTTTGCATAGTGTTGTTGTTTTAGGCTTACCTGTATGTTTGCTAGTTACATCCGTTTCTAACACTTCTGATTCTGTTGTAAAGGAAAGGACGATCTTTTTCACATGAAAATTGCATTCTCGTTCCTTTCTCCTTCTGTTCTCTTTTCAACTTGACTTCGTCCAAAGATTCCCTCTTCTGCTTTCTCCTCTTCTTCTTCCTCCTCCTCCTCCTCTTCTTTCTTTCTTCTTCTACTTGGGTACCCTAAACGCAGAGGGAGAGAGAGAGAGACTCGAAGACTCAAAGAATCAAACTTTTTAATTGCAAACGCCACCGAGCTATCTGCAAGGAGGTCAAAGAACAAAGTATAGATAAGAGAGAGAGAGAGAGAGAGAGAGAGAGAGAGAGAGAGAGAGAGAGAGAGAGAGAGAGAGAGAGAGAGAGAGAGAGAGAGAGAGAGAGAGATTCACAATTCACAAAGTTTACTGATCCAGGCCTTCTGCCCATGTCAGAGGGGAGGGGGTTACAAAAGGGAAAACAACAATGACACAAATCATCACCAAATAACTCCATTATAAGCCAACATTATAAGAGAGAGAGAGAGAGAGAGAGAGAGAGAGAGAGAGAGAGAGCAGAGAGAGAGAGAGAGAGAGAGAGAGAGAGAGAGAGAGAGAGAGAGAGAGAGAGAGAGAGAGAGAGAGAGAGAGAGAGAACGAACTAAAACGAAAACGAAAACGAAATTTTATTTAACCAGGGAACATGCTTTTTTTTCACACCAACCCTGGGGAAAAAGAGAGAGAGAGAGAGAGAGAGAGAGAGAGAGAGAGAGAGAGAGAGAGAGAGAGAGAGAGAGAGAGAGAGAGAGAGAGAGAGAGAGAGAGAGAGAGAGAGAGAGAGAGAGAGAGAGAGAGAGTCAGTTTATTTATCTGTTCACGAATTAATCGTAATATAGTAAAGTCTCTTTTTTACAAGCGTGTTGTCCCTCTGAGTGTGAGCGCGATCCTCCTTCATTCCCCTCCTCCTTCTCCTCTTCTTCATTTTATCCACCCCACCCCACCCCTTTTCTCCTGACCTCTTCCTCCTCCTCCTTTCCCTCCTCTCCCTCCTCCTCCTCCAAGGTGGCCGTGTTGGCGGAGGCTGCCTTCCATTGACGCAGAGCCAGTGTATATACGCGCAACCATTGATCAATTGGCGTCGCTCCCTCTGAACCCTGTCATTACCACAGGGCAAGAAAGCCTTGTTTACAACCGACGCCTTTACTTCTCTGTGCGTCTGTCTGTCTGTCTGTTTGTGTCTGTCCGTCTGTCTCTCTGTCTGGCTCTCTCTCTATTTGTCTCTCTGTCTCTCTGTCTCTCTGTCTCTGTCTGTCTGTCTCTCTGTCTTCTGTCTGTCGGTCTCTCTGTCTCTGTCTGTATGTCTCTCTCTGTCTTCTGTCTGTCTGTCTCTCTCTGTCTCTCTCTGTCTTCTGTCTGTCTGTCTCACTGTCTGCCTCTGTCTCTGTCTCTCTCTGTGTCTTATTTCTCCCTGTCTGTCTGTCTCTGTCTCCGTCTCCGTCTCCATCTCTCTCTCTCTCTCTCTCTCTCTCTCTCTCTCTCTCTCTCTCTCTCTCTCTCTCTCTCTCTCTCTCTCTCTCGCCCACTGCCTTAGTCATATCAACCATGCTTCTACAGTCTGGAGTGGGGCAACTAGCAATCAGATTAAACTTATAGATTCCTTACATAAAAGGGCAGCCAAACTTAGTCTTCCTCATAGTAACCTTAGCATTGATCAGACACTTAGCAAGTTGCAAGTTTGACCTCCGCATAAACACATGCTCTACAACAAAATGGTGTTTATGTTTAAAGTTCATACAAACATTGCACCCCAATACATTTCACAATACACTCATGCAACACCACAACTCAACAAAATACATACTACCTGGTGTCCGGATCTGGAACTCTCTTTCCATATATATTACAAGCTGCCAATCATTACACACTTTCAAATTACATGTACGGGAATTTCTTTTTGAGGATGATATATCATCACAATAGGCAACTACTTTTGCCATCGATATTTTCATAAACATCAGGAATAGCAATATTTGTAATAAACTCTATTTTCACGGTATTATAGCCTTATTATTTGAGTTTTATTATATGCGTATTTTAAATGCAACATTCATACAGCTGACACAAAACAAGCTTGGATGAATGTGTCCTTTTCTACATTTATTTTAAATGTGTATTATGACTATTTCACATAGTTATGAACCAGATCTATTATTTACTCAAGTCCTCTCTCTCTCTCTCTCTCTCTCTCTCTCTCTCTCTCTCTCTCTCTCTCTCTCTCTCTCTCTCTCTCTCTCTCTCTCTCTCTCTCTCTCTCTCTCTCTCTCTCTCTCTCTCTCTCTCTCTCTCTCCGTTGCTCTCTGTCTCTCTTTCACTCTCCCATCCTATCACCCTCTCTTTCTCAACTCTCTACCTCGCCTTGGTTTTGTTGTTAGTTTGTCTTCGTCATTATGCTACTCCTGCATATTAATACCCGTTGAAAAAATAACAAATTTAACGATACTTATCCAGTCTGTTGCTGACAGCGTTTTTTGACTAAGCAAACAACTTGCTCTTAGAAATGATAAAGTACAAAAATAATATATGTATCTGTATCTGTATCAGTTACGTTGAAGGAGCCTATGAAGGGGAGAGAAAGGGGAGAGCGCTTTGCGAGTCTAAATATACTGTCCTGATGGTATGACAGTGAGTTTAAAATAATGTCCTGATGGTATGACAGTGAGCTTAAAATACTGTCCTGATGGTATGACAGTGAGCTTAAAATACTGTCCTGATGGTATGACAATGAGCGTAATACTGTCCTGATGGTATGACAGTGAGTTTAAAATACTGTCCTGATGGTATGACAGTGAGTTTAAAATACTGTCCTGATGGTATGACAGTGAGTTTGAAATACTGTCCTGATGGTATGACAGTGAGTTTAAAATACTGTCCTGATGGTATGACAGTGAGTTTAAAAATACTGTCCTGATGGTATGACAATGAGTTTAAAATACTGTCCTGATGGTATGACAGTGAGTTTAAAATACTGTCCTGATGGTATGACAATGAGCGTAATACTGTCCTGATGGTATGACAGTGAGTTTGAAATACTGTCCTGATGGTATGACAGTGAGCTTGAAATACTGTCCTGATGGTATGACAATGAGCGTAATACTGTCCTGATGATATGACAGTGAGTTTAAAATACTGTCCTGATGGTATGACAGTGAGCTTAAAATACTGTCCTGATGGTATGACAGTGAGTTTAAAATACTGTCCTGATGGTATGACAATGAGCGTAATACTGTCCTGATGGTATGACAGTGAGTTTAAAATACTGTCCTGATGGTATGACAGTGAGTTTAAAAGTACTGTCCTGATGGTATGACAGTGAGTTTAAAATACTGTCCTGATGGTATTACAGTGAGCTTAAAATACTGTCCTGATGGTATGACAGTGAGTTTAAAATACTGTCCTGATGGTATGACAATGAGCTTATTACTGTCCTGATGGTATGACAGTGAGCTTAAAATACTGTCCTGATGGTATGACAATGAGCTTATTACTGTCCTGATGGTATGACAGTGAGCTTAAAATACTGTCCTGATGGTATGACCGTGAGCTTAAAATACTGTCCTGATGGTATGACAGTGAGTTTAAAATACTGTCCTGATGGCATGACATTGAGCTTATTACTGTCCTGATGGTATGACCGTGAGCTTAAAATACTGTCCTGATGGTATGACAGTGAGTTTAAAATACTGTCCTGATGGCATGACAGTGAGTTTAAAATACTGTCCTGATGGTATGACAGTGAGTTTAAAATACTGTCCTGATGGTATGACAGTGAGTTTGAAATACTGTCCTGATGGTATGACAGTGAGCTTAAAATACTGTCCTGATGGTATGACAGTGAGCTTAAAATACTGTCCTGATGGTATGACAGTGAGCTTAAAATACTGTCCTGATGGTATGACAGTAAGACAATGGGCCGTAGACCTTTCTTTTGTGGCATCCAGGCAAGACCTCTCCGGCTAGCGTAGCGCTCACCGGCGACAAGCCCCGACCAGCACAGCTCCTGCCCTTCATTTACCACTACTCTGATCTATGGCCCCTACTCCCTAATTTAGTCTGTCTTGTGAGCTGGCCCCGAACGTGTACCGCCTGGCGCTGGTGATGCTGCGCTGGCGGAGCCTTCTGCGATGGAGGCATCAGTAAAATTTAAAAAAAAACAAAAACAATTAATATAATCTCTTTGAGTTTGTATTCTATTATTTGGGGTTATTCGGTAAAGGTACTCCAACACCGTCGTCTATTTGGTGATCCATAATAGAGTTGACACTGCGAATGAAAGCCAGACGACAGCTGATATGTAGATAAGGTAGCAAAGTAACAGGAACAAAGCCGGCCCACCAAAGATACAGTTAGACATAAAGGCCAGGGCACACACGAACACGCGCGCGCACACAAACACACGCACACAAAGAGAGAGAGAGAGATAGAGGGGGGGAGAGAGAGAGAGAGAGAGAGAGAGAGAGAGAGAGAGAGAGAGAGAGAGAGAGAGAGAGAGAGAGAGAGAGAGAGAGAGAGAGAGAGAGAGAGAGAGAGAGAGAGAGAGAGAGTCAGACAGACAGACAGACAGACGGTAGGACACACGGACGAACGGACAGACAGGGGAGCGGATGGACACAAAAAGTCCTGGGTTCTGTGTACACATAAGAACAGGAACTCGCACAAGACGCAGCCAATAAAGAAACGCTATCAAGGGTCATTACGTCTATAACTCCCTAAGGCCAGAAGGTTTTTTTCGTAACTATTATTGACTCTTCAAACTCTCCCCCCCCCCATCCCTTACTCCCTTCCATTGCTCAACCCCCACCCCACCCCACCCCACCCCCACCCCAAACTATCCTCTCGGGACAGTTCATTGATTGTCAGCATCGCTTGCTGCAGAGATTGCAAACTATTGACTTTGATAGAACGGGTCCTTTCAGTTGCTTGGTCACAATCTTGAAGCCGTCAACAGAATCCTCTTTTTCTCCTTAGCCCCAGTGTAAACAGGGGGGTAATCCGATCCGTTCGGCTCTGTTTGTCTGCCTATCTGCCCAGTGTATTATCTACTGAACCGCTGGACAGAATCGCTTCAAATGTTGTGTGGTGATGCGTTCCCTTAATTGGAAGAAACCTGGGGATAACATGTGTCATTTAAGTATAACAGGAACTGATCTTGAACTTGACGTTTGACTTCAAAACCTACTGTTCTTCTTGTGGGTATATTGTTCACATCGTTGGAGTTACAACGTCCAAACCTTGTATGTGATAGCACTGGCCATATCTTTCTTATTTTTGGTAGTCAGTGAACTTGGTACAAGGCCATGTATTATGCAAAGCATAGGTTATTTTGATGACCTTGACTTTAAACCTTGCCTCTTTTAGTTTTTTTACAGGTGGCTATAAAGGGATGCCAGTTCGTGCGAATACTATTAAAGGTGATTAAGCTGCAGATGTATTACCACTTGGTGAGCAACGTCTCTTAGACGTTTCTAAATATGTGGTTCGAAGTTTATCAGTCAAAAATTCAGTAACTGATCAATTATTAATATACTCCAATAAAGATATTCCCAAAAGGGCTAAAAGCATTTCATATTTACAACCAATAAGAAATTATACCTCTAAACTTATGTCGGATTGTAGTATTGATCTAATGTCAGTCCCAGAAAATCCCATGATACCTAAGATGCCTCTTTGGGAGCACATGTGCGGACATTTTGATTATGAATACACAAATGTTAAGAAAAGTGAAAATGTAAACGTTTTAGTGAATGAAGTTAGGGAACATCTTGACACTTGTCATAGTAATCATCTTAAAATTTATACCGATGTTCCAGTTATGGATACTATTGGATGTGGTTCTGGCTTTGTTATTCCTAGCCTAAAAATACAAAAGTATTTTCATAATTATCGGTAAAGCAATGAAATAGTGAGGTCAAGAGAGGAGATAACAAAATTGAACAAAGTGGTAGAACTATCTTTATAATTAACTTCCCTCCACCGAAGTTGATTACGATACCAGTCATCTAGCAATGCGTGGATCAGAGCCAAAGGGAGACAAACGAAACATCATTCTAAAAAAAAGAATGTGCCAAGTTCGCCTTCATGACCCTTCACCCACACAGTACACATCAACAATGGTGGAGAGGACGACATACAAACAAATCAACATCTATCCAAGATTCCTTTTTGAGAATGATGCTTTGTTTGTCTCCCTTTGGCTCTGATCCACGCATTGGTAGACGATTGGTATCGTAACCAACTTTGGTTAATTAGAAAGAGAGTTCTACCCTTTTGCTCAATTTCGTTATTTCCTCTCTTGGCTTCACTTTACCCTTCTTTGATTAACCCAAATTCATTTGGAGGCTTACCAATTTGTTCTGTGTTGTGTGTTGTTTATGCATTTGGTATTTTTGGTATTTGGTATAGTCTAGTCAAAGAGACTTACCTCTGAGACATTCGAACTGCTCTTCTCCGGAGAGCGCGTCGCCGCAAGTGCAGCGCCTACCCAATATTTGTTAGTGTGTGGGGGGCACAGGATGAGGAGGGGGTGTGGGCACACTTGGAAAACCTAGCTATCAATTTGGCCATACCAGGCAGCGGGATTTCTCCCGGCTCTTACTGACTTTTAACTGCCGTGGGATTTTTACGTGCGAAAAGCGCACAGGTCAGACTAGCTTTAAGTCCCCACTCGAAGGCCTCGACGTTCAGTTCAAATTTCCTGTCAAACTAGAAAGAAAGGGCGAGGCCGGGATTCGAACCCGGGTCATTCATGCTGCAGTCACGCATTATACTTGGCAGGCGAACGTCTTAACTTCTCTGCCACCTTTCTCCCTATGTGTAACATATTCAAGGTGTATGTCGTCCTCTCCACCATTGTTGATGCGTTCTGTGTGGGTGGAGGGTCATAAAGGCGAACTTGGTACATTCTTTTTTTTTAGAATGATGCTTTGTTTGTCTCCGTTTGGCTCTGATCCACGCATTGCTAGATGATTGGTATCGTGATCAACTTTGGTGGAAGGGAGTTAATTAGAAAGAGAGTTCTACTCCTTTGTTCAATTTCGTTATCTCCTCTCTTGGCCTCACTATTTCATTCCTTGATTAACCACAATTCATTTCGAGGCATACCAGTTTGTTCTGTGTTGTGTGTTGTTTATGTGTAACATATTCA
>CM065683.1:54678272-54685772 GCA_017654935.2 Phymorhynchus buccinoides | reverse complement strand
TTAAAATCTGTTTATAGCGGGCCATGGGCACTTTTTCGGCCATGAGCCCTTTAAGTGAGCGTTGTGGGTGATTCTCAAAGGCTAGCGAGTCTGCCAAACTGTAGCACACAGAGCAAAACGGAAAATGCGTCAAAGCACAGATATTCTAAAAGGGTAAGATGGACTACTTAAGAGCTCGGCGAACCGGGCTGATAGAGTTATCGTTAGTGGGGACAGTACACTATTCACAGTGCAGGCTATCCAAAAACTCAGACTGGAACTTGAACGGTGAATTCAACTGGCCTATCGACGTGTAAAATGTGTCCTGTTTAAAAGGGACATAACCAGTGTTTCTGTCCTCACTACTCATATAGGGAAAAGAGACCGGATGCTTATCTTCCCCTATACAGTATTTGGTCAAAGTATGAGAGTGACACTGACAGTTATTTATTGGGGAAAAGAAAAAGCTCTAAAATGGTACAAGATATTATAGATTGTGGTAATGTCACCTGTATGTCATTGTGTGACAACACGTGATATTATAGATTGTGGTAATGCCACCTGTATGTCATTGTGTGACAACACGTGATATTATAGATTGTGGTAATGTCACCTGTATGTCATTGTGTGACAACACGTGATATTATAGATTGTGGTAATGTCACCTGTATGTCATTGTGTGACAACACGTGATATTATAGATTGTGGTAATGTCACCTGTATGTCATTGTGTGACAACACGTGATATTATAGATTGTGGTAATGTCACCTGTATGTCATTGTGTGACAACACGTGATGTTATAGATTGTGGTAATGCCACCTGTATGTCATTGTGTGACAACACGTGATATTATAGATTGTGGTAATGCCACCTGTATGTCATTGTGTGACAACACGTGATGTTATAGATTGTGGTAATGTCACCTGTATGTCATTGTGTGACAACACGTGATATTATAGATTGTGGTAATGTCACCTGTATGTCATTGTGTGACAACACGTGATATTATAGATTGTGGTAATGCCACCTGTATGTCATTGTGTGACAACACGTGATATTATAGATTGTGGTAATGTCACCTGTATGTCATTGTGTGACAACACGTGATGTTATAGATTGTGGTAATGTCACCTGTATGTCATTGTGTGACAACACGTGATATTATAGATTGTGGTAATGTCACCTGTATGTCATTGTGTGACAACACGTGATATTATAGATTGTGGTAATGTCACCTGTATGTCATTGTGTGACAACACGTGATATTATAGATTGTGGTAATGTCACCTGTATGTCATTGTGTGACAACACGTGATATTATAGATTGTGGTAATGTCACCTGTATGTCATTGTGTGACAACACGTGATATTATAGATTGTGGTAATGCCACCTGTATGTCATTGTGTGACAACACGTGATATATATTGTGGTAATGTCACCTGTATGTCATTGTGTGACAACACGTGATATTATAGATTGTGGTAATGTCACCTGTATGTCATTGTGTGACAACACGTGATATTATAGATTGTGGTAATGTCACCTGTATGTCATTGTGTGACAACACGTGATATTATAGATTGTGGTAATGTCACCTGTATGTCATTGTGTGACAACACGTGATATTATAGATTGTGGTAATGTCACCTGTATGTCATTGTGTGACAACACGTGATATTATAGATTGTGGTAATGTCACCTGTATGTCATTGTGTGACAACACGTGATATTATAGATTGTGGTAATGTCACCTGTATGTCATTGTGTGACAACACGTGATATTATAGATTGTGGTAATGTCACCTGTATGTCATTGTGTGACAACACGTGATATTATAGATTGTGGTAATGTCACCTGTATGTCATTGTGTGACAACACGTGATATTATAGATTGTGGTAATGTCACCTGTATGTCATTGTGTGACAACACGTGATATTATAGATTGTGGTAATGTCACCTGTATGTCATTGTGTGACAACACGTGATATTATAGATTGTGGTAATGTCACCTGTATGTCATTGTGTGACAAAACGTGATATTATAGATTGTGGTAATGTCACCTGTATGTCATTGTGTGACAACACGTGATGTTATAGATTGTGGTAATGCCACCTGTATGTCATTGTGTGACAACACGTGATATTATAGATTGTGGTAATGTCACCTGTATGTCATTGTGTGACAAAACGTGATATTATAGATTGTGGTAATGCCACCTGTATGTCATTGTGTGACAACACGTGATATTATAGATTGTAGTAATGCCACCTGTATGTCATTGTGTGACAACACGTTTTATTTATTTATGTGTGTGTTTATTTATTTATTTGTGTGTTTATTTATTTATGTATTTATTTGTTTGATTGTTTCGTTCTTTTATTCAGTAAGCATGCAATGATGTCCAAATGTATCGCATCTTTCTCTGCCAACCATAGGCCTACTGTCTCTCTGTGTCTCTGACCGTTTACCTTTATGCTACTCCTTGCTGACACGAAAGGGCGATAATTTTAGGCCCGAACTGCCGATGCCCCCTGGTGATGAGTCAGGAGCAGACAATTTTCTGTGGCTATATACTACTAGTTCCTGACAGGCAAGGGCGATAATCTTAAGTAGGTGGCGTTCGCATCTCAGGTCAAGAGACAGGGGCAGATAATTTTCTGTGGCTATATACCTACTACTAGTTCCTGACAGGCAAGGGCGATAATCTTAAGTAGGGGGCATTCGCATCTCAGGTCAAGAGACAGGGGCAGATAATTGTCTGTGGCTATATACCTACTACTAGTTCCTGACAGGCAAGGGCGATAATCTTAAGTAGGGGGTATTCGCATCTCAGGTCAAGAGACAGGGGCAGATAATTTTCGGTATAAAGCCTCGCCTTATCTGCCTTGCTTGAAAGAAAAAAATCCGAACGAATTACAATTTAATTGGCCAGCATTAGCTAAATCTCTGTGACTAGAACTCAATTATTATATATGGGGGGAAATAGTGTTATGTTTTTAGCTGATTATTCAAGATTTTCATTGTAGCAAAACCATGCGGTATGCAATATTAAGAGTGACTTGGCAACTACGTTGACTATGTTGTTACTAAAGAAGAAACGTACACTGTCGAACAATACTAGTATAATTAAGAAAAACAATCACTATTAATTTGTCGTGACAGGCAAATAGATTGTGTATGGCATCGCCCACACACATTAGCAAATGGAGTTGTCTTTAAGCGAAACGACAAGGAGAACGCTCGTCAAGCAGGATGCTTATACATAAGGCCGTATTTGTTTTGTTTCCCCCTCTTTTTAACGTACTGTTATCTGTATAGCTACAGTAAACCATCATGAACTAAGCCTACGAGCGCTTGTAGAAAAACATTGACGTGTCTGCTTCGACTCCAGTTAGCATAAGCTACGATTTCATCTGACATGGGTGGGCCATCAACTCTGTCCTTTGGTCCACACTGCTGTAGTATTGCTTCATACTGGACACTGTCTCAGGAGACAGCTTAACTCATTTGGCAGAACACGAAACGTTTCACAGGCTTCAGCAAAAAGTAGTAGATAGATAAAGCACGTGTACCAAAAGCTTTCAAAAGATGCCCCTAATGCCCCTGTCGAACCACCCCAAATACTTTATTTCTTTGTCAGTTTTTCCCCTCGTACATCACTGCTGTATCAGCAGGCATGATAATAATGATCTATACAAAGACATCACAAAACGGAAGTGTGAGCATTTGAACTGCAGAATGTTCTCGTAGGCCAGCAACCCACCCCTTTCTCTCTACCTCTATCTCCATCAAGGCTGACCCACATACATGTTCTGAAAATTTACCAATGTGATATCCGGGGGGGGGGGGGGGGGGGGGGGGGGGGGGGGGGGTCTCAAAAGTCTCGTCTTATGACATGTATTTTCTTTGTTGTTGAAAGCGTTGGTCAAACAGTCATTTGTTTTAAAATGTTGCTTCCACTTAGATTAACTAATGATGAAACATGAGCTAAGAGTTATAGACCTCAATTAAAAACAACAACAAAGAAACAATAACTATGGAATAACAAGATACAGCCTTAACAGGATATAATTATATGCGCTTCCCCACTAACCCACCTTTAAATAAAAGGACATGTATTAAAAGAAGCCATGCTGCTGCACTGTTTATGCTGTTGTCTGACCCTGGCTTAAAGACTCCAGGGATCACCCCAACAGCCGAATCACTTGAACACTATGGCACAAATGCACCAGGTAGGGATGATAACATTACGTGTGTGACCGTTTCTGATTACCTCCCCGCATGGCCAGCCACACTCCGACTTCGGATGAGCCCTGTTTATAATTGAATAATTTTTTGGACTAGAATCAAAGAAAAGAAAGAATATTTATTTTGAAAAAACTGGGCTTAACTAGCATTCGAATACCGACAATGTTAGTTACTTAAACTTATATCGCAATGTTCTCTTTAATCACATTACATAAATCGAAAACAAAAGAACGAAAACAAAGGAGGCTGAACATGATGAGTGACCTAAACCTGTCTGCGCAGTAATGAAGTACACACTAAATCGATAGCTTAAATTAACCAGATAATAATTAAATAACAATTAGGATCTTGGACTCGTTTCTGTTTTTCTCACTCACTTCTGCAATGGGAGGCGCCGTGGCCGGTTGGTTAGAGTCGCCGCTCGTAATCCAACGGGTTTGCGGGTGTGATGGGTTCGAACCCGGCTGGTCACGGTGTTGTATCCTTGGGAAAGATACTTTACTCCTGTTTCCTGGTCCTGCGGATGAGACCTAAAACCGAGGTCCCGTGTGCGGACGCACGCACAAGATCTTGCGCGCACGTTAAAGCCTATTTCACTATTCGGTACGAGTAGGCCGTGTGGAATGGATGACACGAACTCACAAACTATTGTGCGCCAATAGCAGTCTAAACGAAGACTGTGGGCGTGGGGCAGGATAAACATCCCCAATCAGAAGAAGAAGAGGAAGAACCGTTTCGTTAATCGGAAACGGGTTGCGTGGTGGAACCCATATTTCACTAGCCTAGTATACAGCACTAATGCTTCACACCTGAAGCGTAACGGCATGGTGTCCAATCAGTCATCACATCCGCGCCACATGAAAGCGAACTTTTTTCTTCTTCATGGAAACCAATTAGTGCGCTCTCTACCAACATGGCGCGTCCTTGTGTCTCTGATAGGGCTCCCAATGGCTGCATGGCTGTCACTGTGCCTGTGTCTGTGTCTGTTTGTCTGTTTGAGTCCATGAGTGTCCGTATATCGGTGAGAGTATCTGTGTCTGACATGAGTCTGTTTCTCCATCTCACAAAGTCGATATCTCTGCCTACCCCCCCCCCCCCCTCTCTCTCTCCATTTCACTCTGTCTCTCTATCTCTGTCTTTCTCTCAGGCTCTCTCCCTCTATATGTCTCTCTCAGTCTCTCTCTATTTATCTGTCTCTCTCTCTCTCCTCTCTCTCTCTCTCTCTCTCTCTCTCTCTCTCTCTCTCTCTCTCTCTCTCTCTCTCTCTCTCTCTCTCTCTCTCTCTCTCTCTCTCTCTCTCTCTCTCTCTCTCTCTGTCTCTCTCTCTTGCAATGCTTAGTTTATATGCTTTAAAATTACGTGAGCAATTGCTAGCTCAGTGAATACATATATTGTAGGTATTTTGTTTGTTCAGTTGTTGTTATTCAATATTATTGCATTATTTTGGGCAAATCTTTTGAGTACAGGTGGTTGGCCTCACAAATAAAAGTTCCGTTATTCTCTCTCTCTCTCTCTCTCTCTCTCTCTCTCTCTCTCTCTCTCTCTCTCTCTCTCTCTCTCTCTCTCTCTCTCTCTCTCTCTCTCTCTCTCTCTCTCTCTCTCTCTCTCTCTCTCTCTCTCTCTCTCTCTCTCTCTCTCTCTCTCTCTCTCTCTCTCTCTCTCTCTCTCTCTCTCTCTCTCATATTCCACTCCGTCTCTATCTATCCATCCAATCATTTCTTGTTTATGACTGTGGTCTATCAACCTGCCTTTTCCTCTGTCTCTCTGTCTCTCTGTCTCTCTCCGTCTGTTTATGTGTGTCAATGTTCTATCTCGTTCTGTCTCTCTGTCTCTCTGTCTCTCTGTCTCTCTGTCTCTCTCTCTCTCTCTCTCTCTCTCTCTCTCTCTCTCTCTCTCTCTCTCTCTCTCTCTCTCTCTCTCTCTCTCTCTCTTAGCTACAATAAAGCCATTCTCATGTACAAAGTACACCGTACTTCTTAGCTCCACAATATCTGAAAAATCTCACAAGCCTCACAACGTTATGGTTCAAGTAATTATATTTTACCACAAAGAAGAATTGATAAATTTAAGTCTCTCTTTACCTTCTCGGGTCTCTCTCATATGGAACTCCCTTCCGTGTGATCTTAAACTATTCTCATCTATCTCATGTGTTCAAAACGAATCTTCGAAAGACACTTACATCTCGACCCTCCTTAAGCTCATTTACCCCCCCCCCCACCCCCCACTCTTCTCTCACACTCCCCACTCTCCCTCACTCATATCTCCTGATATGCTAAATGCTTATAAAGCGATGTTCATGTATTAAAGTACATTACTATTAATTTCACAATATCTGAAAAATCTTCGCCTACAATGCCTCATTAATAAATATTGTTCAATGTAATGCATATTGTTACCACAAATAAGAATTGATAAATTTAAGTCGAGCTTTACCTTCTAATGTTGTTTCATATGGAACATCCCTTCCGTGTGTAATTAAACTATGCTCATCTTATATGCAGCGCTTCAAAAAAAATTATTCGAAAGACAATCCCATTATTTCACCCTCCTTATGCTTCATAATACCCCTTTGCTACCTTTGTATTCATATCTCCTGATATGCTAGATAGTTATGCCTTGATGTTTGTCTATGTGTTAATATTCATTTTATTAATTTCATTCTATTAGTTAGCTGTTCGCCTAAAATGTGCCTAATTATGTTATAAATATTGTTTAATGTAATGCAAATTGTTACCTTTTAAATACCCTAGATGATGAATGTATATAATATTGCCCTGTTATATAATGTGTGTTTCCTTTATATACATGCGCGCAAGTGTTCAGTATGGTTGCATGCTTAATGCACGCGCGTGTATTACAAAATTATGCAAGTTTTATAAATCCCATATTTCAGCCTATCTATGTTCATAATATCAACTGCTTTGCTACCTTTGTATGTTCAGCTCTGTATGTGTAACAGTATGCCTTGCCATGTTTGTCTTCTATGTTAAGTATATATGTATCAAGGACAGATTGGAAGACTAGGCGTTGCCTAAAATCTTTATCCTTGGAAAATACAGTTTAAGTGTTCTCTCTCTCTCTCTCTCTCTCTCCTCTCTCTCTCTATCTCTCTCTCTCTCTCTCTCTCTCTCTCTCTCTCTCTCTCTCTCTCTCTCTCTCTCTCTCTCTCTCTCTCTCTCCTCTCTCTCTCTCTCTCTCTCTCTCTCTCTCTCTCTCTCTCTCTCTCTCTCTCTCTCTCTCTCTCTCTTCTCTCTCTCTCTCTCTCCT
>CM065683.1:54663272-54673272 GCA_017654935.2 Phymorhynchus buccinoides | reverse complement strand
CACTAGCGAAAGTGATAATAATATATAATATTTCTGTTGTCCCATGGCAACACAGTGTTAAGCCATGAGGTGTGCGTACTTAGGGGAAGACGGGGTAAAAAGCGCATGGGCGGGTAAGAAGCCCACCCCAATTATATCATGATATAAAGCAAATTTCAGTCAAATTTGCCCATGAGACGAATGCTAGACATTAACGCTCGTCTCATGGGCAAAATGAGATTGAAATTTGCTTCATTTCATGAAATAATTGGGGTGGGCTTCTTACCCGCCCATGCGCTTTTTACCCCGTCTTCCCCTACACGTTAACACTGTTTACGATAGATTTATATTTTCCCCATGGCAACACAGTGATAGCTGACTTACATATGACTTACAGCTCACTATGTTGCCATGGGGAAATAGAAATATCTCGTGAATAATGTTAACGTGTACACAGACCTTTACACGACTGACAACTCACTGTGTTGACATGGGGAAATAGCGATATTTTGTGAATACGTTGACGTGTCCACAGCACGCAACAGCAATTACGCATAAATTATATTTTGTTATTGACATTATCATCAGCATTGTGATCTTCTTTTCATATCACCCACAGCAGAGAAAGACGATGGAAGAAAAGACCTGGAAGAAGAAGTATAAGAAGTTGAGGTTTAGTTCCTCCGAGGCATCCTCCGTGTACAGGTGAATTCATGATGATTGTGCCCTAAGATAAACCCCTTCTCTTGGTGAGTACCAGTGATAATGATCGTCGTCAGTTTGATCATATTCCTCATCATTGATAGTCGTCGTGGTTGTCGTAGTCGTCGTCGTTGTCGTGGTCGTGGTCGTCGACTCGCAGAGAAAGAGAGAGAACAGTGAACACTGAACACTGAAAGACTTTATTGAACAAGGATAAAGATTTTAGGCGATGCCTATTCTTACAACCTGTGCTTGAGAGAGAGAGAGAGAGAGAGAGAGAGAGAGAGAGAGAGAGAGAGAGAGAGAGAGAGAGAGAGAGAGAGAGAGAGAGAGAGAGAGAGAGAGAGAGAGAGAGAGAGAGAGAGAGAGAGAGAGAGAGAGAGAGAGAGAGAGAGAGAGAGAGAGAGAGAGAGAGAGAGAGAGAAGAGAGAGAGAGAGAGAGAGAGAGAAGAGAGAGAGAGAGAGAGAGAGTTCGGGACAGGCTAGAGTCGTAACAGTAGAAGAAAAGAAAAAGAAGGCTAATCATGACTCTTTTTTGCTCAGGATTATTGCTTCTGTTTTATTGATGCAAAATTACCTTTCTTTACGAAGTGAATTGCACTCCAAGATAGGCCTTCTGGTAAAAAAGAAAGCAAAAATGATGTTACCATTCTGATTCACAAAAGTCCGAAAGCTTTTGGTAAAAGAAAACAAAAAGTAGTAGGAGAGAGAGAGAGAGAGAGAGAGAGAGAGAGAGAGAGAGAGAGAGAGAGAGAGAGAGAGAGAGAGAGAGAGAGAGAGAGAGAGAGAGAGAGAGAGAGAGAGTGTGTGTGTTGATGCTTTCTTCAACTGATTGTATTGTGTATTGTGTTCTTGGGTGGGGTGAGTGGTGCTGATGGTAACGGCGTGTGTGTGTGAGTGCGTGTGTGTGTGTGTGGATATGTGCGAGAGAGAGAGAGAGAGAGAGAGAGAGAGAGAGAGAGAGAGAGAGAGAGAGAGAGAGAGAGAGAGAGAGAGAGAGAGAGAGAGAGAGAGAGAGAGAGAGAGAGAGAGAGAGAGAGAGAGAGAGAGAGAGAGAGAGAGAACGAACGAACGAACGAACGAACGAAATTTTATTTATACAGGGTAATGAGATAAGTATACATACTTTTTTACACCCAGCCCTGTGGTAAACGAAAATATCGAAATAAACAACAATTAAAAACAACAACATCCAATGAAAGAATATAAAAACGACAACCATGAATATCATGTAAAAAGTGAAAATGTTGAGGGAGAGAGGGAGGGAGAGAGGGAGAGGGAGAGAGAGAGAGAGAGAGAGAGAGAGAGAGAGAGAGAGAGAGAGAGAGAGAGAGAGAGAGAGAGAGAGAGAGAGAGAGAGAGAGAGAGAGAGAGAGAGAGAGAGAGAGAGAGAGAGAGAGAGAGAGAGAGAGAGAGAGAGAGAGAGAGAGAGAGAGAGAGAGAGAGAGAGAGAGAGAGAGAGAGAGGGGGGGGAGAGAGAGAAATAGAGAGATAGACAGAGAGATAGAGAGAGAGAGAGAGAGAGAGAGAGAGAGAGAGAGAGAGAGAGAGAGAGAGAGAGAGAGAGAGAGAGAGAGAGAGAGAGAGAGAGAGAGAGAGAGACAGACAGACAGAGAGAGAGAGAGAGATTGCAGAATGAGACAGAAAGACGAATGTAATACGAAGGTCAAACAAAGTAAACGAAAAACATAACATTAGCAACATAATTATGTAAAAATAAGCAATAAAAGAGAAAACACTTTCTGTAGCCGTTATCGATCTTGCCTTTGAACAGTCTGTCGCCGAACCTCTTTGCTAAACACTTTTCTCTATTCTCTTTTTAGCTTTCTTTGCTCCCCCCCCCCCCCCCCCCTTCTTCGCTTCCTCCTCCTCTCCTCCTCTTCCCCCTCCTCTTCCTCCCACCCGTTCTCTTCTTTCTCCTATTACGTTATATCCTTCTCAGGTTTTGTGTGTGGTCAATTTATGTTTCTTGTGCTCCTCCTCTATTAATCTCTCCTCCCCCCCCCTCCCCAAATTTGATTGGAAGTATGCAATAATGTTCCACTTTCCAAACCTGTTTTTATTATAACTTTAACCCCTTGACTGCCACCAACGTGTTACGTACTGACCTGATGACATCACTGATGATGTCATCAGATGAAGAGGAATAACCCTGATATGCTGGCTTTTGCTCTAACACAGTCTAGAGAGTTATATCCCCAGACCATTTTGCCAGATTGACTCTATCAGTTGTCTTTTTTATGGCAGGATTTGTGCAATGATGTTTTCTTTAATTTTCTCTGGCAGTCAAGGGGTTAATAGCAAAAGCAATTTGGAACAGTGTTCTTCTTTGTTTTTGTCCACGTTTGAAACGGGTAGACGCAAAGCTTAAGTACATGAAGAGACAACAAACAAACAACTACACGACAAGTGCAAAGTGACGTTATTTGATTCACAAGAGACGAAACAAAACTACTGGCTATTTCGGCGAATGCGCCTTTATCAACACAGACAAACAATTAAACAGCAAACAGCAAATATAGCAAAAGGAGCAAAAAGCAGGCAACAGAAGGAGTTTTGTTTTTGTTTTGTCTCTTGTGAATAAAATAACGTCACTTTGCACTTGTCGTGTAGTTGTTTGTTTGTTGTATGTTCCAGTGACGTTGCAGTCTGTTTCAGTTTTTTTGTTTTGTTTTTTTGTTTGTTTTTTACATGAAGAGAGACAATTTTGTTTAAAATAAGAAGGGGAAAATGCGTATTTCGCGGCGTCATTCTAGTATTGAATATCCTGGTTCCCCGTGGGAATACCGGGAGGTCTTAAATAGTTCCCCCACCTTCTGGAAGTTCTGTGCTTGTAAATTCCTCTAATCCGCCACTCTCTTTGACTCTGCCTTTCCCCTTTGCTTTCCGTCATCTACTATATTTCTGACTTATTGGCCCATTCTCCTGCCTGTAAAACCATTCTCCTTTGAGCTTCTCCGAAATCCGAATGTCTCGGCTGTACGCAGCGGGGAGACCAGTGAAAACTGAAAACCGGACACATACGTACCTTACCCATCATGGCCATATAATTATGGCATGGGAACGCAGAAAAAGAAGAAGAAGAAGAAGAAGAAGAAGAAGAAAAAGAAGAAGAAAAAGAACATCCTGGTAGGCCTATTTACTAAAAATGTAAAATCTTTAAAACCTCTTTCAACAAACAGGTAGGACTAGCGGGGGAAATAATTATTACATTCAAAAAGCAATGAGCATAGGAGCTACACGGGGTGCCAATACCCAGGAACACTGACGGTGCTTCTGGGACGATTCTAGCTAGCTGTTGTAGCATGTGCCGAGTAAAGTATGGAGTTGAACTTGTTTTCTTTCTTTTTTTCAAAGCAGAGCTTGTCTTCGGAAGTTCATTTGTTCCTCTGGAGGCTTTGTGTCTGCGTCGTGAAATGCTTGGGCGCGAGTCTCTCTCTCTCTCTCTCTCTCTCTCTCTCTCTCTCTCTCTCTCTCTCTCTCTCTCTCTCTCTCTCTCTCTCTCTCTCTCTCTCTCTCTCTCTCTCTCTCTCTCTCTCTCTCTCTCTCTCTCTCTCTCTCTCTCTCTCTCTCTCTCTCTCTCTCTCTCTCTCTCTCTCTCTCTCTCTCCCTCTCCCTCTCTCTTTCTCTCTCAACATTTAAAGTTCAAGTTCAAGTTCTCTCGCACACACACGCACACGCACACACGCACGCGCACGCGCACGCACACGCACACACACACACACACACACACACACACAGACACACACACACACACACACACACACACACACACACCTCTGTCTACATACACGCACACGTGTGCGCTCTCTTCAAACATTAAACTCTTACATAATGACATTATGGGGGTTTTAAAGTTGCATTGATCCGATGATGTAAAGGGCTAATAAATCAACAAAGTAACAGCGCCCCTGCCCAGCCCTTTCAAACCACCTCTCTCAGGCCACATCATTAAGGTTCCTCTACTAAAGCTTCCGCAATCCTCGTTTCCTCTTTCTTATTCAGTCTATTTTTCCGCCTTTTTTTCTCTTCCTCTTCTTCCCTTTATTCATTCTTCGCCCTTTTCTCCCTGACATTAATTTTATTTATTCATTTTGCTTATAATTATGTTTGTTTATTTTACGTTTCTCTTTCATTCTTTCGGCTTTTCTTTTGACCATTTTTGTTTCTTCGTGTCTTTATCCTTCCTTTTATTATGAGCCTAGTGGAGTGCAAGGTCGAGTTTCTCTAGATAACGGTCGCCGCGCGAATAACGCTTACGCCAAACGGGGCAAAAGAAACACGTTAGAAAACGTTTTCCGAAGAATATTACAAGCTGATTTGTCTGATTGGTCACTTTTTATTTTTTTATTTTAAACAAACTTTAATGGACCAATCAACAACAAGAAATGTATTCACCCCCGACTACTAGTTCCGGATAGTTCGCCGCTTGCTCGGTGTTTGACAAGAACGCCACGCGAACTATCGGCAAACGAAGAGTGTTTCTTAGACCGTTTTTGTTATATTGTAAATAAACAGTTAGCCTATGTACCCGTATTTCCTGGAAGATGGTATATTTTCAGATAAAAAGAGAAGTGCTTAGAAAGACTAAGACGTTGGAGTAGTCTAGATAAAGCATTGATACTGTGTGACCTTTTTTCTTGCGTTTTTGATCTTATTGGTTTCTCCCATTCTTTTTTGAAAGCTCGTAAATAGTTATGGGTTTTTTTCTATTCTCATTTTCTTTGTAGCATACATCAGGTGTTTTCTTCTTTTAATCTGTAATCCGTTCTTCCAAATCGATGGCTTAGAGTCAAAACGGACTATCTTTAGACAGTCCATTGACTTATTATTGATGTTATTGAAAAAACTAAGAACTTGTATTAAAAAAGACTGCAAATTATGTAAAATGGGGATGATGCTTCTTATATTTATGCAGTCGTTTTTTGAAACAAGTTCTTAGTTTTCGCAATATGCTCAATACTACGTCAATGGGCTATCTAAAGATAGTCCGTTTTGACTCCAAGCCATCGAAATGTACATTCCACTGGGGTTTTGGCTGAATGTTTTCCCTTTGAATATTTCAGGGGCTATGTAAAGCATTCGATTGTACGGAAATCGGTGGACAATGCTTGTGCTTTTCCCTCTCCTTTTTCTTTGAACACTCCTAAGCCCGTTTTCCTTATTTGTATATATATATATATCTTACTCTGCACTAGGCCTTGTGGTCTGAACGTGGAATCTTTCGGATGAGACGACAAACAGAGGTCCCGTGTGCCCATGCATTTAGCACACGTTAAACCCAGTGGCAACGAAAAGAGTTGTCATTTGGTAAATGTTTGCCCCCTCCCCCTTTCCTTCTTCATCAGTCACACAAATCGCATGCAAAAAAAGAAAAGAAATGGGTGGCGCGCCTCTGGCTGCGACACGTTATCCAGGTGGGAGCAACCCCAATTTCACAGAGACGCCTCTGTGACTGTAAAGTACCAAAATACAGAAAACAAATATCGATATTTCTGCCCGCTTTTTAAAAACTATTTTGGTTGTTGTTGTTGTTGTTGTTGTTGTTGTTGTTGTTGTTGTTGTTGTTGTTGTTTCTTTGTTTTCTTCTTCTTCTTCTTCTTCTTCTTCTTCTTCTTCTTCTTCTTCTTCTTCTTCTTCTTCTTCTTCTTCTTCTCATCTTATTCTTCTTCTTCTTCTTCTTCATCGTCTTCTTCTTCTTCTTCTTCTCTCTTCTTCTTCTTCTTCTTCTTCGTCTTCTTCTTCTTCTTCTTCTTTCTTCTTCTTCTTCTTCTTCTTCTTCTTCTTCTTCTTCTTCTTCTTCTTCTTCTTCTTCTTCTTCTTCTTCTTCTTCTTCTTCTAATAATAATAATAATAATAAATAATAATAATAATATAATAATAATTAACATTTATTGCGCACAATCTTAAAAAAGCCCTAAGCGCTTACAATAATAAATGAATAAACCAGCAATCAATATAAATAAATAAACGACAAAAATAGATTATACCCACACGCACACACGCACGCACTAAACACTAAACACAGACACACGCACGCACTAAGCAGACACACACACACACACACACACACACACACACACACACACACACACACACACACACACACACACACACACACACACACACACACACACACACACACACACACACACACACACACACACACACACACACACACACACACATTAATATGTCTAATATCAGTTCTAAGTGAAAAGACACTTAAATTAAAGAACAACAACACACACACACACACACACACACACACACACACACACACACACACACACACACACACACACACACACACACACACACACACATTAATATGTCTAATATCACTTCTAAGTGAAAAGACGTTAAATTAAAGAACAACAACACACACACATTTCTTCTTCTTCTTCTTCTTCTTCTTCTTCTTCTTCTTCTTCTTCTTCTTCTTCTTCTTCTTCTTCTTCTTCTTCTTCTTCTTCTTCTTCTTCTTCTTCTTCTTCTTCTACATACTGCACATTTCTTGGGAGAAAATAATGTGTATGTGGACAGAATCTAGGACAATAGCCAAATGCATTACGCCTTGTCCTTGCCATCTCTTTGAACAGGATACACGAAGGAGTGTTACTCCGACGTCTTTGTCTACCCTTTTAGGGCATCCTTTTATTGATCTAGTTTTCTTATACAGAAAATAAATCACTTGCTTTGTATTGCTTTGTATTGCTTTGTATTGTCACGATGCACATTTTAGATTATCAACGCATCGACGCGATGCAATGAGCATACGCAAATACTGTAAAACAAATTCTCCAATCGACGATACAGGATTTTTTATTTTGATTTCTTGCGACCTTCTCGCTGATGATGATGATAGGAATAAGAAGGAGGAGGAGAGAGAGAGAGAGAGAGAGAGAGAGAGAGAGAGAGAGAGAGAGAGAGAGAGAGAGAGAGAGAGAGAGAGAGATTGACAATGACAGACAATGACAAAGTGTTTTTATTACATAAGCTTAGAGAGAGAGAGAGAGAGAGAGAGAGAGAGAGAGAGAGAGAGAGAGAGAGAGAGAGAGAGAGAGAGAGAGAACACTGAACACTGAAAGATTTTAATTGTACATCGGCCATTGACCACAATACAATGAAATGGACTGGTTGGGGGAGGTGAAAAATAATCCAAGGCATAAAAACCTGCAACAAAAAGATGATAAACAAACCATATGACCATCAAACATAAGTGATGAATGAATTATCAAATATTAAAGTAATCAATGCGTTTACATTACAACAAGAACGACAATACTAACTTTACGCAGAATATACCTAAAAAGGCAAGTTTCGATTTACTATATTCAGTGATAAAGAACAAAATGCAGTCCATGTATTTATAATATTCCTCTTTGCCTTCTATTCATAGCATGAAACACATATCTGGAGATTTTATATATGTGATGATCATTATCTGCTTTCAAAAGGACTTGAATAGGCAACTGGTTTATATCTTTAAGAAACTTGTTTCTGAGATCTTGAAACTGAGGACATTTCAATAGAAAATGTAGTTCATTTTCAAGTTGATTACTACAAGATGGACACGTCTTTTCTCTATCGACTGTACTATAACGATGGACATTGTTGTTTAGAGGCAGAACACTGAATCGTAATTGATTTATAGCAACACGAAAACAATATGAGCTTATATTGGAGATATATCTATCTTTTTTCAAAATTAATCTTGAAACCTCTATAATTTTCATATCTTTGTCGGTATCTAATGGTGCCAGACCATTCCTGGATAAACGTGTCAATAAGTCGCTGTTTAAATATATTTAGAACAGACTTTGCATCACCTACCCCTTGCTGTAACCAAACAAAGTTAAAGCCTGTCATACACAGAATCTCTCTAATCTTAGAAACCCAACATTGCTTACCAAATCTATCTAATTCTAACAACATCAAATACGCTTTGTATGGCAATCTACCAACATCCATTTGAAGTAATCTAAACCAAAATCGTAAAGAAGCAACACAGAGAGAGAGAGAGAGAGAGAGAGAGAGAGAGAGAGAGAGAGAGAGAGAGAGAGAGAGAGAGAGAGAGAGAGAGAGAGAGAGAGAGAGAGAGAGAGACAGACAGACACAGACACAGACACAGAGACTGACAGACAGACTGACAGGCAGATATATAGACAGACAGACGCACACATATATACATATATATAGAAAGGCATTGGGATACAGAAAGGGGATGGAAGTAGGCAAATAGATAGGCAGACAGACAAACAGATGGAGACATAGACACATAGACACAGAGGCAAGGGTAGACAAAGAGACGAAACTATTGACAGAAAAATTGTATATCATTACCTTTCTTATTTATTGTTATCTCTTTTTTTGTTGTTGTAGCATCTTCAAGTTTTCGTCTGTACTCCATTATCCAGCAACCCTTTGTTTCCAGCAATTCGTCATAATAATAATTATTCAGGCGTGTTGCACAGCCCGCATAAAAGCATGTATTAGGCACCTGGGTGTGTTTAATGCACTACTCATGACATGATGTTTAACACTTTTTCGTTTTGTGTGTCTAAAATCCGTCCAATTGCAAACGAAAACCAAACAAACACAAACCCACATTCAATGACGTTTAACCCTTTCACCGCCAGCCATCTTTGAGCCACTTTTTTTCCATTAAACTTACTTGGCTACAAAAAATATTTCGTCTGCAATATTGTGGGATTTCTCTGTGACACATTTAGAATAGGGTCAGTCCTTACTGACCAAATTTAGGAACACAATATAATTGAATAATAGACCCTGGTTTCAAGAGTTTTAATGACATGGGTGAAAAATCATTGTGGTGCAAAAATGTGACATTGGCTGTGAAAGGTTAATAACGTTTTCAGTTATGTGTCTAACAGACAAACTGACAAACATAGCATAAACTTGTCGGTGTAAACGAGCAAGCAAACAAGGAAACAAATAAGCACACAAACAAACAAACAAACAAACAAACGATGTGTGTGTCTCGAGTTGATAGGACAGGCGTGGCTGGGTCCCATCAGCCCCTTCGGTTGTTTCATTTTCATTTTCATTTCAACAAACAAACAAACAAATAGAATTAAGGGAGATTCAAGATTGTATTATCCTTTCACCCCTATTGGGGCATGGAGGATTTCATTAAACTTCAACTGTAAACAGCCATAATACAAGTACAACGCCGAGCGGCTGCAAAGTCCCCTCGCAGCATCGCCGAGCTACTCGGAAATCGGAATGTGTCGGCTGTACACATACATAAAAACGCATCAAAACAGCACGTAACTACATAAGAACGTATCAGAAC
>CM065683.1:54648272-54653272 GCA_017654935.2 Phymorhynchus buccinoides | reverse complement strand
ACAAATAAATGAGATGCGTGTGAAGGTAGGGGTTGGAGACAGTGACCATGCAATAATCAATGGCAAAAGTTGTTTGGAAACAACAATAATTAGTTTGGTGTGGAGTGGGGGGGTTCTTTAGACGTAAACACGTGGGATGGAACGTCAAAATAAACATTGCAGTCGCCCATAATTGGTAATGAACCCGACAGACGGCTGGTATACTCAAGAAGATCAAGCAGTTGATCAACAAACATAGAGTCGGTCCATTTATTTATTTTACTTGGAAGGGAGCGGTACAGACAGAATATATTGAGATGGTCTTCTGACAGGAGAGAGTCAGTTGTGGTAGTTCGAATGAATGGTGGCTGAATAGAATAATGAATGTGAAAACAATGCACGGTTTCACTTTGTCCGACACAACAAAGGCCAAACCACACCCACACGTAGGCGTAGAACGGGGGGAAGGGGAGGTGGTGGAGCCTGGTGGGGCTAGATCACGACACTAAGATTCATCTGCAGCCATTGGGAGAAAAAGAAAGTCAACACATTTTATTAGTTCTTTCATTTCAGAACACAGAACAATCCATAAAGTTAATTCTAACTGAGTTTGTTTCTGAGGTACACAGAAAAGTTTTATCAAAGTAAAAAAAAGAAAAAAAGCCTGCATACCTACCTACATACATGCATACATACATACATACATACATACATACATGCACGCATGCATACATACATACATACATACATACATACATACACGCATGCATACATACATACATACATACATACATACATACATACATACATACATACATACATACATACATACATACATACATACATACATACATACATACATACATACATATACATACATACATACATGCACATACATACATATGCATACATACATACATACATACATACATACATACATACATACATACATGCATACATACATACATACATACATACATACATACATACATACATACATACATACACATACATACATACATACATACATACATACATACATATATGCATACATACATACATACATACATACATACATACATACACATACATACATACATACATACATACATACATACATACATACTACATACATACATACATACATACATACATGCATAGTCAGCCAGTCAGGAACACACAGACACGACTGAAAACATTACCATCTTCGCTTCGCAGTTGGCAGCAACATACAGGCGCACGGACATTTTGTACACGTAAGCCTAATCAAGCACTGCAGCATACACAGACACTATTCTCTGTCTTTTTCTATCGTTCTCTCTCAATCTGTCTATCTGTTTCTGTCTGTGATGCGGTGTATATCGGCGCCTATTCTCTGATTTAGCATCTGCATGACGAACGTACATACATTTTTCATGAGTATATAGAAAAGTACATATATACAGGTGCAGAGTGACGCGGACGTAGCGCGTTGAAAAAAAGTTGGTCGCCTTGTGTCAAGTAAACCAGAGTCGCGGACGTAGCGCGTTCGCCTTGTGTCAAGTAAACCTCGAGAGCTCGAGAGAGAGAAAAAAAAGACTACGATGAATATTTCATGTTGAAAAAGCACACACAAACAAAACATGTCTGTCTGATATTTACTATATTATATGATAGGTTCGTATTTCGCCATTGCGCAGCTGTTATGATATATACTCCAGAGAGATTGTTTCCGCAGAGTAGTTGAGATGGAAAACATGTCTGACCCAAAATGGTGTACGTCATCACTACCAGCTGCCGGGGTGTTGCTGCTACCAAGGTGACTGACCGTGTACACTGCGCCGTAGACTGCCCGGGTGGTGTGGCGGCTGCTGTAGCAACGGTGTGGATCCGTGCGTAATACAGAGAGAGAGAGAGAGAGAGAGATGATCGAGAGAGAGAGAGAGAGAGAGAGAGAGAGAGAGAGAGAGAGAGAGAGAGAACTTGAAGACTTAAACTTTATTTTCCAAGAATATAGAGTTTAGGCAACGCCTCGTCTTCCAACGCCTCGTGCTGCAGCCAAAGGGATTATAATTCAATTATTACTGCTCTTAAACTATCTACTCCACCCTCGTTTTCTCTTTCTTCTCTTACAACTGAAACAAAAATCATGTTGATTCCAATTTGTACTGGATTCCATTTTCTACTGGCTGTCAGTACAAATCGGAATTCCGATTTGTATTAGTAGAAATCAAAATTCCAATTTCTACTAGAATGCCGATTTGTACTAGTAGGATTCCGAATCCTACTGGATTCCGATTTCTACTGTGACATATGCATAATAATGTGCATGTTTCAACCTTACAAGTTACACGCTTAGCGTTGACAGTTACACGCTTATCGCGTCAAAACCAGTGACAACCAGTCACATACACGATGATTTATTTATTAGTTAGTTAGGCCAAGCGCGAACATGAAGGTAAATGGTTACAAATCAAGGACATTGGAGCAGACAATGTGCCGCGTGGAGCAGACAATGTGCCGCGTCGAGCAGACAATGTGCCGCGTGGAGCAGACAATGTGCCGCGCGGAGCAGACAATGTGCCGCGCGGAGCAGACAATGTGCCGCGCGGAGCAGACAATGTGCCGCGTGGAGCAGACAATGTGCCGCGTGGAGCAGACAATGTGCCGCGTGGAGCAGACAATGTGCCGCGTGGAGCAGACAATGTGCCGCGTGGAGCAGACAATGTGCCGCGTGCAGCCAAAGGGATTATAATTCAATAATTGCTGCTCTTAAGCTATTAACTCCGCCCTCGTTTTGGAGCAGACAATGTGCCGTGCGAAGCAGACAATGTGCCGCGCGGAGCAGACAATGTGCCGCGTGGAGCAGACAATGTGCCGCGTGGAGCAGACAATGTGCCGCGTGGAGCAGACAATGTGCCGCGTGGAGCAGACAATGTGCCGCGTGGAGCAGACAATGTGCCGCGTGGAGCAGAAAACGTGCCGCGCGGCTTGTGAAATAGCGTGTTAACGCTCTATTTAGCTGATGTCTGCATACACTGCTCATAAAAGGTAGTATATGGGATACTGACTTTGCAATATCACCATGGGTTCAATAACCAGACCATAAGTTTCTTTTCATGTGAAAATTATAGTTCAGCCTTTCTTGGCTGTACACTCAAAGACACCAATCAATGTTAAAATGTCACGTGACTGCCGGAGGCGATAAACATCAGTGTGTATGTTATTCGAAATCACAACACACCTTTACACAGTCGACAGATTGTTGGGCTACTGTTTGCTGCCAGGCATTCAAGGCAAATGCTTTCTCATACAGTCTCCTGAAGATTTTCTGGAGGATGAATGTTTGTTCCCCGAGTCCCTAGATCCTCTTACGACCGTTACACGGCGATGCAAGGTGAAATTGAAAAACGCCAGCGTTGGGCATGTTCGTGTCTCCACTGAGCACATTGTGTGCAAGATCACCGTCACATCCACGAAACCCAGACCATCTCACGGTGTACAAGGTCCCCTGACCATTTTCAGTCAAATGTTGCTATGCCTTGCAGGAAACAGTGTCCCGACACATTCTCAACTGTGTTATGACTATTTTTTGACTTTTTGGACATTGCAACCATTGATGTCCTTCTTCTCTGACAATCACGTGACGTTTCAAAATTACGTTTAGTCTTCGATTTTATGTTCAAGGAATAACATACTTTTGTTTTCAAATTGAATAGAACTTATACAATTCCGTTATTGAACCCATGGTGATCTTACAAAACACAATATCCCCTACTTTTTGTGAGCAGTATATCTCCACACACGTTCGAAAAAAGAGTGACTACGCAAATCTCCAATTAGTTAATGAGAACAGAAGCCTGACAGTCCTTTACAGTGCAGACTAGACAACGCCGAAGGGCAGTAATTGGGGTTCTGCTTTGCGTGCTGGTCAGTCCTCTCGGGCCATTATTGGCCCTGGTCATTTTACCCTTTTAGAGGAGTCCTTTTTACCTCACCTTGCCCCACTCTTCTTCTTGTTTTTAGTCTTTTTAGTTTTTAGAAGGTTCGGGGAGCTATTGTTTTTGTCTGGTCCGTCCGTCCGGTGTCCGTCCGATGTCCGTCCGTCCGTCCGGCGTGCGTCCGTCCGTCCGTCCGGCGTGCCTCCGTCCGTCCGGCTATTCGTCCGTTTTTCTCAAAAACTATTCAGTCTATCATCATCAAATTTGGTATACTAGTTTGCCAAGATGCAAGCTATCCACTGATGTATTTAGTTTTACATTAAGGTCAAGGTCGCGCCAGTTACGGGGTTCAAACCCCGAAACACATAATCGCTAATATCTCGCGAAGTTTTGCATGTATTTGAATGCAGTTTGTTTCACAACATTTCTTGATGAATGGTCTATAACACAGTTGTCATGAATTGTTCTGTGCGCGCGTGTGCGCATGATCGCGCGCGCTCAAATCACGGGTCCGAACCCCAAGGCTATATATAAAAATACTATTCAGTTACGTGCTGTTTTGATGTCTTTTTATGTAGTTACGTGCTGTTTTTATGCGTTTTTATGTATGTGTGCAGCCGACACATTCCGATTTTGGAGTAGCTCGGCGTTGCACTTGTTTTCTTTTTCTTTGTTGCTTGTTTGCTTTGTGTTGTGTTTTGTACGGAAGGCTTATTTTTGGGCGTGTGTTTTTATGGCAATTACAAGTCAAAGTCAAAGAGAGAGAGAGAGAGAGAGAGGAGAGAGAGAGAGAGAAAGAGAGAGAGAGAGAGAGAGAGAGAGAGAGAGAGAGAGAGAGAGAGAGAGAGAGAGAGAGAGAGAGAGAGAGAGAGAGAGAGAGAGAGAGAGAGAGAGAGAAACAGACACAGAAACACACAAGAGACATACAAAAATAAAGTAACACAGCAATAGACGGATGCAGGGAGGGATTGGAAAGATTTTGGGACTATCCACCGTTATTTAATACCGATATGCTGAGGTAATCACCTAAGCACATCAGCAAATCAGATTCCTCTCCCCTCATTGGAACATCTTCTCAGCAGTGTGATTTCTGCCAGGCAT
>CM065683.1:54630772-54638272 GCA_017654935.2 Phymorhynchus buccinoides | reverse complement strand
TCTTGCTCTCTCTCTCTTTTATGTATGCGTTACGATTCATGTTATGTTTTGTTCTTGTTCCTTTGATTTAATTGTTACATCTGACTGTTATAGTATTTGTAGTATTGTGAATTATTTGCATATTACTGTTTTATTATTATTATTATTATTTTATTATTGGTGTTACTATTTCGTCGTTTTTTTGCTGTCTGTTTAATGATGATGTTATAATATTGCTGTTTGTTTGTCTATTCATTTCTCTGTTTTGTCTATTATTTTATTTTTTTGAGGGTCTGATGACAATAAGTGTTGTTATGCTTATTCAGTTCATACTCATTAAACATTTCAAGTTCAAGTTCAAGTTATCTCTCTCTCTCTCTGTATGTAGCCTACAGCAAAGGGGCGTCAAACATGTTTTAGGTATCACAACATGTATCGATAACACACACACACACACACACACACACACACACACACACACACACACACACACACACACACACACACACACACACACACACACAAACCGTTCCGTACCTCAACTGGTCATTTTTCGCCTACCCCATTTGACCCTATATACACACGCACACGCGCGCGCGCGCGCGCGCACGTATTACACACACACACACACACACAATACATAACACACAACACAATACACACAAACGCACACGCACATAAAGCAAACGAAACGCACACGCACACAAATGCACACACACATACACACAACACACACGCACTGATAACTTACATACACACATACACACACAAAACAATACACACACATACACACACAATACATACACACACATATCTAAGCGGAAGGAGCTAAAGATTGTTCAAAAGCATCAACAGTTATATTGTAACATGAAGGCAAATACAGAAAAGAAGAAGAAGAGAGCCAGAAGAAGAACAAGAAGAGTTGAAGAATAAGAAGAAAGAATCAAGAACAAGAAGATTTTGAAGAAGAATTTTCTGGAGAAGAAGACACACACACACGCATAACAATGTCATTAAAGCCACCACTATTTGGGGGGCACGCCAACTCAAAGCAAGGCAGCAAGAGGAGGTTAGGAGGAGGCGGTATTACACAATACTCCATCCACAGAACACCCTAGTTAGACTTATCTGGACTATTGTGTAAATGTTAGAGAGGGGTCTCAGTATCACATACGTAGGAGAGAGGACACACAGACAGGGACAAGGACAGAAAAAGGGTTGGCTAAAGAGTCAGAGATAGACAGACAAGGTGACAGAAACTCAACCTGTCAAATGGTTTAATGTACATAGGCCTAGTGCACCCTTATTGCAAACCAGAATTTATTAGCATTATTATAATTAGTATACATTAATAATTGAATAATAGATAATAATAATAATAATAATAATAATAATAATAATAAATCAAACGAAACAAGCAAACAAACAAATGAACAAGCATACATGAACAGTGTGTCTGATAACTTAATACACTTATATACAGAAGAAAAACAATATGCACAAATATGCACAGTAATTACAGTCGAGAAATATCTAAACACACTCACGGGATTGTTCAAAAACTGAATTGAATGTGCAGCATGAAATGGGTAGGAGACAGAGACTGAGAAGCAGAGAGCCAATGAAAAACAAAGCAGTTGATTGATATTTTGAAAGAATCAAGTACAAGGACATTTTGTTTTCTTATTTTCTGGAGAAAAACACACACACACACGCATAACAATGTAATTAAAGCCACCACTATTTGACAGGCACGCCAACTCAAAGCAAGGCAGCAAGCTCTGGTTATTTCTGGCGGTATTACACAATACTCCATCCACACACACACCCTAGTTAGACTTATCTGGACTATTGTGTAATAATATTCTTTCGTCTCAGTATCACATACATCTGTTGCGGTTTCTATTGGTTTTTTTTATATCTCCCCAAAAAGGGTATTTGCCCTCGTTTAAGCCTGTTTGTGTGTGTTTTGTTGTTTAACCTGTCAATTCGTTTCTTTGTTCGCCAGTGCATATTTTGCTTTCCTTTATAAGCAAGTGGTAACAGTACTACATTAACCCCTTGACTGCCAGAGAAAATGAAAGAAAAAAATAATTGGGCAAATCATGCCATAAAAACAACAACTGATAGAGCCAATCTGGCAAAATGGTCTGGGGATATAACTCTCTTGACAGGGTTAGAGCAAAAGCCAGCATATCAGGGTTATTCCTCTTCATCTGATGACATCATCAGTGATGTCATCACCTCAGTACGTAATACGTTGGTGGCAGTCAAGGGGTTAAGGGCCCGCTACACTGCATGCGATTCGATGACAATGCGATGCAGTTGTGACAGTGCATGTGAGTCATGATTCACGTGAAATGTTTCCGTCTAATAATAATGCCACTATGTTCGCGATAGACGTGTCATGTTTTTACTTGCCAATTATTTTATATAAATATTATTGGTTTGTTTTATAACAAAAACAACTTTGATTCTGTTTCTACCTTGCGTTTTTAGCCCTTTTTACTACTTGGTAAGATTTAACGTGGTGACAGCCCTGAAATGGCCTTCGTTTTCGACGGGGCTATGATTCTAATCTTAATACCCTTAATCTTTATTCTATGTTCGCTCACTACGCTCAAGTACCCAGTATAAATATGAATCAAATAAACATGCCTGATACATGGCAACGGCAACCGAGGCGGCCGTGTCATTTGCGCGGTTTCGCAAATGCGCGAAACGCGTATCCGCCGGACTCTCGGCGCCCGTATCTCCGGCATTTCTGGACCGATTGCCTTCAAATTTGGCAGGTAGATGACCGGGGACGCTGACCATCGGTGTGCCAAACCGAAAGCGAATCGGTTCAGAAACGCGCGCGCTATACGCCGCTTCACCTTTTCACGAATAACTCCGGTGGGCCAAACCGAAAGCGAATCGGTTCAGAAACGCGCGCGCTATACGCCGCTTCACCTTTTCACGAATAACTCCGCCGTTTCTTAACCGAATCGCCTCAAATTTGCTGTCAGGCTTGCTATGGCCCCCGGGCAAAGCCTGGCAAATTGGAAGCAGCGCCAACGGGAAACGGGGCCTTATAACTCCGCCGTTTCTTAACCGAATCGTTTCAAATTTGCTGTACTCAGCGTTACCAATACTTGGCGTTACCGTTACTAGGCGTTACCAGTACGGTGCATTGCCAGTACTAGGCGTTGCGCTAGTTCTCATAATTCACTAAGTCAATAGACTTTTTTTTCTATAAAGTGATGTTAAATTTGGGCATTCTTTTAACAAATGATGTACTGAAATAGGATTACCACAACTACAGGAAACATTATAAGAGTATTTAGTGTTCCATGCTTTTAACTGTAGTTTCATGATAATCTTGGATCTATAACGTCAGTAAATGCAATAACTTTTTTCCACTATTTCTATCGTGAACAGACTTTTCCAAAATCAACACAAATTCAACCGAAGACATCTTTAGGATATGATTAAAATCGGTTTCAGAATGATGCTTAGCTGCAAGGACTGTCTGCTGTTGCATTCCATTTCAACCCTCTACTTCTGTGTAAACTATGCAGGCTTTGACCATGCATTTATTTACCTTCTTTGCATCATAAGATTACCGTGAGTCGCACGCTTGTTTTCAATTATGTGTCCGTATTCTGTTCGTATCTGGCGCACGCGTTTGTTTGCTTCTTGTTTATTTCTGTGTTTGTTTGTTTGCTTCTTGTTTATTTCTGAGTTTGTTTGTTTGCTTCTTGTTTATTTCTGTGTTTGTTTGTTTGCTTCTTGTTTATTTATGTGTTTGTTTGTTTGCCTTCTTGTTTATTTCTGTGTTTGTTTGTTTCATTCTTGTTTACAGTGGAACCTCCCTTATTTCTGTGACTTCTTCAAAAAGTGTTTCCAAAATGAGTTTGTTTGTTTCCTTATAATGGAGGTTTCTTCTTATAATTTCTGTGTTTGGGTTCTTATAAGGGTTTGGGTTCTTATATTTCTGTGTTTGTTTGTTTGCTTATTTTTCAGGGAGGGGAAGCTCCCTTATAAGGGAGGGGTCTTATAAGGGAGGGGTCTTATAAGGGAGGGGTCTTATAAGGGAGGGGTCTTAAAAGGGAGGTAATTTTAATACTTACAAAGAAGGACAATGTCTCAAAGGAGTAGGTCTTATACGGGAGGGAGTCTTATAATGGGAGGTCTTATAAGGGAGGTTCCACTGCATTAACATCAAGCTTTGAAAGTGTGTGTGTGTGGTGATGGTGGTGGTGGGGGTGGGGTGGGGGGATGTGTGTGGAAGGGGGGGGGGGTAATTGTCGACAGTGCTTGACAATAAAAGCAACCAGACTGATGAGAATCAGCCATTAACAATTACCCGCTACTGGTACTCAACGTGAAACCTGAAACACAACGACATAGTTCGAAGCGTCATCAGAGAGGTGACAAATCGTCACCGTTCGACGAACTGCTTTGCAGAATAGCGCCGGCCATTTTGAGCTTGTCACTGAAGCACTGACTCGTTTTGTTCTCAGCATAGTTAATGGGTGCTATGCCAGTGCAGCGACAGGTCGCTGATATGTGTTGGGTATCACAGTATACAGTGATATTCACACACGCGCGCACGCACGCGCACGCACATACACACAAGTGCACGCAGGCGCAGGCACACACGTACGCACGCACACGCACCACCAACACCACCACACACACGCTCGTAGTTACACACACACACACACACATACACATACACACACACACGCGCGCGCGCGCACGCGCAAACACACACACGCACATATATAAATGCACGTGCATTCATAAAAAAACCGCAAACACACGCAAGCACGCGCGACACACACACATACATGCGCACGCTTGTACGCACGAACGCACGAACACACACACACACACACACACACACAAGGATAATAAAGGAAACAAATACAGAGGACAATATAAATATTATTTCTTATGAAGGAAACGACCACTATCCTCCAAAATTGTCCTTATCAAAACCCTCTCATTTACTATATACCACTTCATATTGCAGTTGATAAATCACCATTTCCCATGATCAAAAATGGGAATAAAGGAAGGCGGAAATCAATAATCGCGTCATCAATATCGCATAACAAAACACCGACTGAACCTTTTTCATTAAAAAAAAAGAAAAATTAAACCGACGGGTATAGAGTGGACAAAATAACGAAGCTCGGAGGAGCATTAAGAAGAAACTTTGCGTTGTGTATATTCATTCATCGAACTCTGACCGTTGGTTCCAGCTTCATTATGCATCATCCTGATTGGCTACCCCTGTCTTAGTCGCAAGAGAGGTCCATCCTGAAGTGGTTGACCCGAAGCAATGAGCCAGGACAATGCTAGGGGAAGACGGGGTAAAAAGCGCATGGGCGGGTAAGAAGCCCACCCCAATTATCTCATGAAATGAAGCGAATTTCAGTCTCATTTTGCCCATGAGACGAGCGTTAATGTCTAGCATTCGTCTCATGGGCAAATTTGACTGAAATTTTCTTTATTTCATGAGATAATTGGGGTGGGCTTCTTACCCGCCCATGCGCTTTTTACCCCGTCTTCCCCTACAACTTGGGCATAATTCATGTATACGTTGTCTAATGCCAGCAAGGGAATTGAAGGGAGTGCTACTGGTCTGTAGTCGTTCAGCTCCTTGGGAGACGACTTCTTGGGGACTGGTACGATGGTTGAGGCCTTCCAGATGCTGGGAACGGTGCCTTCATCCAAGGATCGTTGGTAGAGTTTGGCAAACACAGGGGACAGAGAGTCCCTGCACTCCTTCAGAGTCCTGCCTGAAACATCATCTGGGCCAGCAGCACTGCGGGTCTTCACTCTTTGGAAGACCTTCCTCGCCTCGTCCTCGGTGATGTCCAGAGGACGTGAGGGATGACTGAGGACCTCCTCCGTGGAGTTCTTCCGTTCATGAGCGAAGTCGTGCTTGTCAAACCGGCAGTAGAACGTATTAAGTTATTCAGCAAGCTTTGCCTCGTCAGTGGTCTGGAGTTGGGCTTTCTTGACCTTGTACCCGGTCATCTTCTATAGGCCTCTCCAGCACTGCCTGGCGTTGTTGCATACAAGAACAGAGGACAGACGACGTGCCGCTGGTCGCACCCTGAGTTGCGCCCACCTGTTGGAAACAACTTCAGCGCGCTTGTCTGGATGTGTGTGTGTGTGTGTGCGCGCGCGCGCGCGCGTGCGTGCGTGCGTGTGTGCGTGTGTGTGTGCGTGCGTTGGTCTGTGTGTATGTGCGTACGCGGATGTGTGTGTGTGTGCGTGTACACACGCATGTGGACACAAAAATAAGAATATGTCCGTAAGTTTGTGTGTATACATACATGTGCTTAGATGTGTGTGTGTGTGTGTGTGTGTGTGTGTGTGTGTGTGTGTGTGTGTGTGTGTGTGTGTGTGTGTGTGTGTGTGTGTGTGTGTGTGTGTATGTGTGTGTGTTTGTGTGTTCCGCGTACGCGTGCGTGTGTGTAGGACCTACATGCGCGCGCGCACCCGCACTTGCACACATGTACGAGACAATTTCATTGTACGTGTGTATGCATATATGTTTACGTCTGTGTGTGTGTGTGTGTGTGTGTGTGTGTGTGTGTGTGTGTGTGTGTGTGTGTGTGTGTGTGGAGAGCAGTGTTTGGGTGTGTGTGTGTATGCGCGCGCGAGTGTGTGCGACAAGGAGAGAGAAAGCGAGAGATTTCAGACTTCAGATACTTTAGTTAACAAAAATACGAATTTAGGGAGAGAAGTAAAGAGAGAGCTAGCGTTCCCCTTGAGCTTGGACATGCATATTTGTGCATGCTTCTAAACCCATTTACAATTTTGTTAGTATTACCACTGACCAAACTACGCAGCTGCGCGTGTTCAGTTGCCCGTGTAACAGAAAGAAAGAAAGAAAGATAGATAGATAGATAGATATTCAAACCAGTCTTTATCCTCAAAACAGTGAAATCGTGACGTGATTCGTAATTGTCCTCTGAACAAATAGCACGAGAAAGAAGAGCAGCAGTTGTGTCAACAATGACGACATCAGCATCCATCCTGGAAACCTTTTTTTCTTCCTATTTCCCGTGCGTAGGCCCTAACATTCCTATCCTGAATCTCGTATTCGCGTTATCTTTTTTTAAATTTTGTTTCTTCTGCCAATCTGCCGTAACCGGCAATAACCGACCATAATAATTATTATATTGGGGTTATAAAAAACCCCATCGCTGCGCGCGAGAAAAAAAACCAACAAACAAGGTCAAGGTCACGATTGAGATTATCTATGCGCCGATGCCTTCCACTCTGAGTGACACACACAGTACACAAAATGTGAAGCGATTCTGTCAAGCGGTTCGGGAGAAACCGCGGCTGGAATCACGCACGCACGCAGGCACGCATGCACGCATGCACGCACGGACGGATTAATTTTAAAAAACCACCAATACTTCTCGAAGCTTCGCTCGGGAACTAAAAAGCCTAGACAGATAAGAGAGCATGTAGGGCCGTTAGGCACCCCCAGCTAGTCAGAGAACACCT
>CM065683.1:54620772-54623272 GCA_017654935.2 Phymorhynchus buccinoides | reverse complement strand
TAGGGGGCGGGGGTGGGGTGGGTTGGGGGGTGGGGGTGGGGGATGGTTGGGGTTGGAGGGGGGGGGGGTTTAACAGGATGAGCGAAGAAGATGGAAGGAGGGACACAGACAAAAGTAATAATACAATATTTTGCAGACCCGGCCAAACCGGTACTCAGCAACAATACCGGTTCTCGGCGTTACCGGTACTACAAGGCGTTCCGGTACTGTAGTCCGGTACCTGTACATTAAAAAATGCGTGAACGGTACTGGGCGTTGCCGGTACTAGGCGTTGCACTAGTACTTATTAAAATGTCGAATGTCAACTAAAGGTCTCTCTCTCTCTCTCTCTCTCTCTCTCTCTCTCTCTCTCTCTCTCTCTCTCTCTCTCTCTCTCTCTCTCTCTCTCTCTCTCTCTCCCTCTCTCTCTCTCTCTCTCTCTCTCTTCTCTCTCGCTCTCGATCCTCTATCTATACTGGATAATGTTTTGCATTTATATGTATGCATGTACATGCATAGATAAATCCATAATAGTGGTCCTTGAAGTATTTTGTAACCACCTCAATGACATGGGCCTACGGCCTATTCATTATAAACGTTCAGTGTTCTCTCTCTCTCTCTCTCTCTCTCTCTCTCTCTCTCTCTCTCTCTCTCTCTCTCTCTCTCTCTCTCTCTCTCTCTCTCTCTCTCTCTCTCTCTCTCTCTCTCTCTCTCTCTCTCTCTCTCTCTCTCTCTCTCTCTCTCTCTCTCTCTCTCTCTCTGGCCTGCAAGTTCTGTGTACATTAATGTTGAAATACACTACCCTATATCTATTACTATTTTCATAACAATATGGATTATTCAACATCGAAATCATTCACATCGCATTTAAAAGTGCAGCTCAGGTTACTGCTGAGGCTTTTTTATCCATTTTTGTGCTCGTAAAAACCGTAAGACTTGTGGATTTGTTTTTCGTAACGGGAGTTGGAAACGACATCAATACTGAAAGCTTTTGAATCCGACCTACGAAGAAATGTCTTTATCGTGTACGTTTCCACCACTAACATTAAGTCGTTATCTCCACGAGTGAACAAAAATAATGATAGACAGTTACCTGATTCCAAGACATGATTATGGGCCACATTACTGGGCAGGTGTGTTATCAAGGTTTTATGTTTCAAACCCCTGTTATTCCTCAACATTCGATTTTTGACTCAGTGGGTGTATCTTAACAGGCTGATTTAGCGAAGATTATCAGGTGCGGGATTTGTACTTTTATGTCTGTTTGCCTTCTTGCCTGTCTGTCGGTGTGTCTGCGTGTCTGTCTGTTTGTCCGTCTGTGTCTGTCTCTCTCTCTGTCTCTGTCTGTCTCTCTCTCTCCCCCCCCCCCCCCCCCCCCCCCCCCACCCCCCCCCCCACCCCCCCCCCCCCCCCCCCCCCCCCGCCCCCCCCCCCCCCCCCCCCCCCCCCCCCCCCCCCCCCCCCCCCCCCCCCCCCCGACCCCCCCCCCTCCCCCCCCCCACCCCCCCCCCCCCCTCCCCCCCCCCCCCCCCCCCCCCCCCCCCCCCCCCCCACCCCCCCCCCCCCCCCCCCCCCCCCCCCCCCCCCCCCCCCCCCCCCCCCCCCCCCCCCCCCCCCCCCCACCCCCCCCCCCCCCCCCCCCCCCCCCCCCCCCCCACCCCCCCCCCCCACCCCCCCTCTCTCTCTCTCATTTACTGTACCTAAAAATCACTGCATTGTGCGCAAGACAGAAATACATTATAGGGTAGTTGTACGTCTGCCAGAATGACCGGAGTTAGTTATTGTAATGCCTGCTACAGAACACCACTGAATCATGCATGGCGGGGCTATGTTGTGGCTCACTACCTCGGGTCAACCACCTCACGATTAGTTCAGTTGACTGACACATTTTGCCATCATGTCCACAACCAGTAAGTTAGCAATATAACAAATACGATTTTTGAACTACGTAGTGCTGTTGCATAACGCTTACAAATGCTCAAAAGAGAGTACATGCTTTTTGTGTTTGTTTTGGCTACTCTTTTCAATTTAATGTTCATTTATTTGAGCTTCAAATCCATTGCTATCAACAGCCCATGTATCAACATGGTATTTGTGTGACGAATGTCTCACAACATACAACATGATAGATGGATCGTTCTGGATAAAACCATCCTACAGAAAATAAATAGGAATTATTAAACACCTGCTCTGAATGAAACTGTAGTAAGGTCCGATATTCTTTACTGTTTTGATAAAATCAAATATTTCTCCAATTGAGTTTATTGCGTGTGTTGTATCATCATCATCATCATCATCATCATCATCGTCGTCATCATCATCATCATCATTGCCTTCGTCGTTTTCTTCTTATTTTATAATAAGAGGGAGTAGGGTTGTTGAAATATCATCGAATATATTCAGAATGATCCATTACTAATGTTCAGAAGTAGCGAAGGGCTAACTCGTCCAGTTGTTTTATGTTTTCTGTCTTTGTTGTTGTTGTTGTTGTTTCTCCCAGTACTTCGTGTTCTGGGCTCCG
>CM065683.1:54608272-54615772 GCA_017654935.2 Phymorhynchus buccinoides | reverse complement strand
TCCGTGATTGTTTTGTTTTGCCTCCACTGATTAGTGTTTTTTGTTGTTGTTGTATTTTAATCTAGATTCATCCTCTATTTCTCTGTCTATATCTCCGACCGTTTGAATTTTAATCTGGATGTTCACGCAGTTACAGGACTGGTGTTCCCTTTGATTTATGCCTGCCACCTGTAAGGTTGGCTGGAAACTGAACTATCATTACACTAGAAGGAAATATATGTAATCAATAATGATCTACTACTTCACACACTTCATCACTTTTTTTTGGCAGATGTTTGCCATGGGTCGGGGCTTTCAAGCATTACAGGTAGAGTTTTAAAATGCTGACAAATATAGGTTAACCCTTTTGCCGCCAGACATTTTTTCAGCACACTTTTTCAATTAATCTTACCTGGGCAGAGAAAACTAAATAATCTGCAATATTGGAAATTCTTCTGTGACATGTATACATTAACACCTATCCTTACCTCCCAAAATTAAGATAATAGGGTCCATAACAGACCCTGGTTTGATGCCTTTTTAGTGACATGGGTCTTAAATCATTGCGGTGCAAAAATGCGACATTGGCGGTGAAAGGGTTAATACATTATGTCCATTAAAAAATAACAAGAACAACAACAAAAACAAACATCATGTCTACTTTGATGAATGGTATTCAAAACACAAATCCGACGCACATTCAAAATGTAATTATATATACGTATTTGGTAGCGTACGCTCCCGTACACATTTTAACAACACAGGGGATCTTTGGCAGATTGTTTTGCATTAAAGGCTTCTTTCATTTCAGGTAGATAGACAGATTGGTAGGCCTAGCTGTTTTGTGTACATATACTGTTACACGTTTATTTCCGTAAGATTATTCGGATATGTTGAGCTCAATGATAAGGCACACCCATACTGCGCGAAAAAAAAAACAAATTGAGACACTTTACCCCCATACATCTCTCTCTCTCTCTCTCTCTCATCTCCTCTCCATCTCCTCTCGTCTCTCTCTCTCTCTCTCTCTCTCTCTCTCTCTCTCTCTCTCTCTCTCTCTCTGCTCTCTCTCAGACCTCTCTCTCTCTCTCTCTCTCTCTTTCTCTCTGTCCCCCCCCTCTATCTCTCTCTCTCTCTCTCTCTCTCTCATCTCTCTTCTCTCTCCCTCTCTCTCTCTCTACCCCTCTCTCTCTCTCTCTCTCTCTCTTCTAATGTCTCATTTATAGTTTCTAGTTATTTATAGTATTGTATTGCTCTTCCGAATCAAGGACAGAATGGAAGAATAGGCCCAGCCTAAATTCTTATCCTCGTACAATAAAGTGTCTGAAGTCTGAAGTCACTCTCTCTCTCTCTCTCTCTCTCTCTCTCTCTCTCTCTCTCTCTCTCTCTCTCTCTCTCTCTCTCTCTCTCTCTCTCTCTCTCTCTCTCTCTCTCTCTCTCTCTCTCTCTCTCTCTCTCTCTCTCTCTCTCTCTCTCTTTAATGTTATTCAATAAATCGTTTATGTACTGGCAATGGTATTTCAGGCGTAAATGTTCAAGTGGTAAGCTCAATTACTACCCTCACCTTCCTTTGACACGGGCAGATGGCCCCGTCATTAACATGTTTGTTGGAGTTGAGCTGAGTTTTTAGTTGAGTGCGTGTGTATGTGTGCGCGCGCGTGTGTGAATATTCTGACAAATAAATATGTTTGCATAGTTGAAACTACTGATGTGAGCACTGGTTACAAAAACCGGTTCGAAAAGACCGGTTCGGAGGAAAAACCGGTTCGAAAACTTGAACCGGTTCTCAACTCTACTCAATTGTCTTGATTAAATATATTTACTTTTTAGAATAGGTTCCATTGTAACTAACGTTGTCGGTAATAGAGGGCTTTCTGTACTCGGCGACTTTAAGGGAATAACTGAAATCCAGAGCACAGACAAAATTCATTCCCAAGTCGATCCATGTCTAAAATGCATGATTTACTCAGTCTAACGATTCTCTAATCTCAACGTGTTCATCCAGTTAATTAGACAGAGAGAGAACGAGAGAGAGAGATAGGGAGGGAGGGAGGGAGAGAGAGAGAGAGAGAGAGAGAGAGAGAGAGAGAGAGAGAGAGAGAGAGAGAGAGAGAGAGAGAGAGAGAGAGAGAGTGAGACAGATAGATAGATAGAGGGAGAGAGAGAGAGAGAGAGAGAGAGAGAGTGAGTGAGACAGACAGATAGATAGATAGATAGATAGAGAGAGAGAGAGAGAGAGAGAGAGAGAGAGAGAGAGAGAGAGAGAGAGAGAGAGAGAGAGAGAGAGAGAGAGAGAGATATTTAGTAGTGGTTTCTTTACAGTTATACAAGTATAAATTACCTTTGCATGTAAGTAAATTATTTCCAAGCAATTGTAACCATAGTTGTGATTAGTACCTTTTGTTAATGAAGTTAGTTTCCATACTTATAAATTATAAAGTGTTTTAAAATGTGAATTGAATTAGCTTTGCTATATTAATGTATGAATTTGGTTGCCATTGTGTGTATCAGTTCATGTTGGTGTAGAAAGTGACTGATTATCAGTTCATTATTTTATAGACTATTTTTTGTGCTTAAATGGTCGTGTTCTTTCTGATTTACTTTGATGCGTAAATAACTTGGATATTTATTACTAACTGAAGTTATTTCAATGACGCATGGAGCACAATGACACTAAATATCGGATGAAGGATGTTTCAGGCTAATGAGCGCTTCTGGTGGGCCGACAGAAGACAGCTCTTGTGGCTTATTTTACGTCCCGTGGTCAAATACAAAGTAAAATCTATTCTTGCCGCTCGCAAGCGGGAAGGAAGGACAGGAACGAAGAAAGAGTGAGTTTGTGGTTGCTAAGAAACTGACTTGAAACAAAACGCCACCTGGCATCAGGGCTAAGGACCCTAACTCCACCTACGCAGCACAGTTTATGGCACGGGTTGCACACATATGTCTTTTCACTGATCCGACGCGTTTGCCTTATGAGCAACTATAGGGGTCACACCAAAAAGCCTGAATATACAACGAGCTCGCACTCCGCAGTTGACTGAAGCCGGTTGTTTTTTTACTCCCACTCTTTCACCTACACTACAGCTGGGGATCATTGTGAACTCACTCATTCACTGCCTACAACAACACTAACACTTCCCACCTTCCACCTTTTCACCTTCCAGGTGGGATGTGAGAAAGTTTGCTTCATTCTTTGTAAGGTTTGTAGGCTGCGAAGTCTTTGTGACATTTAGGCTTTTTGGTTACACTTACGTATTCGACTGGACAATGCACCAAGTAATTTGGAAAAGGTTCAGCTGCCAAGGTTCCGCGTGCTTGACCCCTTATTGAATGGTCTCCAGAGCCATTAGATCAGCGTTTATTGGCTTTTTTTGTCTTTTGGCAAAACTCAAAACGTTCACGTCATACGTGTTGGGGGAGAGGACACGGATAAGTATAGACAGGCGGAATGCTTTGGATTTCTTGGAAAATCATAGTGCCAAATATTCATGGCAGGCAAATTGACTAACAATTGCTTCAAAAGTGCCCTTTCTTTTATTTGAGTTGGGGGGTGGAGTTGGAGATGTATAGCTGGGAGGGGTGAGTTGGAGATGTATAGCTTGGAAGCGTATGTACTATATGTGTGTCGGTGAATATGTGTGTGTGTGTGTGTGTGTGTGTGTGTGTGTGTGTGTGTGTGTGTGTGTGTGTGTGTGTGTGTGTGTGTGTGTGTGTGTGTGTGTGTGTGTCAAGGTCAAGTCAAGTCACTGATTCGTGTGCATTTGCGTGTGTGTGTGTGTGTGTGCAATGTATGTGTGTGTGTGTGTGTGTGTCTACAATGTGTGTGTGTGTGTGTGTGTGTGTGTGTGTGTGTGTGTCAGTGTTGCCACACTGTGTATATTTTTCTTTAGTTTTTCTTCTTGCTTTGCATGGGGAAATCCCAACTTGATGGCTCTTGTAATGCATCTTAATCCCAATTTTCCACTTCCCATATTTAAGTACATTACCCATGATTGTCATGCATGTACTTTGCATATTCACTTGGCTTAGTTACTATTGATTCCAGAAGAATGTTTACATACTTTTTGCTAATGATAATGATGGGGGTAATGATGGTGGTGATGATTGTAATGATGATGGTTAATACCAGTATTGTGGTTGTTATTATTGCTATCATTGCTATTGGTGTTGCGGTTATTACTGTAACAGCCCTCGCTGTTAAAATTTCACTTCCACCAATATTTCTATTATATGTCAGTGTGCATGCTTTTGTTTTTGTTTGTTTCCATAAAATCTGTGAAATATTTTTTAAAAAAATGATAAATAAACAAATAAAAATAAATAGTGTATGTGTAACACGAACTGCCACGACAACAACAACAACATACAGTATTTATACGGCGCTAAGTCTTGATAGATATCAAATCGAAGCGCACACACACGTTAAGCATTCATAACTCATTCAAACGAAGACGCTATACAAAGACGAACAAGAAGATGACAGTCAGACAGAACAATAGATTGACAGGAAACACACAAACAAAGACGAAGAACGTGTGGACATAAACAGTAATTCTGTAGCAAAGAGCAATCGATTGATAGTTTAACTCATTCGCATCGCTACGATTTTGAATTATTCAAACAAACCTCACAAATCACTCCAGCCATACACACAAACAAAACAGACATAAACAAAATGAAAAATGAAAGAAGATTACGGGTTTTTGCTTCAGGTTTAAACATAGGAAAGTGGTAGATCAGACTTTATATATAGACTTTATATAGCAAAACTCTCCACAACAATTGATTTCCCCACAACAAACCACTACAAAAGCAAAGTCAAAGGCAAAATTGTGGTCTAAGGGAGCGAAGCGAGTGCAGAAGTGACCAAGGTATGGTGTGCACACAGATTTGCTTCCCTTGAAGCAAATGCATCAAATTGACAGCTATCTATTAATTCCGCACACATATGGCTGGAACGACTTGAATGTGTTAAAGCAGTGCAGTTATGCGTAACTATGTTATACCCACGAAGATGCTAAAAGCGTCTATTGTTCTTTCCATTTGTCCTTCTGTCAGTCTGAACTATGTTACTAAAATCAGATTATTTGGAGCATATATATATATGCTTATATATATATATACTTATGCATATATATATATACTTATATACATTTTCACTTTTTATAGTAGAGGAGAGAGGGTATGATATATACAAGGCAATGATAAAGTTTAAGGATACGTCATTTTAGTTGGCTTAGTTTCTATGGAATGTCATCGTTCTACGTCATAAGTCTTTTTTACGTGGTGTTTCTACCTTTGTCAGTTCTGTACCTTGAAAAAGAGGGGTTACCCCCTCGAAAGCTTGGATAAAAATTTTGAACTTACAAAGGATTTTTTTTTTTTTTTCTTCAGATGTATATATATATATATAACATGTTTTAGTGACATAAAACAGATTGAGGGAGGGGGGGGGGGGGCTGTGGGGCAGGGGGTGCTCATTTACATAATGACAATAACTCAGCTACAGATAGCAGAGGAAGCAATTAACTGCTAGACTGGAAAGCTGGGCTGGTATTTGTTTCTACTGTAGATGTCTTGCTTCATGATATATCCCCCCATCTCTCGGAATTGAGGGGTTAGGACGGCTGACGTTGAGGGTAGCTCCCAAAGACCGCTTATTAATCCCCAAGGCTCATATCGTATCTTATCGATGTGGAAACATCAATGATTATTCAGCTCCCCTCCCTTCATCTTTCTCTGATCGAACTTGGAGACTAATGAGTAATGTCATTTAATTATGAAGATTATTCGAATAAAGGTTGTATTACCCTAGCTGCTTTTCCAGGAGCTTTTGGGCCTTTGCTGTTTTTCCAGTACCTTTCAAGCCCTGGAGAAAAGGCCCTGTCAGTTCTCCAGGGCCTGTATTCACGTTGAGATAGCATGAGACTTAGCATGATGCTAACTTAGAAGCTCTTCCAATGTCCTATAGGACTTTTGGAAGAGCTTCTAAGTTAGCATCATGCTAAGTCTCATGCTAACTTAGAAGCTCTTCCAATGTCCTATAGGACTTTTGGAAGAGCTTCTAAGTTAGCATCATGCTAAGTCTCATGCTATCTCAACTTGAATACAGGCCCAGGACTTTTCAAGGTTTCCAGGACCCGTGCGAACCCTGCTAGATCTCTTTTGCATTTGACATTATTTTGTTTGAGCAAGAACGTGGTGTCTCGGCCAACCCGAAATTCCATACAATTCGACCAATCTAGTGAGCAACTCTATTTCACATCAAAATTATTGATGTGCTTTGAAAATGTCACACGATGTTATTTTCGTGGGGAAATGAATGGGCGTTTTCTCTCTAAAATAATAACCATACTTATTACAGCTGCGGCCAAAACGGTGGGCTGGGTGAAATCGCGTGTCTGGTTACTTGGGTTGTTATTATCAAATATTGATTTGGACTTAAAACGGGGTATATAGGCTAATCAAGGTTGATTTTGTGATTCCACATTGGTTGGAAATACTAGGCATTGTCTAGAGACACGTGGACTATAATAATTGTTCTGTTGTTTTTTTGCGTGTAGTGTTGGTTTTATTTAGCAATGATGATTTCCAAGAAGGGGCGCGTGAACAGCACACAAGCTCGCGCGCGTGCACACACACATATATAGAGAGAGAAAGAGAGAGAGACAGAGACAGAGAGACAGAGAGAGACAGGGAGACACAGAGACAGAGCACTCGGAACCCGGAACTCGGAAATATTTGAATGACTTAGGCCAATAGCCCCTATTATGACAAAAACACAAATTAACACATCAGAACATACACAAAGGCAGCACATAAGTATCAAAAGAATCAATCACACACAAGCGCGCGCACGCACACGCACAGGCACGCACACGGCACACGCACACACACACACACACACACACACACACACACACTGACACACTAACACACACACACACACACACACACACACACACACACACACACACACACACACACACACACACACACACACACACACACACACAAGTTGGCATTTGCTTTCGTATTACTTTTCATTCTGAGGACAGTATGGAAAAAAAAGCTGTCAAGCTTTCTCACGCACCTCGATAAAGATCATTTTGACTTGACATCACATGACACACACACAAACACACACACACATAAACACCATAGCACCCCACCACCCTTTCACACGCTAAGCAGAGGGTGAGACGCAGAGAGAGAGGAGAGAGAGAGAGAGAGAGCAGAGAGAGAGAGAGAGAGCAGAGAGAGAGAGAGAGAGAGACAGAGAGAGAGACAGAGAGAGGGACACAGAGAGAGAGAGACACAGAGAGATTTGAGAGAGAGCAACGCCTTGAGAGACGAGAGAGAGTAGGAGATGCCAGCAAGAGGCAACTCAAGAGATTCTCCTAGAAAGAGAAATCCATTACCTGAGAGAGACTGAGATAGAGAGTGTATGAGAGAGAAAGAGACAGAGACAGGATAAAGAGGGAAGTGGGGCATGCAGGGATTCGGCGACTGAGTGAG
>CM065683.1:54578272-54603272 GCA_017654935.2 Phymorhynchus buccinoides | reverse complement strand
AGAGAGAGAGAGAGAGAGAGAGAGAGAGAGAGAGAGAGAGAGAGAGAGAGAGAGAGAGAGAGAGAGAGAGAGAGAGAGAGAGAGAGAGAGAGAGAGAATGACAATGACAATGTTTGATTCCCGAAAAGTCCAGTTGAAATTAGAATTCCGATTTGTACTAGTAGGATTCCGAATCCTACTGGATTCCCATTTCTACTGTGACAGTTATACAATGGTTTCTTTTTCAGATTTGCAAAAAGTACATTTATGATTGTCAGCGATGTTCATTGTTTCTACAAGTTGTATGATCTTCAATGTCAAGCACCATATGCATGTACAATTTATTGATATTATTTTGCATATGATCATTCCAGGCTTGCCAACGATTGTCAATTATTTTCGATCTAAATGTTTTAATTAACAGCATGCAACTTCCAACGCTATGGTTCAATCATGCATACATACATCGATTTTCACATCAACATTTGCGTACATTCGTGACCCAGTTATGTTTTCCCCTCTCATCTATATACGATTTATTGGCAATTTGTGGTCTTCCATATATATCGATTTTAACTAGCACCCAATACAATTGACTCTAGCAATGATAGCAGTACCATATATATTTATCTCCCCATCTATGAAATCATTTGGTGTACGTAAAGTGAAGCCCAACAACTTCTTTAGTGCAAATGTATGAAGCTTTGTGGCAGCGCAAAATGTTACAACGCGTCAAAATATTACAGTTGTAACATTTTGAGGCATTGTAACATTTTGCACGGAAAGCCTGCGGCAAAATGTTACAATTTTGTTAGAATTGTAACATTTTGCGCAAGGCGCCCGGGGCGCCAAGCGCAGTTTGTTACAATTGTAACATTTTGCGCGAGGCGCCCACCTTTGATTGAAAGTTTTCAATTGCAACATTTTGACGCGTTGTAACATTTTGCCGGGGGCGCTTCGCGCGAATTGTAACATTTTGCCGCAGGCTTTCCGTGCAAAATGTTGCAATGCGTCAAAATGTTACAATTGTAACATTTTGCGCGATGAGCCACGGGCACCTCACGCAATTTGTTACAATTGTAACATTTTGCCGCGTTGTAACATTTTGCGCTGCCACAAGCTTATCTACAAGTTTAGCTGCTGCGTCTAGGTCCCATATTTCTGACCCATATAAAGCCATTGGCGCAATCTGGGTATCAGAAACAAAAATCCACTGAAAATGTATCCAAAACATTCAACTTGCGCAAAACACATAACAAAACATGTTTTGCTTTACTTGCTAAATCTACATTTAAACTCAACTTAGCAGTAAACTGAATACCCACATATTTCTATGAATTTACAACCGGTATCGCTCTATCACCAAAAAGCCACCTTTCTCTTCACCCAAAATACCACCTTTTCTAAAATCTACTACTTTCGTTTTCTTCATGTTAATTTCAAACCGAGATCTAGAGATGACTGATACAGATTGTTCAATTGATTTTGAAGTCCTACTACAGTTCCAGATACAATTACAACATAATCTGCAAGCAGAAGAATAAATGATTCGAAGACATCTGTAGGACATGAAACACCATGTCTACCATGTTCTGTAACATTCATAGCTAATTCATGTATGCACAAAGACAAAATAACTGGACTAAGTACATCCCCCTGGTGTACCCCATATGAGCATTGCATAACATCGGTTAGTTTTGCACCACATCTGATTTTGCCCTGACATTTGTGTACATACATTTTATACACCAACATAGTCTTCCATTAAATCTTATTCATTACAAGCATTGGTCTCATTAATTTTCTTTTTTTAGTCTCAAAGGCTTTTTCGAAATCAACAAAGACCATTATAATGTTCTACCATGGATGAGAGAGAGACAGGGAAAAAAACCCTGAAACTTTGAAACTTTACTACACAAGGATTGAAATTTTAGACCAAGCCTATTCTTCCAATCTGTCTTTGGGACGAAAACAAGACTAAGACAAAAACTATCAGGCTTAAGAAAAACTGATATGGGCATATATAACGATATATATGGGTATATATAACGATGCAAGGCATCAAAATAAACAAAGGAGAGAGAGAGAGAGAGAGAGAGGGAGAGAGAGAGAGAGAGAGAGAGAGAGAGAAGAGAGAGAGAGAGAGAGAGAGAGAGAGAGAGAGAGAGAGAGAGAGAGAGAGAGAGAGAGAGAGGAGAGAGAGAGAGAGAGAGAGAGAGAGAGAGGAGAGAGAGAGAGAGAGAGAGAGAGAGAGAGAGAGAGAGAGAGAGAGAGAGAGAGAGAGAGAGAGCACAACTGTTTAATGAACAACTGCGTAATGACCAGGCCATCTGCCCATGTCATGAGGGAAGGGGTAACAATGGGAAATCTTCACAATTCAAACATATAAATATAGCAAACAGTATCAAGATAATAACAGAACATATATCACATCGTTTCATTACGAATGTTAAGTGCATCAGACAGGTACATTGTAAGGTTAAATATGCATCTAGAGTCACACATCAGCAAAGCTAGCCTAAAAGCAGAACGATGATTATAATATATTTTTAGGGATCAACTTTTCTCTACTAAGTACTAACTATTTAGGGCAAATTAATACAAAATGTATGAGAGAGAGAGAGAGAGAGAGAGAGAGAGAGAGAGAGAGAGAGAGAGAGAGAGAGAGAGAGAGAGAGAGAGAGAGAGAGAGAGACAGACAGACAGACAGACAGGCAGACAGGCAGACAGACACAGAGACAGAGATAATCTATCTTTCCATCCCTCCACTCCTCTTTCCTTTCTTCCCATCCGTCCTGATTTCAATAGGAGAAACAAAAATAACAGAAAAGCATACTAGTACCCACCTCGTTGCTAATTAAATCTGTTCAGTTTAATAAACTCAAGACATTTGCTGGCGGTTATTCGTTGTTTGTTCGTTCCATAACATCATGAAATATTCCTTTAATCAGTTTCCCCCTGTGTTTGCTGTCAACGTTTGTTTTGAGTCACTCCTACCTTACCAAGTTTGCTTGTGCTGGAAAGCATCGAGAAAGAAAACAAGCGCGAGAGCAATAGAGTGGCAGCGGTCTATTTTTACCACTCCAATCATGAGTCACCTCCCCTGGCTTTTCAATAATTTTAATCTGTAAACCAGAATGTTATCTCTGCACCATTTCGTAACTTTTTATATCTTTTGGAAAAACATTTAAAAACTATGTATCCTACTTATGATCAAAAGAAGCACGGCATACTCGTCGTGTCTGTTGTAGTGTCTGTATTACGATGTTTATTATTTTGTATTTTAAAATACATCATTTTAAAGAGCGGCCTCAATCCAAGTCCCTCCACTCCGACAATTTTGTCAAAATGTGCGACAATTTTGTCCTGACAGACAGACAGACAGAAAGACAGACAGACAGACAGACAGAAAAGCAGTACTAGTTTGTGGCTTGAGCCACAAACAAAAAGAGTACAATTGCTAATTATTAATTATGCTCAGTAATAATGAACATTGTAGGGAACGAGCAAGAGAGGGCAGGGTGAAGAAAATAGTTGTTGTGTGTGTGTTGTGTTCGTCGTTGTGTTCGTGTCCATAACATCATGACATATTCCTTTAATCAGTGTGTCCCCCTGTGTGTTGTCTGTCAACGTGTTATGTGTTGCTTCACTGTGTTGCCTTAGGAGAGAGAGAGAGACGCTGGAAGGGAGAGAGAGAGGAGAGAGAGAAGAACAGAGCGAGAAGAGAGCAATAGTTTGTGACACGACCTACGTCTACGATTTACCACTCCAGAGATGAGTCACCTCCCCTGGCTTTTCAGAGAAGAGATCTGACCGACCAAGGAGAGAGAGAGAGAGATGTCGATGATATTCATTTAGGCCTTTGCCCCTCATGAAGGGGGTACAGGATAAACAAAACATCATATATACAACTGATTATAATAATATTAACAAATTAATGTATCTCATGATATCATAACTGATCGTAAACGTAAAGCTTTATATAGATACATCGACAGGTTGCTTACAATGTTCTCATTCGTAGAAGCTAAGAGTAAACTCAAACGAAACTGGTTTGGATGTTTGTAGAACTTTTGCAAAATGTACCGTTTTCTTAAATCATACAAGGCAGGACAACATAACACAACATGAACATCATCTTCTCTTGTTTTCTTACATAGTGGACAAATTAAGTCAACTTCAGTGTGTCTCTTATAACGATAGTTATGTACTAAAATCTCAGATACTCCACATCTAAACCTTGACATAATGAATTTCAAATGTTTATCCATATCAATTTTCAAATAAGTTTTAACATCATGTATAGCACAAAATGTTCTATACACATTAAATCGCTCACTGTTATTTACATGGAAGTTCCAGTCTTGCCATCTACATGCTATTAATCTTTCTTTAAACACATACAAACACCGTTTCATGTCTTGCATTCCTTGATTTTCCCAAACATACACAAACCCAAATTGATCAAGTTTGCATCGAACATTTCATACCCAGTTTCTTTTATCTCTACTATCTAAATCTAACAGCATTTAATATAGGCCTTATGTGGTAATCTGTAGTTTTCCATAATCGTCAGTTTTAACCAATAGCGGATACAACATATAGCAGAATTAATGAAAATCGGATATCTATCAGTTTCTCCGTATATGAGATCATTGGGTGTTTGAGACTCAAGTCCTAAATATTTCTTCAATCCAAACAAATGCACTTTCTCACAAAGATGGGCTGAATCACCAAGCCCCAAAATTTCTGCTCCATACAGTACTACAGGCTGAACTTGGGTATCAAATAACTTTAAAAACAAATTTAAACCAGCATGCTTCAATACACGAAATTTCCGTAAAATACATAATGTAGCGTTTTTAGCTTTACTTACCAAGTCATTGCATGCCACAGTGAAACTAAGTTTAGTAGAAAATAAGATACAGAAATATTTATATGCATTAACAACAGGCATAGGGGAAGACGGGGTAAAAAGCCCATGGGCGGGTAAGAAGCCCATGCCAATTACCTCATGAAATAAAGCAAATTTCAGTCACATTTGCCCTTGAGACGAATGCTAAACATTACCACTCGTCTCATGGGCAAAATGTGACTGAAATTTGCTTTATTTCATAAGATAATTGCCATGGGCTTCTTACCCGCCCATGGGCTTTTTACCCCGTCTTCCCCTATCTCTATTAATGTAAGTCCATCTTTCTATTTCAGTTAAATAGCCACCTTTTCTAAAGACTACTATATTACTTTTGCTTAAATTTACCTTTAAATCAAGATTTTTTGCTGCTCGTTGCAAACTATTTAACTGTGTTTGCAACCCAATTACTGTTTCTGCTAATAAGGCAACATCGTTTGCAAGTCATAGAATAAAACGTTCACAATAATCTCTATTACATAAAGCACAATGTCTACCATTTACAATAACTTCTTTGGCTAGTTCGTTAATAAAACGTGAAAATAGAACAGGACTGCAGACATCGCCTTGTTTCACACCATACGTACAGTTAAATAAAGTCTGTTAAATTAGAACCACATCTTACTCTAATTTTAACACTATCGTACATGCTTTTAATACACCTATATAGTTTTCCGTTTATAACATTTCTTACCAGAACAGACCATACCGATGCAATTTACGATTTAAAGAATCAAAAGCTTTTTCAAAATCTATAAAAGCTACATATAACTTCCTATTAAACGAAAACTGCTTTTGTACTAACGCTAAAAGAGTAAACATATGATCAATTGTTGAGTGATTCTTTTTAAAGCCGGCTTAATGCTCACCAGTAATATTGTTTTCATCAACCCATTCTTGCAATGAGATGAGAGAGAGAGAGAGAGAGAGAGAGAGAGAGAGAGAGAGAGAGAGAGAGAGAGAGAGAGAGAGAGAGAGAGAGAGAGAGAGAGAGAGAGAGAGAGATGAGACGAGAGAGAGAGAGAGAGAGAGAGAGAGAGAGGAGAGAGAGAGAGAGAGAGAGAGAGAGAGAGAGAGAGAGAATTGCGTTAGTTTACACACACAACAACACTACTTGAAAAAGAGTTTTGCCATCAAGGTAAATTATGATTTCATTGGATTTTGCAAAATTGAGTTATGGACCAGGCACTGTAGATATGTGTGCGTATTAAACATTCAAAACGGGGATTAGTATGTACATTAGGCTAAGCAGCCAATCGTTTTGGGAGTGTAGTTCTAATGTCTTTACTATTCCCCGTGTTAACTGTCTAATTCGTACTCATGACTACAGGGCCAGGCCTTGTAGTCATGAGTACGAATTAGACAGTCAAGACGAAGATTAGTATGTAAATTAGGCTAAACAACCAATCTTTCTTCTTTTTTTCTTGGGGGGGGTAGTCTAATTTACATATTATTCCCCGTGTTGACTGTCTAACCCGCACTCATGATTACACGCCCAGGGCCTGTATTCACATTGAGAGAGTATGAGACTTATCATCATGCTATCTTAGAAGTCCTTCTAAGGAAGTAGGATTTAATAGGACTTTAGAAAGACTTCTAAGATATATGATGATGATAAGTATCAAACTATCTCAATGTGAATGCAGGCCCTGATTTACTACCCGTGTTACTTGTTCAAGACGTACTCTTTATTACGGTACCAGTCCAACTTCCGTGTTCATTCGAATTATAAAAAACAAAACAAAAACAAAACAGAAAAATATTAATTGCATGCGTTGGACGGACAATGCTGAAGGTGATAATGTAATTCTATTTCTTCCGGCCAGGGACATTATTTGTGTTTGAATCCCGGATGCAATGTTTATGCAATTAATTTGTGTTGTATCTCTGGAACATTTTCCATGAAGGAAGTTACGATTTTGTTGTTTTACATTTGTTTAAAATTATTAACACACACGCGCGCACGCTTGCACGCACGCACGCATGCAAGCACACGCTCACACACACATACACACACACACACACATACACACACACATGCACACATACACACACACTTGCATATACATGCATTCGCACGCGCGCACACGCACACGCACGCACACGCACACACACACGCACACACACACACACACACATACTGAGAACAGGAACACGCACGCACACGCACGCACACACACACGCACGCACACACACACACACACACACACACACACACACACACACACACACACACAAAACACACACACACACAACATCCGCCCACACACTCACCCATACACGCCCACAGACGCACACTTATAGAAATGCATCCAAGCAACTAATCATACATTATTATGTGCTCTCGCCTCTCTCGCCATTATTTTCAATTATTGATAAAAAGGGGAAAGGTTGTTTGGAAGTTGGAAGTGTCAATTGTGCACGCTTAATATTATGGTGTTTGGCGCACACTAAATTTATGTTTGTTCATATGATAATTAATAACCTTCTGCTTTGTTCAACCGTTGTGATGTGCCACCGCAGTAATTGTACTATTGGTGCGTGACCAAGTAAAATGATCTTTGGGAATGCATGATAATGTCATTGGGTCCGTTTGTATTGCTGTAAATTCAATAGCATGAAACTCACTCTCAGTTTTGCATCGAAATCGAAGACGTTTGTGTCTGCATGTGTATGGCACGAAAGCCTGTTGTCAGGCTAGCCTGTATAATGCATCAGTTAGTCATAGGTTTTCTTTGTGTAAATCTGAAGTAGATCAAAACGTGTGTTACAATAGTGTGGTAGAAAAAAAGGGAATGATCAATGAAAATAATAAATAAATAAATAAATAAATAAATAAATCATTTCAATCAATTATTTTTTAATTTCAATTACTTTTCAATCAATTATTTCCATTATTGTATTACATTTATTGTCCCCATTTAAAAGGAGGAAATATATCTTGCAGTCAATATAAAAGAATACAAAATACAATGCAATACACTAAATACATACACATTAAAGAGACCGCACGCGTGAACACTCCCCACCCCCAACCACGGCAACACAGTGAAAGGCCAGTCACGATATAACTTGCAAAAAAATCAATGTAAACATCAGACAAAATACAATCGACTGCTGGTCGCAAGACGAGTTGCGCCCTTCTTTTAATATAAAAAAAAGAAAAGAAGAGAAAACATTTTGCAATGGAAATAATAATTGGCGATTAGGTTGTGAAAACCTGCTAATAATTATGCATGGATGAGTACTAAATATTGATTAGGGTTTTTTATGATGTAAAATCGGGGCGTGATAATGTGTTGCAGTAACACAGGCTGATCCCCCTGGGATCAGCGTGGGGCGTACTAGGATGCCTTGGTCTATGCCACCTGGTGAGGTGAGGTGTGGAGGATGTATTGCACCATGCCACCTGGTGAGGTGAGGTGTGGAGGATGTATGGCACCATGCCCCCTGGTGAGGTGAGGTGTGGAGGATGTATTGCACCATGCCACCTGGTGAGGTGAGTGTTGAGGATGTATTGCACCATGCCACCTGGTGAGGTGAGGTGTGGAGGATGTATGGCACCATGCCGCCTGGTGAGGTGAGCTGTGGAGGATGTATGGCACCACGCCACCTGGTGAGGTGAGGTGTGGAGGATGTATGGCACCACGCCACCTGGTGAGGTGAGGTGTGGAGGATGTATGGCACCATGCCGCCTGGTGAGGTGAGGATGTGGAGGATGTATGGCACCACGCCACCTGGTGAGGTGAGGTGTGGAGGATGTATGGCACCACGCCACCTGGTGAGGTGAGATGTGGAGGATGTATGGCACCACGCCACCTGGTGAGGTGAGGTGTGGAGGATGTATGGCACCACGCCACCTGGTGAGGTGAGATGTGGAGGATGTATGGCACCACGCCACCTGGTGAGGTGAGGTGTGGAGGATGTATGGCACCACGCCGCCCACGCCACCTGGTGAGGTGAGGTGTGGAGGATGTATGGCACCACGCCACCTGGTGAGGTGAGGTGTGGAGGATGTATGGCACCACGCCACCTGGTGAGGTGAGGTGTGGAGGATGTATTGCACCACGCACCATGCCGCCTGGTGAGGTGAGGTGTGGAGGATGTATTGCACCATGCCGCCTGGTGAGGTGAGGTGTGGAGGATGTATGCACCATGCACCAGGTGAGGTGTGGAGGATGTATGGCACCATGCCACCTGGTGAGGTGAGGTGTGGAGGATGTATTGCACCATGCCGCCTGGTGAGGTGAGGTGTGGAGGATGTATTGCACCATGCCGCCTGGTGAGGTGAGGTGTGGAGGATGTATTGCACCATGCCGCCTGGTGAGGTGGGGTGTGGAGGATGTATTGCACCATGCCGCCTGGTGAGGTGAGCTGTGGAGGATGTATGGCACCACGCCACCTGGTGAGGTGAGCTGTGGACGATGTATGGCACCACGCCACCTGGTGAGGTGTTAAGCAAATACCTTGCATGCAGGGAAGTGGGTTTTCCAGTGCCACGAGTTCAAGGGTAAGGCGACCTGAGATGTACTTGGACACAAATGTATCCAGACATTTCAATGACACCATTGCTTTCCTTCTTAATAGCATGTTACGGAGAAGGTTCGTATCCAATCATTCACACCACTGGATTCATGGATTGTATTTAAAGTTTGCTTTCTTTAGCGAATGGAAACACCAGCCCTGTTTAAAAGAGTTGGACGTTTGATAATGTTTAAAAAAAATCAATAACGACAATATCAAATTCCTAAAGCAATTTCGACGGGAAAAAAACCGATGCATCTTGCTTTCAAATTTTCATCATTTCTTGATCTCCTAGAATACAACTAGAGTGTATTTACAGTTTGCCACTCTCCAACTCTCTGCTTCACTCACCTTCTCTATATTCTTCCAAGCTCTCCTACGCACAATCTTGTTCAGTCTATAACAATCTTCTTTCTTTTCTATTTTTGGAGAGAAAAAATAATGTAATCAGAGATTGATTGATTTACACCGAATGCTCGTTTGCCCTCAATGATCCTCCTTACCCTCTCCTGCTGGAGATTATAGATTATATAACTACACTGCATCATCATGGAATCTCTTCGACAACATTATTTCTTCTCGATACTCTTCTTTTCATGGAAAGTAGTAATTGTAAATACATGCAGAGAAAGTATCCTTCGTTAAAAAAATAAATGGAAATAAACGGTGGGTTTTTCTTACATAGCATAGTTCGGGAAAACAAACACTGAAATCTAATACGTTCTAGTCTAGTAGAACTTCTGCAAATATAGTGAACTTTATTCTAATCAGTTTTAAACCAGCCAAATGAATGCTGATAATGATCATATATATATGATATATCTCTTTAATAATAGAGATGTACTATTATACATTTTGATTTGATATGGATTTTTGTGTGTGTCCAATGCCTATATTTGCGAATCTACAATCATAAAATGTCAACGCCAATATGACATCTCTATTTAATGTATAATATTTACATTTTGCTTTGATGAACCTTTTGTGTCCAGTGACTGTATTTGTTAGTCTCAGAATCAAACTCGGCTATCATCAACTTGATATTTGGTTTTGTGTTCTAATAGAAGAAAATAAATCGAATAGTACTGATTTGCTTTTCCGACCATAGGGACAGGGACAACACCTATACAAAGACAGCTGTTTCGACCTTTGACGACCTCCTCAGTCTGCAATGAATGTCTTGTGAATCCCCAACCTCAGCAAGAAGATCAAGAGAATTGTGTCTTCACCGCGCCAGACTGAAAGTGTACAATTGTTTTTAATGCGGTTCAAAAGATCGAGTGAAACGATAATGTTCAATTCAGCTGAGTTGCAGTTTGTTATTCAACACGTGTCTGTGAATTGCTAGAATGAATTCTGGACATTGCAGCATTATTATATTGTAACATTATCTGGAACGTGATACTTGATGCAGGAGTACTCCCACACACCGACCAATACAATAATAGCATTGGGGAGCATGGAATAAATTACTTTACTCTTTAAACCTCCGCTTTTCTCCGTAATCTAATATTGACGTATGCTTGCATTGGACGAACGCCTTGTACAACAGCCGAATGGGCCTCACTGCGTGACCTGTCTCTGTCTCTCTCTCTCTCTCTCTCTCTCTCTCTCTCTCTCTCTCTCTCTCTCTCTCTCTCTCTCTCTCTCTCTCTCTCTCTCTCTCTCTCTCTCTCTCTCTCTCTCTCTCTCTCTCTCTCTCTCTCTCTCTCTCTCTCTCTCTCCTGTGTGTATGTGTGTGTGTGTTTTCTGCGAACACGCGCGCGTATAAAATTATGTGGGCGTGTGTGCGTGTGTGTGTGTGTGTGTGTGTGTGTGTGTGTGTGTGTGTGTGTGTGTGTGTGTGTGTGTGTGTGTGTGTGTGTGTGTGTAAGCGAACGTGAAGTGAAAGGAATACGTACGAACTCACGCACGCACACATGAACACGGAATCTTATAGAGATCAAGCAGCACAACCCATGACATAAAAAAGAGAGAGTGGGCGCTACCTCCAATGCATCCTTTAACTGATATCCATCCATTTCTGGGGATGTCATTTATTTCCTTATTTTTGTCGCAAGTCTTCCGTCTCCTCCCACACTCAGTCAGATGATATTATAATAACAATGGTGGGTGTGAAACAACTATTGCGGCTGATTATGAACACTTTTCAACTAAAAACATGTAACTGTAAAACAAATGTGAATAAAATAACGTCACTTTGCACTTGTCGTGTAGTTGTTTGTTTGCTGTATGTTCCAGTGACGTTGCAGTCTGTTTCATTTTTTGGTAAAACACATATTAACAATTGCATGCACTTGCGGCATTATTTCAGCTTCCCCGTCACAGCCTTCGTTATTTGACAGTTGGGTAGTGCACACACAAAACAACAACCATGATATGATCGCTTTTCATATTAACCCGTTCACCGCCAAAGTCGCATTTTAGCACCACAATGATTTAACACCTATGTCACTAAAAGGCATCAAATTGGGGCCGTTTATCCAAATACCCTATTGTCTTAGTTTTGGGAAGTAAGGATAGACCTTATTTTATATATGTCACAGAAGAATCCACAATACTGCAGATGGATTTTGTTCTCACCTAGGTAAATTTAATGGACATTTTTGGTTGAAATATGGTTGGCGGTGAATCTGACTTTAGAAGGGGACAGAATATACAGAAACAAAGCAGTCGGTTTTCTGTCTGTTCTTCTGGGCCTGTATTCACGTTGAGATAGCATGAGACTTAGCATCATGCTAACTTAGAAGCTCTTCCAAAAGTCCTATTAAATCCTATAGGACATTGGAAGAGCTTCTAAGTTAGCATCATGCTAAGTCTCATGCTATCTCAACGTGAATACAGGCCCTGGTCATTTCCCGGGTATTCCACTTGCGTTGCTCCCACGTCGCTCATTCCCAACCAAACAATGGGTTTCTCGTTCTCTGTTCCCAAGTTATAATGAAGATACCCTAAGAACATGAAGTTCTTATTGTCAAGTTCTCTATTAACGGGAAATATGGCTTGGAGTCAAAACGGACTATCTTTAGATAGTCTATTGACGTATTATTGGATTTATTACAAAAACTAAATAATTTGTATCAAACAATTACTGCAGAAATATTTTTAAAAAGGAGGTTTTGCTTTTTATATTTCAGCAGTCTTTTTTTATGCAAGTTATTAGTTTTCGTAATAAGTTCAATGGACTAGATAGTCCCTTTTGATTCCAAACCATCGAATTATTGTTTTTTGCTTGCATATTTGCTTGCGTGAATGTATGTGTGTGATGTCTGTGACTAAGTTTATGCGTGCGCACGTCTGTGCAGTTTTGATCAAATGCACATGTGATTGCGTAGACTCCCCCCCCCCCCCCCCCCCCCCCTAATGCATTTTTGCTCTCCTGAATGTATGTTGAGTGTCTTTACATTGTTACCTTCGATTTGCTTTATTCAATGATATGTTTATAATGTGTACGTGTTCTGCATTATGTTCGCTTGCGCGCGCGAGTGTGTGTGTGTGTGTGTGTGTGTGCCATATGCCTTTTTATTCGCTTTTTAGCTTCCTAGTGATTTTGTAAAGCGCATTGAGTTTTAAGGAAATGCGCTAAATACGTTTTCTGAATACTACTACTACTACTACTACTACTACTACTACTACTACTACTACTACTACTGCTACTACTACTACTACTACTACTACTACTACTACTAATACTAAAATAATAATAATAACAATAACAACAACAAATGCATTCGATTTTGACATCCACAGTTCCAATACCGTTAGTCCCTAGAGAACAGTCAGTGTTACGTCGTCAAGAGACAACCACCAGAAGAGACACTTCATTGCAGCTGCTGCTGGAATGGTGGTAGCGGGTACAACCTGTTGCCATCTGACGCACACAGAACACCACCTTCCTAATATGTGTTAGTCCAGTAAGAAGAAAAAATAAGAAAGAAAGAAAGACAAGACAAGAAAGAGACCCTTTTGTCACGTGCCAGGAGTCAGCGTGGGTGAGTGGTGCACCTCGTCCGTCCACCGACTGCTCCCGTGACTGTAGTGACCCACATGTCATTGACTCGAAAGCACTAAGGGTATCTTAAAGACCCACCAGATCAAATGTCAAAATCACGGGTGCGAACGAAAATAGGGTTTTACGCCCTCTTCGGCCTTTCGGCCATGTGGGGCATTTGTAAATACAAAGATGGTGGGAACAACACTGGAGGCAATGCCCGGAGGCGGTGTTAAACCAGTAAAGTCCCGATTTAAAAAAAATAATACAGATATGTGTAGCAGTAACCCCGCCTCGGTTAAACCTCATTGGCTATGGTACCGCCACAAGTTTATCTTACAAAAATCACGGGTTTCACGTGTTTTCCCTCTTATCTTCCTAGTATAAGAGGGAATGCGACTCGTGACGTGTGGGTTTTTTAAAGACACACTGACGCACTACGGTTAAGTCCCTTGGTTTTTTTCTGTGTAGCTGTGACCCACATATAAATATCCCCAACTTCAAATTGAGGCTGCTCTTTAAAACGAAGTTTCGCTTTGAATTTGGGGGCATTTTGTATGGGAGTCAAACCTGGTCAAAACAAGATTTCGTACCAGCTATAAGAGGGAAAACACGTGAAACCCCGTGATTTTGACACGTGATCTGGTGGGTCTTTAAACGGTGCCTTATGCTATTGACCAGGGACGGTATTCATGTCGAGATAGCATGAGACTTAGCATGATGCTAACTTAGAAGCTCTTCCAAAAGTCCTATTAAATCCTATAGGACATTGGAAGAGCTTCTAAGTTAGCATCATGCTAAGTCTCATGCTATCTCAACGTGAATACCGTCCCAGGGCCTGTATTCACGTTGAGATAGCATGAGACTTAGCATGATGCTAACTTAGAAGCTCTTCCAATGTCCTATAGGATTTAATAGGACTTTTGGAAGAGCTTCTAAGTTAGCATGATGCTAAGTCTCATGCTGTCTCAACGTGAATACAGGCCCTGGATACTGCATATACCCAATACTAATTAATATAAAGACAACAGAACCACCACTACCAAAAAGAGAAGGAAAAAAAAAGAGAAATAAAATAAAGAAAGACAATTTGGACATATCCACAATAAAAACTATACTAACAGTAAAGAAAGAAAATCATTAATCAGAAACATTTTCACATTAAATATATACACAAAGACTGTATAGGGGTAGATAAGCATCCGGTCTCTTTTCCCTTTATGAGCAGCGAGGACAGAAACACTGGTTATGTTCCCTTTTAAACAGGACACATTTTACACGTCGATAGGCCAGTTGAATTCTCCGTTCAAGTTCCAGTCTGAGTTTTTGGATAGCCTGCACTGTGAATAGTGTACTGTCCCCACTAACGATAACTCTATCAGCCCGGTTCGCCGAGCTCTTAAGTAATCCATCTGACCCTTTTAGAATATCTTTGATAGGGGAAGACGGGGTAAAAAGCGCATGGGCGGGTAAGAAGCCCACCCCAATTATCTCATGAAATGAAGCCAATTGCAGTCTCATTTTGCCCATGAGACGAGCGTGAATGTCTAGCATTTGCCTCATGGGCACATTTGACTGAAATTTTCTTTATTTCATGAGATAATTGGGGTGGGCTTCTTACCCGCCCATGCGCTTTTTACCCCGTCTTCCCCTATACCTTCGTGGGTGCAGATTGAAACTGAATGATTAAAACAATTTCAAAGAGCAAGGTATGAGCGAAAAGAAACAAAAGAAGGCCAAAAGGAAGGAAATAGGTTGACTGTTATCTCACTTTTGAGTTTATTATAATTTCTTAACAGAGACTTAGGTGTGGTGTGTGTTTGTTCGTTCTTTAATGTAATGTCTATGTAATGTAATGTCTATGTAATGTAATGTTTATGTAATGTAATGTCTATGTACTGTAATGTCTATCCACCTTACAGTGATATTAGACCCACAACAAGTGTATGTTTATGTGTAAGTGGAGAGAGAGAGAAGAGAGAGAGAGAGAGAGAGAGAGAGAGAGAGAGAGAGAGAGAGAGAGAGAGAGAGAGAGAGAGAGAGAGAGAGAGAGAGAGAGAGAGAGAGAGAGAGAGAGAGAGAGAGAGAGAGAGAGAGAGATAATACGAATACGAACTTTTTAAATGAGGGAAATTGGAGAAGAGAGAGAGAGAGAGAGAGAGAGAGAGAGAGAGAGGGAGAGAGAGAGAGAGAGAGAGAGAGAGAGAGAGAGAGAGAGAGAGAGAGAGAGAGAGAGAGAGAGAGAGAGAGAGAGAGAGAGAGAGAGAGAGAGAGAGAGAGAGAGAGAGAGAGAGAGAGAGAGAGAGAGAGAGAGAGAGAGAGAGAGAGAGAGAGAGAGAGAGAGAGAGGGAGAGAGAGAGAGATGCGACTATTAAAGGAAATACCAAAAAAATAAAACCCAGTGGAAGCGAGGGTTTCCGAAATGTCCTGTTATTTCACAAGACATCACCCACCAACACATGACCAGGAACATAATATTATATTATGTGATCCACACGAGATAATAAAAAGGGACTTACTCATAACAAAAACACCGAGATATCATAGTGTCAGAGGTAGTTGACAGACGCAACAAAGTAAAAAAGGTGGAAGGTGAGAGCGGGTGCATATCCTTGTAACCAAGTGTACCTAAGCAGATAATCCTAATTGAGTTTAACGGAACAGAAAAGAGGAAGCATGTGAGCCTACGACAAAAACGTACCTTAACCCTTTCAGACAAGACGAAATAAAACCAGCAACACCGTGTCCAAAGAGCGATATTTCGATTTATTATAAAATCTTTATCCAGCTAAAACGTTGGCCAATTGAATCGTGTTAACAAAAAAGGGCCCTCTGACGGTTTGGCAGACTGAGGGGATTAATAATCGCCCAAGAAATCCTCGATTTGTTTTATTAACGAAAGCCAGAAACGTTTCAACTTCTTCTAGTTTTGATTATAAGCCCATTGGTCTTCAGGACAAATAGCTCCCCCACCTTCTGGAAGTTCTGTGCTTGTAACTTCCTCTAATCTGTCAGTCGTTTTGACTGTCTACCGTCTATAATTGTCTTTCTGCCTTTCTGGCTCATTCTCCTGCTTGTGTTCTAGAAATTCTTACAAATATGTTCTCCAGCCGAAGCTGGGTCTAACTATGTCTGACACGTGCGCATTACGGCAGCATGAAGCAGCTGTGCTCATAAATACAGGAAACTGTCTGAGCGATCGAAGAAGAAGAAGAAGAAGAAGAACAAGAACAAGAACAAGAAGAAGAACAAGAAGAAGAAGAAGACAATTGAACCTAATTTTAGGGAAGAGATAACTTCAAAGAACCTTTTAAAATATTCAAAATTATAACCGTGCCCTTTACTGCTTTCAACGTGTATATTATTAGTATGAGCTACAGCCTAACCAGAAAGTGATAGGCTTCACTTTGTAAGACCATGTAATCATATAATACAAAGACAAGTGCGTGTGTGTCTGTCTGTGTGTGTGTCTGTCTGTCTGAAACACAATACGGGCCTTATAACTCCGCCGTTTTGCGACCGAATTGCTTCCACTTTGCTGTCAGGCTTGCTGTGGCCAGGGCAAAGCCTGGCAGCAATTTTCAGGAGAATCGGGAGAGAGCGTCACTCTCAGAGCAGCGCCAACGTGAAACGGGGCCTTATAACTCCGCCGTTTCTTAACCGAATCGCTTCAAATTTGCTGTGCTCAGCGTTACCAGTACTTGACGTTACCGTTACTAGGCATTACCGGAATCAGGAGAGCGCGTCGCTCTCAGAGCAGCGCCAATTGGAAACGGAGCCTTATAACTCTGCCGTTTCTTAACCAAATCGCTTCAAATTTGCTGAACTCAGCGCTACCAGTACTTGGCGTTACCGTTACTAGGCGTTACCGGTACCCGGCGTTGTGCTAGTAACAATTAATTTCAATGACTCTCTCTCTCTCTCTCTCTCTCTCTCTCTCTCTCTCTCTCTCTCTCTCTCTCTTCTCTCTCTTTTTCTCTCTCTCTCTCTCTCTCTCTCTCTCTCTCTCCCCCCCTCTTTGTCTGTCTCTCTGTCTCTGTCTGTCTGTCTGCCTGTCTGTCTCTCTCTCTTTCTCTCGCTCTCTCACTCACCTACTCCCTCAGTCTATCTCACTCTTCAACAGTATTCATTGAATTATTTATATCTTTCCCCCTGAGGACGGATTGTGGCTGCCCACATGGCGGGGTAATAAAAAAACCAGTCACACGCGTAATATTCTCATCCCTAGCTGATGCATTTGTACCACAGTGTTCAAGTGCTTCGGTTGTTTGAATGATCCCTGGAATCTTTTTTTTGGGGGCCAGGGAACGTCAACAACAAACAACAATAACAACATTTCTCTTCTCATGTTTTTAATCACACAGCATAATGAACGCTGTCTCTCGCCTCGCACCACACTTTCTTTCGGATGAGACGATAAACCGATGTCCCATGTGCCCATGCACGTAGCACACGTCAAACCCAGTGGCAACAAAAAAGTTGTCACTTGGTCAAAATGTACCCCCCACCCCCTTTTCCTTCCTCATCAGTCACACGAAAATCGCATGCAACAAAAAAATGGGTGGTGCGCCTCTGGCTGTAACCCGAATTTCACAGAAACGCCTCTGTGACTATACATGACCAAATACTAAATACCAAATTCATCAAAAGATATGTACAATTCTAAATGCCTCATATGGCCATTTGGCCCAGAGGGGGTAAAACCTCTATTTTCTCTCTCTCAGCAAATTCATTGGCCTCAGTTTTAATAGTAAGCTTAAGTATACTGCCGTACACAAGTCGAAGAGATTATGCGCAGTAGCTCATCATAAGGCAAGTGTGTGTCTGTGTGTCTCTGTGTGTGTGTGTGTGTGTGTGTGTGTGTGTGTGTGTGTGTGTGTGTGTGTGTGTGTGTGTGTGTCTGAAACACAAAACGGGCCTTATAACTCCGCCGTTTCTTAACCGAATCGCTGCAAATTTGCTGTCACGCTTGCTGTGGCGGGGGCAAAGCCTGGCAGCAAATTTCAAGAGAATCGGGAGAGCGCATCACTCTCAAAGCAACGCCAACGGGAAACAGGGCCTTATAACTCCGCCGTTTCTTAACCGAATCGCTTCATATTTGCTCTACTCAGCGTTACCAGTACTTGGTGTTACCGTTACTAGGCGTTACCGTTACTAGGGAGAGCGCGTCACTCTCAGAGCAGCGCCAACGGTAAAAACGGGGCCTTATAACTCCGCCGTTTCTTAACCGAACCGCTTCAAATTTGCTGTACCCAGCGTTACCAGTATTTGGCGTTACCGTTGCTAGGCGTTTACCGTTACTAGGTGTTACCGGTACCCGGCGTTGCGCTAGTAAGATATTACACTAAACAGACAGACAAAACGGCTAAAGATGCTACGAACCATAACAATAACCACCGTCTGCTCCTGACAGAGACAGAGAGCTTAAAAAAATTGTTTTGTTTTAAATCATAGCAAATTAGAAACGAAAAAAAGAAAGAAAAAAAAGGAAACATTCAATCAGGAAATTGATACAATTGGAAGAAAAACCGACCGTGCTTATTGTGGTGAAACCCTACACAGGATGTGACTGAAATTGAAACGGCAAAAAAACCCACCAGTGATCTAAATGAGGAATGCTGCTGTTTTCCGAAATCGTCGTTTCCTAAACAGTCTAACGGAACATTCATAAGTTTTCTTTGTCAAATCAGGAGTTGTTGTTGGGGTTGTTGTTGGGGTTGTTGTTGTTGTCGTCGTTGTTGTTGTTGTTTTTTGTTGTTATTCTTGATTTCATTACCTTCTCTCTTCGTCTGTGTGTGTCTGTCTGTCTGTCTATCTGTGTCTCTGTCCGTCTCTCTCTCTCTCTCTCTCTCTCTCTCTCTCTCTCTCTCTCTCTCTCTCTCTCTCTCTCTCTCTCTCTCTCTCTCTCTCTCTCTCTCTCTCTCTCTCTCTCTCTTTCTGTCTGTCTGTTTCTCTCTTTCTCTCTTTCTGTATGTCTGTTTCTCTCTTTCTCTCTCTCTCTCTCTCTCTCTCTCTCTCTCTCTCTCTCTCTCTCTCTCTCTCTCTCTCTCTCTCTCTCTCTCTCTCTCTCTCTCTCTCTCTCTCTCTCTCTCTCTCTCTCTCTCTCTCTCTCTCTCTCTCTCTCTCTCTCTCTCTCTCTCTCTCTCTCTCTCTGCTCTAACTTTTACCCAAGTTTTCATAGTTAGTACATCATTACAGGTCGTTGCCACGCATTGTCCTTCTTCGAGGCCTGTAGTGCCAATTGCTCCCCCATCCCATATCCCCCATCCACACACCCCAGGGTCAGACCAAATGATTCGTAAGGGGGTTTCCGCGAGGGTGGTCCAGGGAGCTGCATAGGTCCTGGGGTAAGGCGTAGTGGTCTTGTGGGGTCCCAGGGGGAGAAATCCCCGGAAAAGTTTGCAATTTAGTGATTATAGTGGCAAAAATTGAGCCATGTTCTTACTGTTTACCCTTGTATAAGGTACATGCTTGGGGCAGAGGGGGGTTTCCCGAAACCCTGAAAACCCCACCTCAGACCCGCCCCTGTTCCCACTCCAACCCTACAAACAATCGCCTGTCATCACCATAACCCCTTTCTTTCCAAACTGCGTTCCAGATATGTTCGACAACTGCTGTCAATACAATCTGGTCTCTGCTTCACGTGAACTGTGCTTCGTTTGCCCAGCATCCAGGCGTGTCTGATCAGATGAACCAACTGACTGGTAACGGGGCGTTGGGCCAATCTGGAACACAGACGATGGATCCAAGGGGATGGTGGAAGGTGGAGCTGGAGAGGGACAGGAGAGGGGGGGGGGGGTGAGATTGGAGGGGTCCAGAAGATGCTGTTGTGTGGACAAACGAACTTACTAGGGGAAGACGGGGTAAAAAGCGCATGGGCGGGTAAGAAGCCCACCCCAATTATCTCATGAAATGAAGCCAATTTCAGTCTCATTCTGCCCATGAGACGAGCGTTAATGTCTAGCATTCGTCTCATGGGCAAATTTGACTTAAAGTTTCTTTTTTTCATGAGATAATTGGGGTGGGCTTCTTACCCGCCCATGGGATTTTTACCCCGTCTTCCCCTACGAAGAACACGGAGACGAGGGCAATGGCCTAAAGGACTTAGACGTCGATGTAGCCTACTCTGTCTATTTGTTTTTGGAATTATAGGCTGGCAAACTTTATGTTGTCAGTGTATTTGTATTATGTGCACCTGGCTGCAATTTCTCTGTTATGACATAATAAAGCTAAAGATGATTTGGATTTGGATTTGGATTTTCTCACAATTATTTTTGTGTGTGAGAGAGATGATGATGCAAGCGTTTTGTACCACTACTAGTTTTTCTTGTGTTTTGTTTTATGCTATGGCATACCAGGATGGTCAATTTCTGTGTGCTTGCTATTTCATTTATGTTCATGTTTTGCAAACGTTTAATGTAAAAGAGTACTTTTCCAGCAAGGTGGAACATGGAAATCGATCTACTTATAAGAAACTGGTCATCAAAATCATGTGGGCCGAAACTTGATGTATTTTACTGTTGTTCTTTTGGGTTACGTTTTTGTTATTATTTTTGTTCTTGCTCTTTTTCTTTTATTTCTCAAGTTTCTTATTTTATTTTTCTTCGTTATGTTGTCATCGTGGGCGGCGGTGGTGTTTTAGTTATATAGAATGTACTTATTTTCTTATATATGGTTCATCAATCTTTTTTTTATCACGCGTTACATCATGTATTCTTCTTCTTCTTCTTCTTCTTCTTCTTCTTCTTCTTCTTCTTCTCTTCTTCTTCTTCTTCTTCTTCTTCTTAGTTCTTCTTCTTCTTCTTCTTCTTCTTCTTCTTCTTCTTCTTCTTCTTCTTCTTCTTCTTCTTCTTCTTCTTCTTCTTATTCTTCTTCTTCTTCTTCTTCTTCTTCTTCTTCTTCTTCTTCTTCTTCTTCTCTTCTTCTTCTTCTTCTTCTTCTTCTTCTTCTTCTTCTTCTTCTTCTTCTTCTTCTTCTTCTTCTTCTTCTTCTTCTTCTTCTTCTTCTTCTTCTTCTTCTTCTTCTTCTTCTTCTTCTTCTTCTTCTTCTTCTTCTTCTTCTTCTTCTTCTTCTTCTTCTTCTTCTTCTTCTTCTTCTTCTTCTTCTTCTTCTTCTTCTTCTTCTTCTTCTTCTTCTTCTTCTTCTTCTTCTTCTTCTTCTTCTTCTTCTTCTTCTTCTTCATCGTCTTCTTCTTCTTCTTCTTCTTCTTCTTCTTCTTCTTCTTCTTCTTCTTCTTCTTCTTCTTCTTCTTCTTCTTCTTCTTCTTCTTCTTCTTCTTCTTCTTCTTCTTCTTCTTCTTTCTCTACTTCTTCTTTTTCTTCTTCAGCGTTCCAGGTGTAGAAACTCCTAGCTCGATCCGAAAAAAAATTAGTTATGGAATGAGCAATGTTGCCAACAAGAGAATAAGCTGAGACTGGACATGATTAGTAAATCTGATTATCAAACATGTCGAGGAAAAAAAGCTTTAAAGGTGGACCCTGACGGATGAGTTTTTGCAAGAAACTCGTTGAGATCACCAGAACGACAGCCTTTTCAAGGATCGGAACACTCACTTTGCTTTGGTTTCCTAGAAATTAAACCGTCAAAACGGTGATTCCTCATTGGCGGAGATGCCGGAGAGAGCAGCCATTTTGGATGGGGTGGGCGGAGGACACTCATTGTGGTTGAAGCGTTTTCTGTTTTCGTAGTGCAGTTACAACAAAATTGAGCTATTTCCTTTGTTGTGAGCGAAACTCCTTTAGATAAACTGAATAACATTTTTTTAAAGAAGAAAAAAAGGCTTGTATTGCGAACATTTCGTGCAAACAATTTGGCGGCCATTAGAAAAGAGAGGACAAACGCCTTCTCTTTGGGTGAAAGAATTTGACTTCCAGCACCTCCGGCAAGGAGGAATCGTCGATTTGACGGTTTGATTTCTAGGAATCCAGACCAAAGTGAGTGTTACAATCTCTGTAAAGGGTATGTTCCTGGTGATCTCGACGTGTTTCTTACAAAAAAACGCATCCGTCAGGGTGCCCCTTTAAAAGAAGTGTAAGTAAGATAGACGGGATATTGATATGTAAAAACAAAAGAGACATCATGCCAAAAAAAAACGCAGACCATTTGGCAAACGGTAGTCCAGACCTCATTCCACCCAAGGCGCACATGTGTGCTCCATTTATTGTGTAGTCAGGCGCCCATGATATGATAGCGATATCCATGTGTTGCAGTGTTGCTGATGTTTGCGACTCTCTCTCTCTCTCTCTCTCTCTCTCTCTCTCTCTCTCTCTCTCTCTCTCTCTCTCTCTCTCTCTCTCTCTCTCTCTCTCTCTCTCTCTCTCTCTCTCTCTCTCTCTCTCTCTCTCTCTCTCTGATTGGACGAATAGGTGTTGCCTAAAATCTACATCCTTGGAAAATTAAAAATATATAAATTAGGTGGCTATCTCACTCATAAATTGAGCTGGCGATGCCATATTGAACATCTTATAAACAAAGCAAGACAAAGGCTAACTTTCTTTTACATAATTAGTGCACAGTCATGGGGTCAACACTCATGCATCTTGCTACTACTGGTTCGAGCAAAACTGACTTATGGACAGGAAGTGTATTTTTCGGCTTCTAAGACATTACAAAAACGGTTACAAAGTATAGACAGTAAAGCTATTAAAGTAGCTCTGGGTGTACTAGTACATACAAATACGTTTAATACATAATTATAAAGAAGCTAATTTATTGTCAATAGACGATCAACGTAAACTGGCCACTGCCAAGTATGTGACTATAAGTCTTTCAGTATCTAATTCAGTGACAAATGAAATATGTCTTGAGTCAAAAAAGGATTTTCCTAAAAGGGCACAATCATGATCTTTCTTACCTTCAGCCCATTATAAATTATACAAATGATTTATGTAGGAAATGTGATATCGATATTGCATCAATTTCAAGTACACCAACCACGCCTACATTACAGTAGTCAATACGAGATAGGATGGGGGAAGTAACAATCTTTGATGTGGCTTCATCTGAGAGGTATTTACGAATATAGCCATTGCGACGAATTTGATAGTGGCAGGACTGACAGGTCTAAGTCAGGAAACTCTGCACGGACAAAGTGTTGTCCAAAGCGACACCTAAGTTTTTCACAGAGTCTGAGAGGGGAATGATATTGTTACCCAGTTGGATTGACTCTATGGAAACAGAGGCTAGATTGGTTTGCGTCCCTACAATCATTGCTTCGGGTTTTTAACCATTTAATTGAAGTTTTGTTTAAACCATCCAATTTTGAATATCAATATAGCAGTAACTGTTGTTACTTTCTGAAGGAATGGAACATAGATCGTCAGGAGTTGTACTGTTTTGGAGTTGTGAGTCATCTGCATAGAAGTGATGTTTCATTTTGTGATGGTCGACGATGTTGGCAAGAGGTGACGTACACAAAGTAAACAAGACAGGACCAAGCACAGACCCCTGGGGGACTCCACAAGGAAGCTGGTCTTGCCCAGATACTACGAAATAAAGGCTATGGTCCACCTTTTTTAAAAACAGATGTTTACTTTCCTTTCCATTAGGCTACTTCTATCTCCTCAGCTTTCTAATTTCTTGTCTTCTTACTACCCCCCCCCCCCCCCCCCCCCCCCCCCCCCCCCCCCCCCCCCCCCCCACCCCCCGCACCCCCCCCCCCCCCCCCGCCCCCCCCCCCCCCCCCCCCACCCAAGTGCAGCAGAATCTTCAGCCTGATGAAGTTGGCTGCCTGAGGCGAAGAAGAAGAAGAAGAAGCCTAACCTGTTCGGACTGACGACCATTGGCCCTTCCAAAAGTATGTTCAAAACGAGACAGGGGAATGGAGTGGTCTATGGTATCAAATGCAGCTGAGAGATCAAGAAGTGTCAAAAGAGATATTTTACCAGCATCAGAAGCAAGTAGGAGGTCATGGACGATTTGAACATTTAAAACAAATGCTTTATTAGCATTTCGATAACTGAAAGCTTCGTTGAGAGATCGTTTTCCTTAATACTTAAAAATGTTCTAACCAAGACAATGTATTGTCAATCGTTAGTCCAAGGACTCTGTGATAATTAAGTTCCTCGATGTTTGGGCCAGAGATGTGAATAGTTAATGAAGTATATGACTGATCATAGCGCTTTTGTCGCGTTGCCAAACACATATACCTTGTTTTAGTTGGATTCAGTAGCATATGATTTAGTTCAGCCCATCGTTTCAACTGGTATACATTTTCTTGGACGTTTGATGACAAAATAGGTAGGGAAGGATGGCTTGGCTGTATTGAGCTATCATATGCAAAGAGATTGCACATTTGTATCGTTACTAAATAGAGGCAAATCATCAATGTGTAATAATAATAATAATAATAATAATTGTACATTTATATAGCGCTTTACCTCAGATGAGCCCAAAGCTTCTTGATCTCTCAGCATAATAAGAACAACAATAGACCTAAAACTGAGCCCTGTGGAACACCAAAATTATTCGGAAGAGGAGCAGACTGGCAAAGACCAGTGCATGCCGTTCGCTGCCTATTTGATAAAAACAATTCAAGTAACTGGCACACTTGGTTTCCTACTTCAACTTCAACAAATCTTTATTATCTCAAAATG
>CM065683.1:54558272-54565772 GCA_017654935.2 Phymorhynchus buccinoides | reverse complement strand
GGCAGTACGTCACGTGCAAGACCTGTGGTGACGCGACCCTAGACCTATGTTACGGGAATATCCCTGCAGCCTACAAGAACAAGACTATGCCCAGCCTGGGGCGGTCAGTGCACAACCAGGTCCACCTACTGCCACTGTACCGCCAGCGCCTGAAGACTGACCAGCAAGCCTGCCATACGGCGGGTGAAGAAGTGGAATAAGGAGGCGACGGAGGCTCTCAACGGCTGATTCCTCTGCACTGACTGGGACGTTTTGCTGGAGGGTGCCTCGCTGGAGGAGCAGGTGGACATTGTAACGTCGTATATCAACTTTTGTGTTGACATGCTGGTGCCCAGCAAGGAGGTGAAGTCATACCCCATCGACAAGCCCTGGGTGTCCAGAGAGCTGGCCGGTGTCATCAGGCAGCGACAGCAGGTCTTCCAGGACGGGGACGAGGCCGAGGTGAAACGCCTGCAGAGGGAGACGAGGAAGACGGTGCTGGCTGACAGGGGCCGCTTCAGGGACAGGGTGGAGAACCACTTTGCCTCCGGCAACCCCAGACAGGTGTGGAGCGGTCTGCAGTCCATGACGGACTACAGACCAGGCAGGAAGACCCTGAGAGCTGAGGACCCGCAGGCGCTGGCCAACGACCTCAACACCTTATACTCCCGTTTCGACTCCGCTGACTTCTCCACTGAGCGTATAAGTGCTCTCGTGGAGCTGGCTCAGCGGGACGATGGAGAGGAGGTGCTGACGGAGGAGGAGGTGAGGAGACAGTTCCGGCAGGTCAACCCACGCAGTGCCTGGGGTCCTGATGAGCTGCCCGAGTTGGTGCTGAAGTACTGCCACGACTCCCTGGCCGCTGTGTTCAGGGTCCTCTTCCAGCGGTCCCTGGACTCCTGGCATATCCCCTCCATCTGGAAATCCTCCACCCTCATTCCTGTCCTCAAGAAACCCTCCCCATCCACCCTCAACGACTACCGCCCTGTGGCCCTGACCTCTGTCCCCTTCAAATGCCTGGAGCGGATGGTGCTGCGCAGACTGCTGGGGGCCACACGCCAGTTCCAGGACCCCCTGCAGTTTGCCTACAGCCCCAACAGGAGCACAGACGATGCCATCATCACCGTGCTCCACTCTGTGCTGACCCACCTGGAGCGGCCGGGGACCTACGCCAGGCTTCTGTTCCTGGACTTCTCCTCGGCCTTCAACACCATCCAGCCTCACCTGATGGTGCGGAAGCTGATGGCGATGGACGTCAACTCCCTGATCATCAGATGGCTCTGCAGTTTCCTTACAGACAGGCCTCAACACGTGATGATCAGGACATCCACCTCGTCTGTTGCCTCAGCCCGGGTCCACACCAACACCGGGGCTCCACATGGGTGTGTCCTGTCCCCAGCCCTGTTCACGCTCTACACCTCTGACTGCCGCTGCACTGCTGAGGGCACCCTCCAGGTGAAGTTTTCGGACGACACCTCGCTGGCCGGCTTCATTACGGCCAGCGAATACTCCTACAGGGGCGCTGTGGAGGCGCTCGTTGGCTGGTGTGATGACAACCATCTCCTCCTGAACGTGGCCAAGACCAAGGAGATGGTTGTCGATTTGAGGAGGAACCCGCCTACGCCGGCTCCACTGGTCAGCAAGGGAGAGGAGGTGGAGATGGTGGACCAGTACACTTACCTCGGATCCATCATCGACAGCAAGCTTGACTGGTCCGCCAACTCCCAGACATACATATGTGTGTGTGTGTGTGTGTGTGTGTGTATGTGTGTGTGTGTGTGTGTGTGTGTGTGTGTGTGTGTGTGTGTGTGTGTGTGTGTGTGTGTGTGTGTGTGTGTGTGTGTGTGTGTGTGTGTGCATGTGTATGTATGTGTTGTGTGTGTGTGTGTATGTGTGTGTGTGTGTGTGTGTGTGTGTGTGTGTGTGTGTGTGTAACATGACATTGGTTTTATTGTTCTAATACTTATGTCAAGTTTGCATTTCTTGTTAGATATGTTGTGTGTGTTGGGGGTCGGGGTGAGGGGGGGGGGGAGACTTAGCCCACTAGTGAGCATGAATACATTCAATGTGTAAGTGTGTGTGGGTGTGGGTGAAAGTTATGCTCCTATGATTATTTCCTTTATGACTGATGTTGCTGTATGCTATGTCTGCTTGTGATTTAATTGTTGCTTGCTTGTGATTTTATTAGAAAACATTTTATGATACATGCCTGTGTATTTTACTCTTGGTTTAGACGTGTGTGTGTGTGTGTGTGTGTGTGTGTGTGTGTGTGCGTGTGCGTGTGCGTGTGCGTGTGCGTGTGCGTGTGTGTGTGTGTGAAAGGAAATTATTTCTCTTGTTATGAATTTTATGTGATATCTTATTATATTGTTATCTGTGTGATGTTACGATTGCTGCAGGTGATATTATTTAATTTGCTGTTTGTATTATTTACGTGTGTGTGCGCGCGCTTATGCATGTATTTCTGTATGTACGAGAGGGGGAGGGGAGAGAGAGAGAGACGGGGGGGGGGGGGGGGGGGGGAGGGGTGTTAGAGAGGGGCGACTCTGTGTTGACTTTTAGCTATACATTATTATCATATGATCTAATTGTTACTTAATTATTTTGATTGTGATATTTACTTTAGTTTGTGTTATGCATATTACCCTGTTACTACTTTTATACAAATTGTTGGTTTAAGCTTTATGTGTGTGTGAGTGTCTGTGCATGTGTGAGTATGTGTGTGTGTGAGAGAGAGAGAGGGGGGGTGGCGAGGGAGAGAGAGAGAGAGAGAGAGAGAGCGAGAGAGAGAGAGAGAGAGAGAGAGAGAGAGAGAGAGAGAGAGAGAGAGAGAGAGAGAGAGAGAGAGAGAGAGAGAGAGAGAGAGAGAGAGAGAGAGAGAGAGAGAGCGAGCTTGGGTGAATGCGTGCTAATTTTAGTATACATTAATATTATTAGTGTTCTAGCACTATTGTTGTTTTTATAGACTAAACTTTGTTTTTTATGTACTTCTATTATACATTTGCTTGTGATACTATTCATATTATTCATTTTATTCGTTTTATGCATATTGTCATGTTATCATACTCAAACTGTTGGTCTTACTTTTAGCTGTGTGTGGGGGGGTGGGGGGGGGTGGGGGTGCATGCATGCGTGTGTGTGTGTGGGGGGGGGGGGTATGTGTGTGTGTGTGTGTGTGTGTGTGTGTGTGTGTGTGTGTGTGTGTTGTGTGTGTGTGCTTCTTAGTTATTATTTTGGATAGTATATTTATATAATGAAAAATGTGCGTAAATTTTGATTTTGAATGAGAGATTCTAAATGGTGTTTCTTATTATGTTTGTTTTATGTGCATTCCAGACAAAGATTTTCTTTATCTTTTTAAAGACAATCAATTTTGATTGATGGATTGATTGATTGATTGAGGACACTATTCTTATGCTAAGTTGCCAGTATTAAACGGATTGGTCTATTTGTGGTCGAAATATGTCCAACAAGGGCCAAATTTGGCCACATATAATAACTTCAAAACGGATGCACGGATTGTGTTAATCGTTTCAGTATTTATTGAAGAGAACCATATCACAACTTCCTGAATAAATGAAACCGGAAGTATCAACCGTATGCCGAAAATGGCCCAACGTGTGGTCCAAAGTAATGTCCAGTTTAATTACTCAAAATACCCGTCGACAAAATTAATTGATATTCTGAGTGTTTAATAACAAGTTGGTTCCCAATGAGAGAGATAGAGAGAGAGAGAGAGAGAGAGAGAGAGAGAGAGAGAGAGAGAGAGAGAGAGAGAGAGAGAGAGAGAGAGAGAGAGAGAGGAGGGAAACTATGGGGAGGGTAGAATCCTCCCTTGTTTGTTCTGAAAGGTAAACATAAACCCTATAGTTACATTTAGCCTACTGCCGTTCATTGAGTAGTAGTAGTATCATAAGCAGCAGTTGCATCATATTCAGAAGTAGTAGTAACAAGAAGAAACAGTAGTAGTAGTAGTAGTAGTAGTAGTAGTAGTAGTAGTAGTAGTAGTAGTAGTAGTAGTAGTAGTAGTAGTAGTAGTAGTAGTAGTAGTAGTAGTAGTAGTAGTAGTAGTAGTAGTAGTAGTAGTAGTAGTAGTAGTAGTAGTAGTAGTAGTAGTAGTAGTAGTAGTAGTAGTAGTAGTAGTTAGTAGTAGTAGTAGTAGTAGTAGTAGTAGTAGTAGTAGTAGTAGTAGTAGTAGTAGTAGTAGTAGTAGTAGTAGTAGTAGTAGTAGTAGTAGTAGTAGTAGTAGTAGTAGTAGTAGTAGTAGTAGTAGTAGTTGTGGATGAACACACCATAGACACAGCAATAGCTAAAGGGGGAAAAAAACCTGCAAAACGTACATCTGTGAAAATGTATCTACGTTTTCAAAAACAGGTTAGGGTTCTATCTATGATAGCTAGCCTAATCATCAAAACACTGTCTCATTTTTTTGTAACCTTCTTACTCGAAAGAAACGCAAGTTGACACTTGCATAAAACTTTGCCAACGTTTATGCGTACCGATACTGTGAGAAAAAGGTTCTCATGAATTATCAATGTGTCTGGCATGTGTCACTTGAAAATCACGTGCATGGCTTAATAATGGCGCCCGCTTTGCTGCTTTAATGTTGAATAAGGTTTTCCGCTCATGCAGCCTGAAAAAAGGCAGGAAGATTTTGTTGTGTTTTTTCCCCGTTGGTTTAATCAAATCCATTCATAAATAATATTGTAGCAAAGCACCATGAACATGAAGATCACAGAGCATAATATGCGTAGAGCTTATACTAGGGGAAGACGGGGTAAAAAGCGCATGGGCGGGTAAGAAACCCACCCCATTTATCTCATGAAATGAAGCAAATTTCAGTCTCATTTTGCCCATGAGACGAGCGTTAATGTCTAGCATTCGTCTCATGGGCAAATTTGACTGAAAGTTTCTTTATTTCGTGAGATAATTAGGGTGGGCTTTTTACCCCGTCTTCCCCTACTTTGTTTTCGTTAACCCTTTCACCGCCAGCCATCTTCGAGCCAAACAATGCCATTAAATTTACTTGGCTAGAGTAAAGATTTCGTCCGCAATATTGTGGGATTTCTCTGTGACACATTTAGAATAGGGTCAAGCCTTACTACCCAAACTTAGGAACGCAATATCATTGAATAATAGACCCTGATTCCAAGAGTTTTAATGGTGTGGGTGTTAAATCATTGTGGTGCAAAAATGCTGCATAGGCGGTGAAAGGGTTAACCGAGTTTAACACTCACTAGCAATAAAACCCGATACTCGTACGCTACGATACAGCCCGAGATTTATCAGTAGAACGATGCCAAGACTGAACCCTACTGATCGGGAAAGAGCGATTGGACGACCGCTGGCTGGAAACCGACCAAGCGGCGTCGGCAGATCTGCCCACGGCAGATCGTGGGTATTGCCACGTCGGTGGGCTCGGTTTCAAGCCACTGGAAGCACTCGGAATGGAGCTAGAAGCGGAAGAAGACCTCGCATAACAACTGCAGGCAGATCTACCGCCAGCACCTGCGCCAACTCAAGTGCAGAAGTGACGTCAAAGACGTGTCCACGTGACGGAAGTTAACCGCGTGCTATAAGTCTCGCCGTGCTCAGCTCGACAATGTTTATCATAACTTCCTTATCGCTTCTCTGCCTTTTGGCTAAGACAGTGATTCATAAAGTTTTGTTTATACCGTGGTTGGTTTGTTCAGCCCGTCGTACATGGCGAAAGCCGATACGCGACGTTAAACTGAACTTCCATCCTCGACAATGAACGATCAGTGGTACCAGATTCATTATATACCAACTTTTTGTGAAATCGATCGAATCAAATATGTTCGGGTGAATTTGTGGTGTGTGTTTTTAAAAGCAAGGAAAGTCATGATTTCTTTACTTGCGGTTTTTGGGGGGGCTTTCAGTAGTGATCACAATTTGAAAGTTAATACCATCCTTACCGCCCTTCTGTCTGAGTATTCTGTGTTTTTTGCATCATGGTATGGTATGATCAAGACTCGGAAATGCCAGAATAGCCTTATGCCATTTCATGAATATTCAGTGATGGATAGAGCCCAGGAAGCACGCATGCATGAATGTATATTGTCTGGCGTTATGCATACAGAAGATGAAAGAAACTCTAGGGAGGGCGAGACAGCATACCGTTTTTGTCTGAGTATATCCTATCTTTTATCTCATCTCCACGCGAGCTCACACACAGACAGACACACACATGCACAAAGACACAGTCACTAAGACAGACAGACAGACACAACAGAGAGACAAACAGTTATAAACACATACACGCACGCGCACGCGCGTTCACATAGATACACACACGTGTGCGCGCACACACGCACCCAAGCATACACACATTATGATACACATTGTTTACATCACACTATCACACAAACACTAAAAGAAAAAAAGACAGACAGACAAATAAACACACACACACACACACACACACACACACACACACACACACACACACACACACACACACACACACACACTCTCTCTCTCTCTCTCTCTCTCTCTCTCTCTCTCTCTCTCTCTCTCTCTCACACACACACACACACACACACACACACACACACACACATATACACACACGCACACACCGCACCACACACAGACAAACTCACAAAAAGAGATAGTGCAATTCATTTCTGAGTCGTGATAGCTGTGTAGTGGAATGTAAGCCTTTTGGATCTAAGGAGAGCCATTGCACGGCACCAGGAAGGTGTGGCTGTGTGGGAACCTCTGTCACAGCTAAATAATTACTGACACTTGATACTTGAAGTTAGTGAACACCTTCCTGCACAGCCACCTCCTCCCGCAGCTATGCCAAATGTTCCCAAACACTCAACTTTCGCTGCACAGCTCTCGTAACTAAGCGGCCAATTTCGTTTCACCGCCAATGTCGCATTTTAGCACCACAATGGTTTAACACCCATGTCACTAAAAGGCATCAAATCAGGGCTTGTTATCCAAAGACCCTATCTTCTTAATTTGGGGAGGTAAGGATAGGGCTAATGTCACAGAGGAATTAGCAATATTGCAGATTTTGTTTTCTGTACCCAGTTAGGTTTAATGGTACTTTTTTGGCTGAAAAATGGCTGGCGGCGAAAGAGTTAAGACGAGGTGACATTGAGATTTCTACTCATTCTTTAACCTTTACCGGACTTCTGGGGTCGCCCACGACCCCTTGACACACAAAACATGTTATATCTCTAAAACTATTTAAGCAATCTTCATGAAATGTCATGACTTTGTCACAAACGTAAATGGCTTTAAGTGTGTTAAATTGTATTGATGTGTATAACATATAAATGACGTAATATGACGCGTAATTTTGATATACCTGTCCGGATGACGGGGTCTCCCACGACCCCTACTTTAAAGAGCACTGCAGTGCATTGAGTAGGGGTCGTGGGAGACCCCCGCCATCCGGACAGGGATAAACACATGGTGCCTCTTTGACAAGTAGGGGTCGTGGGAGACCCCCGCCTTCCGGACAGGGATAAGCACCTCGGAATTTGC
>CM065683.1:54545772-54553272 GCA_017654935.2 Phymorhynchus buccinoides | reverse complement strand
CCTTACGGTCTGAACGTGGAGTCTTTCGGATGAGTCGATAAACCGAGGTCCCGTGTGACCATGCACTTAGCACACGTTAAACTCAGTGGCAACGAAAAAGTTGTCATTTGGTCAAAACGTAGCCCACCAACCTTCCTTCTTCATCAGTCACACAACAATCGCATGCAAAAAAAAAACAAATGGGTGGCGCGCCTCTGGCTGCGACGCGCTCTCCAGATGGGAGCAGCCCGAATTTCACAGAGACGCCTCTAATACCTAGTGACTATTAAAGTGTGTTGGTCAAATAGCGAACTTCCTATTTCCAGCATGCGCAAGCGTCTAAGTCTTTGCTTTCGAAAAGGCCTCGCAATGTTTAGCTAAGATGAGGACATCAGATGTTTATGTTGAATGTGGCCTTTCTGTGCACCGTCGATGCTTTTGCTGAGTCGATGTCGCCGTGGCTCCTTGGTGGAGGACTGCACTGGCTAAATGCGTCTCATTGCCCGTTTTTGTTGATGCTGACCACGCATACGTCTCCAGATAGCAGCAGAATTATGCATTGTCTAATATTAAGACTACGATTTGCTCCTCCTCTGACACTCACGTTCTGCAGATCCCTCGTTTCCGTGCCAGAACTCTTGGCGAACGTTCTTTTTCTTTCCAAGCTCCCTCCTCCTGAAACGGCTTCCCTTCTGCACTCCGAACCTCAAACAGCCTCTCTTCTTTCAAGTCCTCCCTCAAAACAACTCTCTTCAAAACATCTTTCTCCTCCTCCTCCTGCAAAAGTTATCCATTGAGTAATGTGTGTGCGTGCGCGCGCGTGTGTGTGTGTGTTATGTTGGTGTGTGTGTGTGTGTCTGTGTCTGTGTGTGTGTGTGTGTGTGTCTGTGTGTGTGTCTGTGTGTGTTGTGTGTGTGGTGTGTTGTGTGTGTGTGTGTGTGTGTGTGTGTGTGTGTGTGTGTGTGTGTGTGTGTGTTTGACCTCAAGTACGTGTGAGTGTTTTGTGTGTTGTCTAGCTTTTCATTTTGTTAGTATTGTTTTATCATGATTGTAAGCGCTTAGGGCTTTTGTTGAGATTAAGCGCCCTAAATATTCATTATTATTATTATTATTATTATTATTATTATTATTATTATTATTATTATTTTCTAAAACAAAATCATACCTAGACTAAGACTCATCTATCGCCCCCGTCACCATCGCCCAGAAACAAACAAATGCAACACATGCTCAATGTTTTGTACAGTTGGTGCACTGGTATTATCATGGCCAGAATCGTTAATTTAAGCAAGACGAATGGGCAACCACCACAGAGAGAGGAAGAATAACAGAAAGAACAGAAAACGGAAGAAATAGGAACAGAAAGGACGACGCAGTAAAGGGCCAGCCACACGTCCACTAAAATCGTACGACTGTACGATACGATTCGATCACGTGGTCTCCAAGAACAAATGGGATTGGCGCATCGAGATCAAGTAATCGAAACGTATAGTCGTACGATTTTAGTGGACCTGTGGCTGGCATTTAAAGACCCCGCACGTCACGTGTCAAAAGCACGATTTTCACGTGTTTTCCCTCTTATGGCTGGTAAGGAATCTTAAGAAATCTTCCAAGCATCAGAGGGAATGTGACGCGTGACGTAGGGGGTCTTTAAGACGATCAGGCAAGCACATAGACTAAGAGAGAGAGGGGGGAATTCGAGCGAGGGAGCTCGAGAAAGAGAGAGAGGAAGAGAGAGAGAGAGAGAGATAGAGAGAGAGAGAGAGAGAGAGAGAGAGAGAGAGAGAGAGAGAGAGAGAGAGAAGAGAGAGAGAGAGAGAGAGTACACAGAGACAGAGACAGTGAGACAGAGAGAGAAGAGAGAGAGAGAGAGAGAGAGAGAGAGAGAGAGAGAGAGAGAGAGAGAGAGAGAGAGAGAGAGAGAGAGAGAGTACACAGAGACAGAGACAGAGAGACAGAGAGAAAGAGAGAGAGAGAGAGAGAGATAGATATATATATATATATATATATATATATATATATATAGAGAGAGAGAGAGAGAGAGAGAGAGAGAGAGAGAGAGAGAGAGAGAGAGAGAGAGAGAGAGAGAGAGAGAGTAGACAGAGAGAGAGAGACAGAGAGAAGAGAGAAGAGAGAGAGAGAGAGAGAGAGAGAGAGAGAGAGAGAGAGAGAGAGAGAGAGAGAGAGAGAGAGAGAGAGAGAGAGAGAGAGAGAGAGAGAGAGAGAGAGAGAGAGTACACAGAGACAGAGACAGAGAGAAAGAGCATTGTAATATTATAACCCAATAAGCCAAATGGAAATGACACCAAGCCAGATACAAAAGATACTATAAATAATAAATGAAATCATACAACGAAATAAATAAAAGGCCATACATCAATAGGGATTGGGAAGAAACATGCAATCAAATTACCACTGAGAGTGTGTCCTGCTGATAAACCAAATCGAATTAGCTTCCCCCCTCTTTCTGTGTCCCATCCATCATTTGGGTTAACTCCAAACCTGCTATCTGAAAACACGAAACTCCACAATAAACACATTGAAATAATAAGAAAATTCGGACATTCAAATATTATTACAACCTGAAAACTGAATGAAAAGACAACATTTTAAATCGCCTTCATAACACTTTGCTTGTAAAAATGTTTAGCTCTATGTTATCTGAATTAAAATTATCTTTTTCTGCCTCTATCTCTCTTTCCCTGTCTGTCTGTCTGCCCACCCGTCTGCCTGTCTGTCTCTGTCTTTCTGTCTCTCCCTCTCTCTCTCTCTCTCTCTCTCTCTCTCTCTCTCTCTCTCTCTCTCTCTCTCTCTCTCTCTCTCTCTCTCTCTCTCTCTCTCTCTCATTCTCTTTGCCCAAGGAGCATAATGACACAGGTATAATTTAGCTTGTGTGCGAATCGTTCAAAATTCGAGACTAGACTATAATCATGTTGTACCGTACAGTGTTGTATAAAGATGTAATACGTGTCACTGACGTGTGACATTTCTTACACTTGGCATTGAATTATCATAAACATTATCAGAATTCGAACGAAAACTGGTTTTGCATAGAACCTGTTATTTGTAATACTACGATTTATGTGTCTGTACCCTACATGCGAAGACCGTAAAACAAATTGTGCTGTGTGTGAGAAAGGAGAGAGGTATAGTAGTAATAAGACGGGGTAGGGCAGAGGAAGAGTGCGGTTGGGTGCAAAGGGCGAATGGTGTATGAAGGAGCATGTTGTGGGGAATGGGGAAGACTCAAAAGTACACTGGCTCTGTGTGGTACCTAATTTTGTTCATACTTCGTACGCAATGTGGGAGGGGGCGGATTGAAGAGGATGGGGAAGAATGGTTGGAGATGAGAAGAGAATGGGAAAGGGGAGGGGGGGGGGTACATTCGTTGAGTATGAAGGTTTTTGTTTATTGGTAAGATGAACTTTGCTTTTATTATTTCCTTGTGTACCTCAATGTTTGTTTTCTGTTCCTTTGGTTTTATTCCAATGCATGGATATTTTGTTTTCTGTTGTCCTTGTGTATCATGAGACCACAATGTAATTCTCCTGTTGAGATAATAACGTAATGTTGACTTTAACTTTGATTTGACTTTGACTTTGACATTACATGCATTCAACTATCCCTGCAAACCAGTCCCTTACCTCACCCTTCACCCTGACAGCCCTCCAATCTGCATTCCCTTGAGGCAGTCACTCAACCCTCCCCAGTGTGTGTGTGCGGGGTGGGTGGGGGTACCTTAGTGGCATCAAATAAATATATACATGTGTATAATTCATTCTCAGAAAAATCGTTTTCCTTGACTACCACCACCACAAAGTCTGAGGCGCTACTGTCAAGAAAAAATAAATGTGGAAGCCATGACTAAAACACCCCGTTTCAGACCCCAACCACTTCCATGGTCTACCTATGACTTTGAATTTGACCTCGATCGTTACCTCATCATCAGACGTGCCACAAGCCAATGCACCTATCTGTCAAGTATGAAGACTAAGTCTAGCGATGCACAGGGTATGGCCCCTTATTTGTTTGTGGTTTTCAAGGGCATACGTCAAGTTCAAGGGCATGACACCAATAATGTATACCCGGATGTCTCCCTCTCTTGGTGACACACCACCACACAACATTTGAAGCGATTCTATCAAGCGGTTCGGGCAGACCAAAACACGCGACAAACTTAGATTCCTTTGCCCGATCTATATCGGGGCAAAGGACAAACAAATTCCTGCCTGTTGCTGGCCTCATTGGACCAGTCGTGGGATGTGGACGCGATACCTTTTTGTTTTTTTTGCTTGCTTCTGGAAGTGGGGCCTGGGCCTTCACGGCTGAACTGGGGGTTTTAATGGTCTTAACCCAGGGTACGCAGAAGGTCAAGCCACAAACCTATAACTCACTTTGTCGGTCGGTCTGTCTGTCTGTCTATCTGTCGGTCGGTCGGTCGGTCCACAATTGTCGCACATTTTGACAAAATTGTCGCACTTCAAATCGAGGCTACACTTCAAATTGAGGCCGCTCTTTAAAATGATGTATTTTAAAAGCGTACAAAATAATAAACATACGTAATACAGACACTACAACAGACACGACGAGTATGCGGTGCTTCTTTTGATGAGTATAAGTAGGATACATAGTTTTAAATGTTTTCCAAAAGATATAAAAAGTTACGAAATGGTGCAGAGATAACATTCTGGTTTACAGAATAAAATTATTGAAAAGCCAGGGGAGGTGACTCATGATTGGAGTGGTAAAAATAGACCGCGTGTCACAAACTATTGCGCTTTCGCGCTTGTTTTCTAATAGGGAATGCGTCCTCCTAGTTCCGTCGCGACTATCGTCAGAAGCGGCATCTGCGACATACGAAGCCAGATCCCGATCCAGATGGTTTGGAGTGACAGGACAAGTTCTGGCTGCTGTTCAGCTCCTTTTCTCCCTCCTTCCTTCATTTTGCTCTCACACTTCATTCTCTCCCTTTTCTCACCCACTCGATTACTCACGCACTTATTCGCTTAATTACCCGCACAACGATTGACTCATTCTCTCACTCACTGTTCACTCAAGTGACTCACTCACGTATTCACTCACTTGCTCACCATCACTCACGCACTCACTCGCTCAAGTGTACAAGAACTTCAACACTTGCATTGCAATGTTTTGGACTTTGTTATCATTTCAATCATTATACTGGCAAGTGACACAGGGCAACTGAACTCGCTTAGTATGTGTTGGCAAAACTAATTGTTTCACGTTGAAAATGCTGGGCACAAACATAATAGAACATGAGTTGGTCTGAACGTACATAAAACAATATTGATGGAATTCTGTCATACTGTCATTTACTCGCATACAACCCCGCAAGCAGACAGCAAACTCCGCAAGCACACGCTATCACTCCTCTCAACCAGTGCGAACAAATAATAGTCAAGGAATATCAATCTTGGAATACCCCCTCTTCTTAACGACAAAAGAAGAGAATAAATTTATTTATAAATACAAAATAAATATTAAATAGTCACAAAATGCAAAGTTAACAAACGAAATAATAAGTCCCCAAACAAAACAGTTTGTCAAAACAATATCTCACTCTCACTCACTCTCTCACTCTCTCTCTCTCTCTCTCTCTCTCTCTCTCTCTCTCTCTCTCTCTCTCTCTCTCTCTCTCTCTCTCTCTCTCTCTCTCTCTCTCTCTCTCTCTCTCTCTCTCTCTCTCTCTCTCTCTCTCTCAGCGACGTCGATTCCTCAGTTTTCAAGCTTGATATCTTTCTCTAGTGGTTTTCAAATTTCAGGGTGTTCGTTCTTCTTTCTTCTTAAATTATTTCCTCCGCGATATCTCGGCGGGATTCACTGGAATAACTCTTCCAGGGGATGGAACTCGCGACAGCGTCCACCCATCACCTCTCCTTAGGTGACATCAGTCAGGGCCTCCAAGTACACCCATGTACCGCCCAGGGGTCAGCCTGTGTACTGCAAAACCATGCAGGCTCGCCACAAATAGGCCTGTGTGCCCCACGCACACACAAAACAGACTCCAGCCTTCCTTCAAGACAATTTCAAGGAGTGAATACAAAAACAACCGTGCGAGGCCGAGACACAATTTGTGTGAGTAAAACTCTAAAAAGAACACAGGCTGTTATTACCTTTGCACGGGCAATTCATTGGGCCTCTAACTTGGTTGTACACCACAAAGTAATCAAAAACAATTTATTTTAACTATTAGCCTATTTTATACCAAAAACAATGTGCATAAAAAATATCATAGTACCACACACCATGACAAATTCATATAGGTTTCCTGACTGTAAACATGTTGAGCAAAAACACGTTGTTGATTGACTCCAGATACCGTTGTTTTTTGTTTTTATCTAAAAACTCTTCTTCTTCTTCTGCTGCTTCTTTGGTTGTGTGTATGGTGCGGTGTGTGAGAGCGAGAGAGTGTGTATGTGTGTGTATATATATAAGCTATCCACAAAAAGTTAAGGATCACTTGCAAACTAATTCATAACTTTCCAAATAAGAAAGCCAATGCGTTGAATTTTGGCCAACATTTAATTCAATGCTTTAGTGATAACGATACACAATTGCCTTCAATTTCGAGCAATCGTTTGGTCTGTACATTTGATCAAAGTGGGTACGTATCGAAATTTAATTTCCCAAAGTCATTGAAATCACAAGACAGGGCATTCTGATGCTCCCAAAAGTTCAGTAATGCGTGTATCCGCCATGGCTGTTCTGGCACTCGACGCAGCGAGTCCTCATGGAGTTGACCAGGGTGGTGAAGATCCTCTGTGGAAGCGCCTGCCACTCAGCCTGCAGCATCTGGTAGAGGTGCTGGGCATCCCTGGGAGGGGGGTGGTTGCTCCTCACTTTGCGATCCAGCTCATCCCAGAGGTTCTCAATCGGGTTGAGATCGGGACTGCATGCTGGCCACTCCATTCTGTTGACTCCAGACTGCTGCAGGAAGTCGTTGACCACCCTTGCCCTGTGGGGGCGAGCGTTGTCATCCTGGTAGACAGCCGGCGGTCCCATCTGCTGCAGTGTAGGCACAGCCAGCGGTCGAAGGATCTCATCCCGGTATCGGAGGCCAGTCAGGTTACCCTGTACATGATACAAGGGTGTTCTGTGGTGAAGGCTGAAGGCCCCCCAGACCATTACAGAACCTCCACCAAAGGCCACCTTTTCTTGGACAGTGGCGTCAATAAAGCGTTCCCCTGGGCGCCTCCAGACCCTCAGTCGGCCGTCGTTGTGGTTCAGGGTGAAGCGTGATTCATCACTGAACAGGACCTGGGACCATTGCTGACGTGTCCACCTCACGTGACGTCTGCAGAAGGCGCGGCGTGCTGCCCTATGGGCTGGAGTTAAGCGTGGCCGTACAGCTGGGCGACGAGAACGGAGGTTAAACCCATGAAGGCGGTTCCGTATGGTCTGCTGGCTGATGTTGATGTTAGTAGCCACCCTCAGCTGCCTTCGAATGATGCTGGAAGAGGCTGTTCTTGTCTGCAGGGCTTGTCGTTCAATGAGACGATC
>CM065683.1:54533272-54538272 GCA_017654935.2 Phymorhynchus buccinoides | reverse complement strand
CCTTCTAGCCGGTTGGGATTCACTAATGCCCTGCCGACTGAAGCCCCTTGTCTCTAAGCCATAGAGACCTACATCCACCTTCTCCTGTGATTATCAGCAGGGCATCGTGGGCCGGACGATCATCCCGGACTCCACCAAGCACCAAGACGGGACCGCCGCCAAGACAACCCGCACCCAGAATCCGCGAGGAGACCACGCCTGAACCGTGCCATCCCGCGAAGCCGTAACCGGAACGACTGGGAGCTACTCTCACCTGACGAGCAAGCCCAGCCACCCCAGCACTCGCCGATCCCTACGGAGGAACTTCAGCACAGCCATGAGTTAAGTCCCCACGACAGGGCCAAAAATCATTTGAACTTTCCTCCGGACAATGAAGAGAATTAGTAACCCTTCCTGCTTGGGGCTAACCTTCTAGAAAGACAAAAGTCTTGTAAATCCTTTCGGATTCCATTGTTTTTCATTCATATTTTGTTTTGGCGCCATTGAGCTGCTTTATTATTATTGTTGCATAATCTTATGCAGATTTTGGGAGTAAATAAAATACAAGTGTCAAATAATCCTGAACCCTTTGGTCAGACTGATGAGAGTGGAAGTCTTGTAATTTCATGTAAAACCCTACTTCTCTCTGTCTGCCATTTAGAGCAATTCAACCACTTGTATTTCTTACAACCATACGAGCCAGAACCCGGGCACAAATATAAATTTATTAGATGAAAAGGGGCCGGGAAAGTTGCTCATCTCCCATACCCTAGAGAAGTGGGCTAAAGGCAAATTTTCTAAAGTCTTCCCTAGGGACTTAGCCTTTTAACCCATTACCTCGTCACAGTGTCCATTATGCAAATCTGTTAAACAGGATGAAAAACACGCTTTGCTTTGTTGTCCAGCTTACAGAGACCGACGAGATAAATTGTTACTAAGAACATATTCTAGAAACCCCTGCTTGTGTGTGTGTGTGTGTGTGTGTGTGTGTGTGTGTGTGTGTGTGTGTGTGTGCGTGTGCGTGCGTGTGCGTGCGTGTGTGCGTGCGTGCGTGCGTGCGTGCGTGTGCGTGCGTGCATGCGTGCGTGCGTGTGCGTGAGAGAGAGAGTGAGAGAGTGTGTGTGTGTGTGTGTGTGCGTGTGCGCGCATGCATGCACGTCATTAACTATATGCAAATTGTGTTCCTGTTATGTGTCTAATCTTCATGAATGTTCTACATTTTTGCTTATAATAGCGGATGAAGTTGCTATGTGCTACTATTGATCATTTCGTATGCTTTCCGTTCTATGTCTGTGTTAGCATTGCCCTTAATTTTTGTCCCTTTCAATTTTTTTCTCTTTCTCTGGTTCGGTGTGTTTGTCCATCTGTGTTCATTATAAAAACAAAACATAATATTAAAAAAATGAATCAAATAAGATATATTGTATTGTATTATGTACTGCTTAACAAGAAAGGTCAATAAATCATATATTTTGATATGCTGAAGTCAATTTCACAACCATAATAGAACCACACCATAGAATATGGGGCCGGATTATCGCGTTGCAACTTATTCAGTATGCGCACTCGAGCTTATAAAATACCGTAAATATTCATGGGATGTGACACAACCTCTCAGACACATAGTTATCTTGGTGTTTGAACTTCATAGCAGTCACTGTGAAGTACCCTAGAGGGACTGAGTGTAATTTCGTGTATGATTGCTTCATTTTGCGAAAAGGGTTGCATACGTCTGAACTGAACAGCAAAGTACACAGAGAAATGCAAAGTCGCACAGATACAAACATACGGAAAGGCACGTGTGTCTGTCTATGCCAGTACGTGTCTGTCTCTGTCTGTCAGTCTTTGTCAGTGTCTGTCTGTCTCTATCTGTCTCTGTCTCTTTCTGTCTCTGTATCCATCCCCTCTCTCCTCTCTCTCCTCTCTCTCTCTCTCTCTCTCTCTCTCTCCTCTTTGAGCTCTCCTCTCTCTCTCTCTCTCTCTCTCTCTCTCTCTCTCTCTCTCTCTCTCTCTCTCTCTCTCTCTCTCTCGTCTTTCTCTCCATGCGTGTGTGTTCGCGCACGCGTAAGAACAAGAACAAGAACAACACGTTATTGTCATTGAAACCGTAACTGTATTGTACAATGTGTTATGTTATAGGCAAAGCTAACAAATGTAGGTCTACAAACACACACAAGAAAGACAAAAAAGAAGCAACTGTAGTATATTTGTCTTTGTGTATTACCCACATAATTATGCTCGATATTTGTAGGTAGTTCACTATTTTGGTATTGCGGTATCTCCAAGATCGACCTTCTATCTTCACATATAAATATATCCCGTATGTGTCTGTACCAGATCAGAAGACGTTAAACTCATTTTTCGCTCTCCATAATTGTGTGTGAATTCAATATACAAACTGTGGATATCCACTTTTTCTGTCAAAAACAAACCCAGCTTGCTGTTTATTGCGTTCACTTTGGAAAACTACACATCGCCCGGGAAACAAGAGCCCCACATATCCATTGATCGTGGAGATTTAACTTGGAAAACTACACATCGCCCGGGAAACAAGAGCCCCACATATCCATTGATCGTGGAGATTTAACTTGGAAAACTAAACATCGCCCGGGAAACAAGAGCCCCACATATCCATTGATCGTGGAGATTTAACTTGGAAAACTAAACATCGCCCGGGAAACAAGAGCCCCACATATCCATTGCTCGGGGAGATTTAACTTGGAAAACTACACATCGCCAGAGAAACAAGAGCCCCACATATCCATTGATCGTGGAGATTTAACTTGGAAAACTACACATCGCCCGGGAAACAAGAGCCGCACATATCCATTGATCGTGGAGATTTAACTTGGAAAACTACACATCGCCCGGGAAACAAGAGCCCCACATATCCATTGATCGTGGAGATTTAACTTGGAAAACTAAACATCGCCTGAGAAACAAGACCCCCACATATTTCATTGCTCGTGGAGATTTAACTTGGAAAACTAAACATCGCCTGAGAAACAAAACCCCCACATATTCATTGCTCGTGGAGATTTAACTTGGAAAACTACACATCGCCAGAGAAACAAAAGCCCCACATATTCATTGCTTGAGATTTAACTTGAAAACCTACATATCACCCGAGAAACAAAAGCCCCATATATTCATTGCTCGTGGAGATTTAACTTGAAAAGCTACATATCACCCGAGAAACAAAAGCCCCAAATAGTTATTGCTCATGGAGATTTCACTCTTCTGGCGCCATGCATTTTTTGACGTTCTTGGTTGTCCGTTGCATCTCAACCGACAAGAGGGAAGTAACTATTTTTTCGAGTGCACATGCATTGCTTTAACAGCAGAAACAGTACCGAAAACTCTAAAAATAGACAAAAACCACGACAGGGTGCTTGGCAGTGAATGTCTTTGCATTTGGTGGGAGTGTGGAGTGATGACTTGGGCGAATATATTCGCCCATGGTGCTATAAGAGTTAATAAATGCATGCACGTTTTAAAGACACAGGCATACGTAAACAAGGTTGAACCCGAGTGGGTGCAAAGTTCCTGTTCTTATCCGGGTAAGGTCAAGGTCATGCACATCTGTGATTTGCCAAGCAAATGACCTTGACCCTATCTACGAACACACCAATGTCTGGGATTGTAACTGCAAGAATATGGACGATACAGATAGGGCAATCATGTCACAATTCCAAGGTCCACGATCTTGACCTTGACCTTGACCTTCTTTGGAACCCACTATATAGAATAATCATAAGCCTATGCACCCACATGCCAAGTTTGAACATTGTAAGTCAACAAAATGTGAAAAATATGTTCACAAGAACAAACTTTCGGTTTTCAAAGGTCAAACTTCAAGGTCAATTGGTCAGCATGGTGATAGTTTTATATAGGATCGTTTGTATTTGAGGTATTTAAGATTGAAATGTCGCTGATGTCGCGGTTTTTCGGTCATATTTTGCCGAAAATTCGTCGAAATCATTTAATATTGAAAATGTCGCATACCCGTGCCGTCCTGCCACTTTCATGAAAATGTCAGCCAAATCGGGAAAAAAGGGGGGTGGGGGTGGAGAAGAAAAGAAATATAATTTGAACAAAGACAATAGTGTTCTCCTCTATAAGAGGGGAATCCTATTAACATGCACTAGTACCATCCTTTCTTTCACACCTCTACCATCATCCCAGCTCTCTAGTTTGGACTCTGTAATTGATATAGGCCAATGTGTGTCCCGTCCAGTTGCGGTCGGTCAAGGGGATATGGATTTCCGCACCAGACACCCAGGGGTCAGAAAGGACTCGGAGGAGTAGGCCTATGCTATTAGGACTGGGCGTCATCAGTCACGAGGTGTTGAAGGATGAGTCTGCTGTCCTCAGAGGTCACAGGCGAAGACAGGGAGTCACGTGCTGCTGTCATATGTGTGATGGATGTTTTTTGTCTTACCATGTTCTGTGAGTTGTGTGTGTCTGTGTGTTTGCGTCTGTGTACAGTATTAGCACGCGATAGCTGTCTGTCTGTCTGCCTGTGTCTTTTTGCTTAAACTTTATATCTGATTCTTTGTCTGTATAAATCTGTCTGTCTAGTTGTTTATATCTGCCTGTCTGTCCGTCTCTGTCTATAATCTGCCTGTCTGTCTGTCTCTTCCCTCCCACTCTCTCTCTCTCTCTCTCTCTCTCTCTCTCTCTCTCTCTCTCGCATCTCTCTCTCTCTCTCTCTCTCTCTCTCTCTCTCTCTCTCTCTCTCTCTCTCTCTCTCTCTCTCTCTCTCTCTCTCTCTCTCTCTCTCTCTCTATCTCTCTCTCTCTCTCTCACCCTATCAGTCTTTTCTTTGTTTCGTTGCTGTGTGTTTTGCTTAATTTCTTTAGCAATTCAGTTGTAGTTTGAATGTTTAGTTTCTGTTCGTTTCATTTCATTTTGTTCTTGAGGGCGTGGTCTAAAAACAATCAGTTCATGTTTAGCTGTATAGGCCTACCCTATATTAAAACAATTCGAGTTTCGAGTTTTGAGTCTCTTCCCCGCTCTTT
>CM065683.1:54525772-54528272 GCA_017654935.2 Phymorhynchus buccinoides | reverse complement strand
GCATGCACGTTTTAAAGACAGGCATACGTAAACAAGGTTGAACCCGAGTGGGTGCAAAGTTCCTGTTCTTATCCGGGTAAGGTCAAGGTCATGCACATCTGTGATTTGCCAAGCAAATGACCTTGACCCTATCTACGAACACACCAATGTCTGGGATTGTAACTGCAAGAATATGGACGATACGGATAGGGCAATCATGTCACAATTCCAAGGTCCACGATCTTGACCTTGACCTTGACCTTCTTTGGAACCCACTATATAGAATCATCATAAGCCTATGCACCCACATGCCAAGTTTGAACATTGTAAGTCAACAAAATGTGAAAAAACATGTTCACAAGAACAACTTTTGGTTTTCAAGGTCAAACTTCAAGGTCAAGGTCAGCATGGTGATAGTTTTATATAGGATCGTTTGTATTTGAGGTATTTAAGATTGAAATGTCGCTGATGTCGCGGTTTTTCGGCCGTATTTCGCCGAAAATTCGTCGAAATCATTTAATATTGAAAATGTCGCATACCCGTGCCGTCCTGCCACTTTCCTGAAAATGTCAGCCAAATCGGGAAAAAGGGGGGTGGGGGTGGAGAAGAAAAGAAATATAATTTGAACAAAGACAATAGTGTTCTCCTCTATAAGAGGGGAATCCTATTAACATGCACTAGTACCATCCTTTCTTTCACACCTCTACCATCATCCCAGCTCTCTAGTTTGGACTCTGTAATTGATATAGGCCAATGTGTGTCCCGTCCAGTTGCGGTCGGTCAAGGGGATATGGATTTCCGCACCAGACACCCAGGGGTCAGAAAGGACTCGGAGGAGTAGGCCTATGCTATTAGGACTGGGCGTCATCAGTCACGAGGTGTTGAAGGATGAGTCTGCTGTCCTCAGAGGTCACAGGCGAAGACAGGGAGTCACGTGCTGCTGTCATATGTGTGATGGATGTTTTTTGTCTTACCATGTTCTGTGAGTTGTGTGTGTCTGTGTGTTTGCGTCTGTGTACAGTATTAGCACGCGAAGCTGTCTGTCTGTCTGCCTGTGTCTTTTTGCTAAGCTTTATATCTGATTCTTTGTCTGTATAATCTGTCTGTCTAGTTGTTTATATCTGCCTGCCTGTCCGTCTCTGTCTATAATCTGCCTGTCTGTCTGTCTCTCCCTCCACTCTCTCTCTCTCTCTCTCTCTCTCTCTCTCTCTCTCTCTCTCTCTCTCTCTCTCTCTCTCTCTCTCTCTCTCTCTCTCTCTCTCTCTCTCTCTCTCTCTCTCTCTCTCTCTCTCTCTCTCTCTCTCTCTCTCTCTCTCTCTCTCTCTCTCTCTCTCTCTCTCTCTCTCTCTCTCTCTCTCTCTCTCTCTCTCACCCTATCAGTCTTTCTTTGTTTCGTTGCTGTGTGTTTTGCTTAATTTCTTTAGCAATTCAGTTGTAGTTTGAATGTTTAGTTTCTGTTCGTTTCATTTCATTTTGTTCTTGAGGGCGTGGTCTAAAAACAATCAGTTCATGTTTAGCTGTATAGGCCTACCCTATATTAAAACAATTCGAGTTTCGAGTTTTGAGTCTCTTCCCCGCTCTTTCTCTCTCTCTCTGTCTCTCTTCTCTCTCTCTCTCTCTCTCTCTCTCTCTCTCTCTCTCTCTCTCTCTCTCTCTCTCTCTCTCTCTCTCTCTCTCTCTCTCTCTCTCTCTCTCTCTCTCTCTCTCTCTCTCTCTCTCTCTCTCTCTCTCTCTCTCTCTCTCTCTCTCTCTCTCTCTCTCTCTCTCTCTCTCTCTGTCTCTTCTCTCCTGCTATGCCGTGTGTTCAAACATTCTCGGCCTAACTATTCAGGGGTTAACCCCTTGACTACCACCAACGTATCACGTACTGACCTGATGACATCACTAATGATGTTATCAGATGAAGAGGAATAACCCTGATATGCTGGCTGTTGCTCTAACACAGTCAAGATAGTTATATCCCCAGACCATTTTTTTCCAGATTGGCTCTATCAGTTGTCTTTTTCATGTCATGATTTGCCCAATGATTTTTTCTTTAATTTTCTCTGGTAGTCAAGGGGTTAAGCAACATAAACAAAATATGGCACACATGTACAACGGCACTGTTGATGATGACATTGAAATTTCGGAAGACGACGTCATCGTAGCTATGACGTCATTGAACGTTTGTACTTTTTTGCCCTCGTCAACCCTCCACAGCACCCACAATGTAATTGCCAAAGGGAAAACGTCAATTGACCAAATATATATTGACATTTGGATATCAGAGGGAGTCAACCCTACAAGACAGAGAGGGTTATCAGCAATTTCAAAGTCACGTTAATAAACTGTAGCCATGGTAACAGCAGACTTGCTTTTGAGGGCATGGACTTGGTGGAATTGAATACTTTCAGTCTCGTTTCTCAGCGCTTGAAAATGATAGCATTCTGGTGCTTGTGTAGCAGATGTTCATAATATTCCCCACTAATGTGTGACCCTTTTCAAGAAAATCTATAATCAATACCATCAGCAAACCAAAGGA
>CM065683.1:54505772-54510772 GCA_017654935.2 Phymorhynchus buccinoides | reverse complement strand
GGTGTGGGTTATAACTCAAAGAGGGTGTGGGTTATAACTCAAAGAGGGTGTGGGTTATAACTCAAAGAGGGTGTGGGTTATTAAAAAGAGGGTGTAGGTTTATAACTCAGAGGGTGTGGGTTATAACTCAAAGAGGGTGTAGGGTTATAACTCAAAGAGGGTGTGGGTTATAACTCAAAGAGGGTGTGGGTTATAACTCACAGAGGGTGTGTGGTTATAACTCAAAGAGGGTGTGTGGTTATAACTCAAAGAGGGTGTGGGTTATAACTCAAAGAGGGTGTGGGTTATAACTCAAAGAGGGTGTAGGTTATAACTCAAAGAGGGTGTGGGTTATTAACTCAAAGAGGGTGTAGGTTATAACTCAAAGAGGGTGTGGGTTATATTTAACTTAAAAGAGGGTGTAGGTTATAAACTCAAAAGAGGGTGTGGGTTATAACTCAAAGAGGGTGTGGGTTATAACTCACAGAGGGTGTGTGTTATAACTCAAAGAGGGTGTAGGTTATAACTCAAAGAGGGTGTAGGTTATAACTCAAAGAGGGTGTGGGTTATAACTCAAAGAGGGTGTGGGTTATAACTCAAAGAGGGTGTGGGTTATAACTCAAAGAGGGTGTGGGTTATAACTCAAAGAGGGTGTAGGTTATAACTCAAAGAGGGTGTGGGTTATTACTTAAAGAGGGTGTAGGTTATAACTCAAAGAGGGTGTGGGTTATTACTTAAAGAGGGTGTAGGTTATAACTCAAAGAGGGTGTAGGTTATAACTCAAAGAGGGTGTGGGTTATTACTTAAAGAGGGTGTAGGTTATAACTCAAAGAGGGTGTAGGTTATAACTCAAAGAGGGTGTGGGTTATAACTTAAAGAGGGTGTAGGTTATAACTCAAAGAGGGTGTAGGTTATAATTCAAAGAGGGTGTAGGTTATGACTCAAAGAGGGTGTATGTTATAACTCAAAGAGGGCGTAGGTTATAGCTCAAAGAGGGTGTAGGTAATAACTCAAAGAAGATATAGATTATAACTCAAAGAGGGTGCAGGTTATAATTCATAGAGGGTGCAGGTTATAATTAAAAGAGGGTGCAGGTTATAACTCAAAGAGGGTGCAGGCTATAATTCAAAGAGGGTGCAGGTTATAATTCAAAGAGGATGAAGGTTAAAAGTGCAGAGGAGGCCAAAGACGTGGCAAACCTATATATAAAACAAATGAGAACGAGAAAATAGACGTTCAAAGGCAAAGACAAACTGGGAATTAATTCTTTGTTTCTCTTCCAGACCAATCTTGCGACCTTAGCGGTCCCTGCGAATACCAGGCCACCTAACCCCCCAAGACACAGGGGGCCATCGTGACCACTAAAAGCCTTCTGCTGATTATGTCTGGCGCAACAGTGTTTGAAGGTTTGCTTTCAACTTCTCTGGGGAAGGTAAGAGAGCTCGGAAAGAGTATTAACGCCCCAGACTTGTGATCTGAATAATCCTGGACTCTAGAATTAGTTAAACCAACTAATTTCGGCTTAAAAGGAGTCAGGGTGAGCGGGTGAGCGGGTGAGGTTAAAAAGGTGTGCTGAACTGTGGGGATGAGGATGGGGGTGGATGGACTCCCTCAAGGTTTGCTCCTGGTCTGACTTCGATCATCGCCAATGAAATGTTTTGGTCTCTTTGTTGACGGCATGGCAGTTGGGTTTTTTGGGGAGATGTGGGCTGGAGTCTGCAACGCTCTACCGCACTGGCACACCGGTCCGTGTGGGGAGAATTCCTACCGCTGCTGATAGCAGAGGATAAAATACACAAAACCAATCAACCAAATACAAAGTAACAGAACAATACTCACGACAGTACGATATATCGAAGTTTAAAAGCCTTGTGCAAAAATATACACAAACTTTTTGAAGAGCGAGAGAGAGAGAGAGAGAGAGAGAGGAGAGAGAGAGAGAGATGAGAGAGAGAAGAGGAGCAGAGAGAGAGAGTGAAGAGAGAGAGAGAAGGAGAGAGGAGAAGAACATTGAGAGGAGGAGAGCAGAGGAGCGAACTGAGAGAGAGAGGAGGAGAGAGGAAGAGAGAGAGAGATATTTTTCAGAGATATAAAGATTTTAGGCAACGTAATCTGTCCTTGATGCATATACGAACACAGAATACAAACATGACAAGGCATGCTATTACACATACAAATTTGAACATAAAGTGATATTATGATAAAGATATGTGTTGAAATATGGATTTATAAAACTTACATACGCACATGCATAATTGTTAATACTCGTACGTGCATACATGCGTGAAACCATACACGCGCATACCCGCACGTGCGCGCACACGCTACGCATACAAGCACATACGCACATAGATATGCTGAAGCACGTAGAGAGAGAGAGAGAGAGAGGAGAGAGAGAGATGATGAGAGAGAGAGAGAGAAGATAGAGAGATGAGACGGAGAGAGAGAGAGAGAGAGATAGACGAGAGAGAGAACGAGGGAGAGAAGAGAGAGGGAGAGAGGAGAGATGAGAGAGGAAGAGAGGAGAGAGAGAGGGGCAGATGAGAGAGAAGAGGATGGAGAGACAGGGAGAGAGAGAGAGGATAAACTGTCAATAAAGAATCATCATCATCATCCTCATCCTCATCATGTTCTTCTTCTTCTTCTTCATCATCATAATAATCATCATCATCATAATAATCATCATCATCATCATCAGCATAATCATCATCATCAACATCATCATATCATCATATTTCTTCGTCTTCTTCTTCTTTTTCTTATTTCTTCTTCTTCCTATTCTCTTTTCTTCTTCTTCTTCTTCTTCGTCGTCGTCGTCGTCGTCGTCGTATTCTTCTTCTTCGTCTTCTTCTTCAACTTCTTCTTTCTTCTTTTTTCTTTTCTGCTTTTCTTCTTCTTCTTCTTCTCCTCATCCTCCTTCTTCTTCTCCTTCTTCTCTCTTCTCTTCTTCTTCGTTCTTCTTCTTCTTAGTCATCTTCTTCTCTTTTCTTCTTCTTCTTCTTCGTCTTCATATTCTTCTTCTTCTTCTTCATCTTCGTCTTCTTCGTCTTTCTTCTTCTTATTATCATTCTTCTCTTCTTCTTCTTCTTCTTTTTCGTCTTCTTCTTCTTTCTTTCTTTTCTTCTCTTTTTTTCCTTTTTTCTTCTTCTTCTTCTCCTTCTTTATTCTTCTTCTTCTTCTTCTTTGTCGTCGTCGTCTCGTCTTCTTCTTCTTTTTCTTTTTCTTCCTTCTTTTTCTTCTTCTTCCTTCTCTTCTTCTTCTTCTTCTTCTTTTTTATTCTCTTCTTCCTCTTCGTTCTTCTCCATTTCTCTCTTAGGTTGCTATCGATTTCCTCTTTCTTGCTTGTTGTTTTCTTTCTTTCTCTTTCTACTTCATATACTCCCGCTCTTCTCCATTTCTACCACATACATGCTGGCGTGTAGCATTCCTCTTTTTCTTCTCCCCCCCCCCCCCCCCCCTTTACACACAAACTTCCGTGCGCCGCTCCTCCCTCTGAACTAACTGCCGCTGATTGATGTCAAATCATATTTTCATTAGGAGGGTGAAAGATTTGCTGATTTGATCAGGAGAGCGCGTCATTCGATTTCCAAAGCAGTTTACCGCAGCAGGCGGCTTCCCTGAAGATCAAGCAATATCAGTCTGGTAAGGAGGCGCGGAGGGGGGGGGGGGGCGGGGGAGGGGGGCTTTTTATATACTTGTTTCCTTCCGACATACATGCAAGTGAGGACGCTTTCTATTACCGGAGAAGGAGAGACAGAAACGAACCAGAGAGAGGGAGATACTTAGAGAGACAGAGAAGACACGAGACGCTTTACTATTCAGAGAGAGAGAGAGAGAGAGAAACGAACCAAGAGAGAGAGAAAGAGGAGAGGAGAGAGAGGGAGAGTGCAGAGAGAGCTTATAGAGAGAGAGTAGGGAGAAGAGAGCAGGAGAGAGAGAGAGAGATAATCTTGAGAGAGAGACGGCAGAGAAGAGAGAGAGATTGACCGGAGGAGAGGAGAGAGATGAGTGGGGAAGAGGAGACGAAGGGAGAGACGAGAGAGAGAGGAGAGAGAGAGAGAGAGAGAGAGAGAGGAGAGGAGACAGAGATAAGAGTAGAGGAGAGAGAGATATGGATGAGGAGGGCATGAGAGAGAGAGAGACCCCGGATAGAGTTGAGAGAGCGATGAGAGAGAGAGAGAGAGAGATGAGATTTTGGAGGAGAAAAGTTTGTTCCTGAGAGAGAGAGAAGGGATACAAATTTCTTAAAAGATCATCATCAGCAGCAGCATCTTTTTTTCTTCTTCTTTTTCCTCTTTTTCTTGTCTATTTATTATGTACATTTATATAGCGCTTATTCATCAAAGCTCTGAGCGCTTTGTTCTTGTTGTTCTTCTTCTTTTCCACAGAGAAAGACAGACAGAGAGACAGGACTGGTGACAACGGAAATTTATCCTCTTTCGAGACCAATAAGTAATATCCCGATTGCAAAGACCAACTGTAAGTTTGTGAAAATGAAATATAAATGGGCAAAGAAGCTTGCAATCATGGATAGTGTGGTGTTAACAGATTAACAGGTCGAACAATCCGGAAAACTGTTACAAATAGCCATGAAATAGCGTCACAAACGGGACTGGGTTTAGTACTCATAAAAAAGGAGTTGGTGTTTCTGAATTTGGAGCAATGCTTCCTATGGGTGTTTTTTTTAAAAATGAACACAAATACTTTAACAAAAACAGATGCTATAAAGACAATAAGAGTCTTCAAACCTTCGTGCTACCAACTGTCAAAAAATGCTCTGCTTGGCGTGTAGGCGGTTTAATGCCTTGATGACGGTTTCCACATTAAACCCCAGGCTTTGAAAAATGAAACACGTTTCAAAACTTTGAACACGGAGAAAAACTCCACGTGAAATACTTATGCTATAGACATGTCAGAAACATTAAATATTTTATGATGATTACATTCCTGGTACTGTTCAATTTCGTGCACGGTGTAATGCTGTGATGTGAGTGACGCTATTTTTTTGCTTTTAATTTTTT
>CM065683.1:54460772-54493272 GCA_017654935.2 Phymorhynchus buccinoides | reverse complement strand
CAAACTCAACTCAACTTTTATTTTGTCCTCATAAAAACAAGGATAATTTTCCTGCGGACACGTCATATGTACACACAGAAACCAAACAATTTATAAAAGAACAAAATAAATTGTAATTACATGCTTTAAAAGTTTCTTTCACACTTCACACGCCCCGCTTGCGCGCTCACTTTCATACCACCCTCCACCCTTCCCACCGACATCCCACCTCATCACAGGACTTTGGCAATGAAACATTATAGACCCTATTTAAACAATCAAACAAAAACATATATCTCTCTCTCCCCCTCTCTCTCTCTCCATGACTCTCTCTCTCCCTCTCCCCCGTCTCCTGTCCCTCCCTCCTCCCACCCCTTTTCTCTTATCGCTCCATCCCCTCCCCCCGTCTCTCCCTTACCCTCTTCCACCATCTACCCCCTCTCTCCAAACCCACCTTTCCCACCACGACTATACATCGATGGTCTGAATAGCCATTCAAAAAGCATGACACGTCGGCACTAAATGTACATGCAGATCGTGGACACACCTTGGCGATGATTGGTGAGGGGTTTCAGGCCGCGAGCCTCAATGTGTCTCATCCCATCATCTAATGACTGTTACAGAGGTTCCTGATGACACTGGAAGTGGTCATGACCGATCACGGACGGCCAAGTCATGCTCGGAGTACCAATAGCCGGGGCTGGGATTCACGACGCACGTTACCCATGGGTAAAGTCGCCATACAGAGGGTAAAGTACCCATAGTAGTTAAACTACCTAGAGATAGCGCTACCCGGGTATTCATGAACAACGTAGCCCAGGTTGGCCGATTCCTCATGCTTTCTACCCCCTGCGCAAACTTTACACATGGGTACTATTTGCTCTGTTGAATATTTCGAGGGGTGAATGCCAGAACTGCCTATCTGTGTTCTTTATTCCTTTTGAGATAGACCGTTCTGGCAGGCACCCCTCGAATTTTGACATGTATATTAATGTTCTTATACCTTGTTCATAATGTTAGGCTGATATGTATTTCACTGCAGTCTGTATTTAGCATGTTTTGATTATTATAATGTTCGATATGCATTTCATTGTACTAAATGTATTTGACATGTTCTGAATATTATGTTGTAATGTTTAATGCGTGTCTTTTAATGCTGAATCGCAGGCGTAACCACAATGAAATTCCTTTCTTATATAATAAAGTATTGTTGAGTTGAGTTGAGTGAAGATACCAATTGAAGTAAAAATGAGTCAATAAAGAAGGGAGCCATTAGGCCACCATAAAATAATCACACCATATAAGTTTACTACCAAAACTAGAAAGAAAAGAAGATAACAATACAAAAACAATATAATCTGCAAACAAAAACAAAGGGGAATGACACACGAGTGAAAGGGAGGGTGTGTAAGGAAGGAGGACACATACAACTAACAATATCGCTATAATGCTATACGCAGTAATTAAACCGTTCTTAGCAAAATTTATTACCAAAAAATGCTTTGGAACAAAGTCAAGTGCAGCAGAGAGAGAGAGAGAGAGAGAGAGAGAGAGAGAGAGAGAGAGAGAGAGAGAGAGAGAGAGAGAGAGAGAGAGAGAGAGAGAGAGAGAGACTGAAGACTGAAAAACTTTATTACATAAGGATTAAGATTTTGGGCCGGGCCCATTCTTCCAATCTGTCCTTGGAACGAAAACTAGAGAGAGAGAGAGAGAGAGAGAGAGAGAGAGAGAGAGAGAGAGAGAGAGAGAGAGAGAGAGAGAGAGCAGGATCGAATGAAATTCCGGCGGTGGGGGGGGGGGGTGTATGTATTCCCTTATCCTATTTCTCTAAAGCAAGAAAGACCTACTTACAAGCAGACACCCATTTCCTCGGGCAAAGGGCAGCGTTTCCGCCTCGTCTTCCTGTCTACCTCTTCTGAACAGCCTGGTTTTCTGAAGCGTGTGAAGCCATCAAGGGAAGCGTTTAGTGGAGCAGAGTCCTTCTTAAAACTCACGATCTACAATTTATACCGTTCCAGTCTCTGTTTCAGGACGTTACTTTGTGACAGGTTGGTTTAAAAGCAATTTGGATCTGGCAGAATCAATGTGTTACTTTTTTTTTTTAATTGGTTCTGTACTAAGTTTCAGTTAGTCTCCCGAGAGGACTGTTGTTGCCGGTTTGTCGTTTCCGATCATGACTGCCAGATAGCAGAAGGGGGGGCAGCTGCTATTCCGGCGGGCTGGGCTAAAACATATTTATAGTGGATAAGCCTTGCCCAGGGTGAATCCCCACTCTCTCGGCCAAATGGATTTGAGGACGAGAGTTGGCGTTTGGGGAAGATCCCAAAAGGCCAACCTATCCCAGTGGCTGCATCACCAGAGCCGGTGCAAATGCCATCCTGGTTAGAGAGTCATAGTCTTCCACGAAAGTCTATAACCGTACCACGGCATTCCAATACTGTAGAAAATCATTTATTGTACAGCTCCCGTTTACTTTTGTCCCTTTCTACAGGCTAATAACAAGCAGTGATAAAAGCCCAATAGGACTAGCGTCACCATAATTATACTAGAGCAGAATGTTCTCGTGTAATGAATAGTGCAGTTATCCGTGTTATGGTGTCAACTGCACACAGTAGTTAATGAACAAGTGGTGAGTGTCTAGTGCCAAAGGTGGACTAACGGAGTAATGCATCAGGGCCTGTATTCACGTTGAGATAGCATGAGACTTAGCATCATGCTAACTTAGAAGCTCTTCCAAAAGACCTATTAAATCCTATAGGACATTGGAAGAGCTTCTAAGTTAGCATCAGGCTAAGTCTCATGCTATCTCAACGTGAATACAGGCCCAGGTTTATATAACTCTCTCTCTCTCTCTCTCTCTCTCTCTCTCTCTCTCTCTCTCTCTCTCTCTCTCTCTCTCTCTCTCTTATTTGCAATACTATCTAAACAAATATTGATTCCTTAGTTAGTAGCATCTTGTTGTGGTGTTATTATGGTCATATGTTTTTTTCACAAGATTATCTCCATGTATTTAGGAAGATAAGACTAAGCTTACTTACCAGATTGTGCTCTGTAGCAGATGTCAATGAAGGCATCGAAGTGCACAGCCACTTCAACCAGAAAGGGTCGCAGCTAGCATGATCAATGACGGTTGATGTCAGGTCTGTTGGCATTGGAAGCGAAGCCATCAGAGTCAATGCCGCAAGCACGCGCAAATACACACACACATACATGCACGGACATACAGATACATGCACTAATGATCGCACACATGTATACACATATGCGCACGCACATGCTCCCTCATGCGCACGCACGCACGCGCGCACACACACACACACACACATACACACACCTCTGACTTTTTTAAGCCACTAGCGCAACGCCTAGTACCGGCAACGCCCAGTACCCGTCACGCCTAGTACCGGTTTGGCCGGGTCCGCAAAATATTGTATTATTACTTTTGTCTGTGTCCCTCCTTCCATCTTCTTCGCTCATCCCGTTTCGAATCAATGTCAGGTCTGGTTACGCCGCGGTTTGTGAAAAGGTGAAGCGTTTATTAATCGATTCGCTTCCGGTTTGGCACACGGATAGTCACCGTCCCCGGTCATCTACCTTCCAAATTCGGAGGCAATCCGTCAAGAAATACCGGATATACGGGCGCTGAGAGGCCGGTGGATATGCGTTTCGCGCATTTGCCGAACCGCGCAAATGACACGGCCGCCTCGGTTGCCGTTGCCATCGCCCCGTTATGGCTCGTATCAAATTTGAAGCGATTCGGTCGAAAAACGGCGGAGTTATAAGGCCCGTTCTGTGTTTCAGACAGACACTTGCCAAATTATAATGACTAGCGCAACGCCATGTACCGGTAATGCCTAGTAATGGTAACACCTAGTAACGGTAACGCCAAGTACTGGTAATGCTGAGTACAGCAAATTAGAAGCGATTCGGTTAAGACGGCGGAGTTATAAGGCCCGTTTCCCGTTGGCGCTGCTCTGAGAGTGATGCGCTCTCCCTAGTAACGGTAACGCCTAGCAACGGTAACACCAAGTACTGGTAATGCTGAGCACAGCAAATTTGAAGCGATTCGGTTAAGAAAAGGCAGAGTTATAAGGCCCTGTTTCCTGTTGGCGCTGCTCTGAGAGTGCTGCACTCTCCCTAGTAACGATAACGCCTAGTAACGGTAACGCCAAGTACTGGTAATGCTGAGTACAGCAAATTTGAAGCGATTCGGTTAAGAAACGGCGGAGTTATAAGGGCCCGTTTCCCGTTGGCGCTGCTCTGAGAGTGACGCACTCTCCCGATTCTCTTCAGATTTGCTGCCAGGCTTTGCCCCGGCCACAGCAAGCATGACAGCAAATCGGCTAAGAAACGGCAGAGTTATTTGTGAAATGGTGAAGCGGCGTATATCGCGCGCGTTTATACATCGATGCGCTTCCGGTTTGGCACATCGATAGTCAACGTCCCCGGTCATCTACCTGCCAAATTTGAAGGCAATCGGTCCACAATCCACCCAGTAATACTGGAGATACATGCCGAGAGACCGGCGGATACGTGCTTTGCACATTTGCCAAACCGCGCAAATGACACGGCCGCCTCAGTTGCCGTTGCCATCGCCCCGTTAGGGCTCACAGCAAATTTGAAGCGATTCGGTCGAAAAACGGCGGAGTTATAAGGCCCGTTTTGTGTTTCAGACACACACCCAGACACTTGGCTTTTTTATTATATGATTATCCATGTAGGTTATCCCCTAGTCTCAATTCAACTGCCCCCCACCTTTCTCGGCCTGTCCATCATATAGTAAAAAGCCAAGTGTCCGCCCATGTGTGTGAAACACGAAACGGGCCTTATAACTCCGCCGTTTTTCGACCGAATCGCTTCAAATTTGCTGTGAGCCCTAACGGGGTGATGGCAACGGCAACCCCAGGCGGCCGTATCATTTGCGCGGTTTCGCAAATGCGCGAAACGCGCATCCGCCGGCCTTTCGGCGCCCGTATCTCCGGCGTTTCTGGGCCGATTGCCTTCGAATTTGGCAGGAAGATGACCGGGGACGGGGACTATCTGTGTGCCAAACCGGAAGCGAATCGATTCATAAACGCGTGCGCTAGACGCCGCTTCACCTTTTCACGAATAACTCCGCCGTTTCTTAACCTGAATCGCTTCAAATTTGCTGTCGGGCTTGCCATGGCCAGGGCGGAGGGATGGTGTGGGGGGGGGGGCAGTGGAGATTACAAGGGGATGACACTACACGTATCTGTATTATTAAAAAATCGGGACTTTACTGGTTTAGCACTGCCTCCGGGCATTGCCTCCAGTATTGTTCCCACAATCTTTGTATTTACAAATGCCCCACATGCCGAAAGGCGGAACTAACTTGGCTTTCAGTTCTTTTTTCTGTTTTTGTCCTTTGCCAATCTACGATCGCAAAGGAGTAAGTTTTCGTTCAGCTTTGTTTCCTTTTTTTGTTTGTTTGTTGTTCTTTTCTGTCTGTCCTAACGATCTCCCGAACCGCTTGACCGAATCACTTCAAATTTTGTGTGATGGTGTGTCCCTATGAGAGGAAGGCATCCGCACAAAACTTTTCGCCGCTCTGACCTTGACCTTGGCGTATGACCTTGAAAATCCCAAATCGTTAAGGGGCCATAACTTCCACACCGCAGGTCCTGGAGTCATGAAACTTGGCATGGAGGTACTTTCGCTTATGGCCGTTCTGGTGATGGTGTATCGATGAAGGTCAACGTCAAGGTCAGGGAGATCGGTATGCCTTGAAAGTGGTATGGGTCTAAAAATTGGGGTTTCCTGCCCCACGCATATCTTCCGAACCACTTCACCGAACCGTTTCCAATTTTGTGTGGTGGCATGTGACACTGAGAGGAAGGCGTCCGCGCATAAATTATCGCCGTCATGACCTTCACCTTGGCGTATGACCTTCACAACCGAAAATCTTTAAGGGGCTGTAACGTCCACACCGTTGGTCTTAGGGACTTCAATCTTGGCATGTAGGTACTTTGGCATATGTTTGTTCTGATCATTGCATACTGATCAAGGTCAAGGTCAAGGTCATGGAGATCGGTAGGCCTTGAAAGTGGTAGGGGTCTAAAAATTGGGTTTTCAGCCACAAAAGTAAAAATATAATATTTTGCGGACCTGGCGAAACTGGTACTCAGCGTTACCGGTACTTGGTGTTACCTGTACTAGGCGTTACCAGTACGGGGCGTTGCGCTAGTTCTTAATAATAATCCCAACCCGTGATCTTCATTTCAGTCACGCCCTCTGGTCCCTTGCCCGCCAGAGACTGCAATCCTCTGGGAACATAAAAAAACCATAACACATTTGAGGCGGGAACCCACAAGAGAAGGCACTGCGCAATCGAATAGTAAAACAAACATCTCATTGCCATGTAATTCGCTTTCCGATAAAATAAAATAATTTTTTTTAAAATATGTTTGTTTTGTTTTGACGAGAGAGGATGAGGATTGTCAAAACGTGCACGCGAGAGATGGGAGTGCCAGCATGACTGTGCATGGTTTTGCGTGCGCGCGTCTTTGTGTGTGTGTGTGTGTGTGTTTGTGTGTGTGTGTGTGTGTGTGTGTGTGTGTGTGTGTGTGTGCATGTGTGTGCGCGTGTGTGTATATATAATAAAATAATAACAAAAACAAATTGAGGCTGCCCTTTAAAACAAATGTTTCGTTTTCAATTTCGGGGCATTTGTATGGGAGTCAAACCTGGTCAAAGCAATATTTCTTACCAGCAATAAGAGGGTAACACGTGAAACCCGTGATTTTGACACGTGATCTGGTGGGTCTTTAAACCATAGCCAAACAAGGTAGAAGATGGAGCCGGGAGGAAAAGTAGGAAATGAAATCAAGCATACAGTTCCAAGGGCCTTTAGGACCATGCTCCATTGACGGAATAAACGAGTCGACTAACTCCTCATTTCGCACGGTGTGAGGAGCGGCGCAAAATACAACGTGTGATCTCAGGAAGGTCCTACTCTGCGGTGTCTACAGAAAATACCCCTTCCGTAAAAAGCGTACCCTATGGTGTTTTTGTGGCCAATATGTATATTATATAAGTTTCTGTTTCTGTTTCTGTTTCTGTCTGGATGCGTCGCAGACGCCACTTCTGACGATAAATCGCGACGGAACTTGGAGGGCGCATGAACCTACTAGAAAACATAGAAGGAGAAAGACCTACTGCCTACCCTGGGTTAAGACCATTAAACCCCCCAGTTCAGCCGGAAGGGCCCAGGCCCCACTTCCAGAAGCAAGCACAAAAACAAATCCTAGTTGGTCAGTAGTTGCAGGCTCAGATGGTGATCTGGTCAGCGCTGATGAAAATGCGCTGACGGAGCCTGCGGTGACAGTGGCCTCGCTCAGTTGGTTCCACTCCATGGCAGTCCGGATGAAGAAGGAGCTACGATGTTTCTCCGTTCTCGCGTTGAGGACACGGAATCCACGGGAGTGGTTTATGGCCTGTCTTTCTAAGATGTTGGTTGTTTTGAACCCCTCAAACCTAGTTGGCTTTATCCTGCGACGATTTGGAAATGCCGGCGTGAGGAATGTACCTGCTGGAATAGCTGGGAGGCCAGTTATACTCTGGCCCCATAATGGCTACTCTAGTTTGCTTGTTACTTGAGGTTGCTTGTTTCGGTGCGTAAGAAGGAATACTGATGGACGCGTAAACTTGATCAGGAAAAGTGTACAAACATTATGTTTTCGTTATCATTGTTTGCACTGTTTTGTTTGTCTGACACCGTTTAGTTTAATCGCATTTCATCTTTATGCACCGTGCTTCAATGTTTGATACGTCAGTACCAAAAACAATATTCTTGAACATGTGAAGCTTAAAACCATCATGACAATGTTGTTGTCACGACAGCTTGTTAGTTTGTTAGCTTGTAGCTGCCACAGTAGAGTGGCACAGTGATAACGCGTTCGCCTCGTGTCAAGTAAACCCAAGTTCGAACCTGGGTACAGGGTTTTTTCCTCTCACTTTGCACTAGACCTTACGGTCTGAATGTGGAGTCTTTCGGATGAGACAATAAACCGAGGTCCCGTGTGCCCATGCACTTAGCACACGTTAAACTCAGTGGCAACGGAAAAGTTGTCATTTGCTCAAAATTTACCACCACCCCTTTCCTTCTTCATCAGTCACGCAAAACATCGCATACAAAAAGGGTGGCGCGCCTCTGGCTGCGACGCGCTCTCCAGGTGGGAGCAACCCGAATTTCACAGAGATGCCTCTCTGACTATAAAGTACCAAATACTTAATAATAATACCTAGCTTGCTAACTAGTTGTGCTAACTACTAATTCTTCAGACTGGAACGTACTTTCTTTCAGTCGAGCCACTATGACACACAAAAACACCACGAAACTAAACGAAAAATAGGCAGAAGAAGTTAAAAACCGAACGTTTTTCATTCTACCCACGGGTTTTCTTTTCTCACTGTTGGTCCGGGTGGCATAAAACTGAGAAGGGAGCATTTTATCATCACCTACACCTGCCCACATGTCACGAAATGGGTCAATCGAATTTGTTCGGGAATAGGGCAGGGCCAAGGGCAGACAAGCAAAGGCCAACGCACCGAGATTATTCCCCTTGAGGCTCTGGCAGGAAATGTTACTGTTCTTCTTTTGGACACAGGCAGTTGGTCTTCACATTTGGGCTGTTTTGTTCTATTAATATTGTTGTTGTTAATTATGTTGTGTGTGTGTGTTTGTTTTTGTATTCGGATTGCTGTGGTTACAGCACGAGTTCGCGCGCGAATGCACACATAAGTACATCCGAAAACGCACACGCACACATACATGCGCAACCGTTCAAACACACACCACACCACACACACACACACACACACACACACACACACACACACACACACACACACACACACACACACACACACACACACACACACACACACACACACACACACACACACACACACACACACACACACACACACACTATAACTACAAGATAGAGTATATAGGCCTAAACGATAACCCTCGTATTTTATTTTCTTATCAGTGAAGGTGGGGGGGGGGGGGTGTTCTGAGAGAGCATCAACCAAGCCAGACAGATGCGCACACACACAGACACGCGCGCACACATACACACACACACGCACGCGCGCACGCACAAACACACACGCGCGCAAACAGAAAGAAATTAGAAAGCCAGAAACACACACAGACATGCAGACAGGCAAGCAGACATACAGACCGATAGACAGAGGGAGGAGGAGGAGGAGGAGAAGAAGAAGAAGAAGAACAAGAAGAAGAAGAAGAAGAACAGAAGAAGAACAAGAAGAAAAAGAATGAGAGAAAGGGGGAAAAGAAGAGAGAGAGAGAGAGAGAGAGAGAGAGAGAGAGAGAGAGAGAGAGAGAGAGAGAGAGAGAGAGAGAGAGAGACCGACATGAATTTATCTTTTGCAGATATTAAAGCATACTTGAACTTGAACTTGAAGATACACACAGAGACAGGCTGAGAGAGAAAAGCAAAGCAAAAATAAGTGTCGTAAAACTATTGATCGTGGTGTTTATAATTGTAACAGTACACTTGTCCATAAAGGGTATTGACCCTCTCACAACTGTCAAAGCATTTTCCCTCAAAGGAACGCAAAGTTCCAAAATGCATTGAGGCCTCTTGAAAAGTAGTGAACAACTTTACTTCAAGAAGTTAAAACCAGTGACGATTTCTTTTCATGTAGCCTATGATGTCTTCCAAGTTCTTTCCCCAGGTCAAAAAGACCATGGATGTTATTAGTATTTTGGTGTTTGGTATTTGGCACTTTATAGTCACAGAGGCGTCCCTCTGTGAAATTCGGGTTGCTCCCACTTGAGAGCGCGTTGCAGGTAGAGGCGCGCCATGCACAAAAAGGCGTCTCCATGCAATCTTCAAGTTTTATGTGAGAATTTTTATGTGGTCAAGGGGGGGGGGGGGGGGTGAGGGGGGGGGGGGGGGGGGGGGAGTAAATGTTGACCAAATGACAACTTTTCGTTGCCATTGTATACTGGGGTTAACGTTTAAATGCACGAGTAGCAGAATGTTTTATGATTGTTCTATCGATTTCCAAAAGTGCAAGGGTGTGTGAATGGTCGATGTGATATAGGGGAAGACGGGGTAAAAAGCGCATGGGCGGGTAAGAAGCCCACCCCAATTATCTCATGAAATGAAGCAAATTTCAGTCTCATTTTGCCCATGAGACGAGCGTTAATGTCTAGCATTCGTCTCATGGGCAAATTGGACTGAAATTTCCTTTATTTCATGAGATAATTGGGGTGGGCTTCTTACCCGCCCATGCGCTTTTTACCCCGTCTTCCCCTATGGAATGTTGAAATGCAATATTGTTGCTGGAGTGTCTACTTGTCATACACAATTAATAGTCTATGAAGGAGAAAGGTAGCAGAGTGGTTAAGACGTTCGCCTGCCACATGTAATGCGTGACTGCAGCGTGAGTGACGCGGGTACGAATCCCGGCCTCGCCCTTTCTTTCTAGTTTGACAGGAAAATCGAACTGAACGTCGAGCTCTTCGGATGGGGACTTAAAGCTAGTCTGACCCGTGCGCTTTGCGCACGTAAAAATCCCACGGCAGTTGAAAGTCGGTAAGAGCAGGGATAAATCCCGCTGCCTGGTATGGACAAATTGATAGCCAGGTTTTTCACGTGTGTCCACACCCCCTCATCACCCTGTGCCCCCCAAAAAAAAAAATTGGGTAGGCGCTGCACTTGCGGCGACGCTCTCTCCGGGGGAGAGCAGCCCGAATTTCACAGATATATGTCTCTGTGACTAAAATATACCAAATACCAATACCAAATAAATGTTCATGTTTAGATAAAAAAAAAACATGTATTGTTTTTTTTTGTGTTTTGTTGTTGTTGTGTTTGATGAATGATAAAGGAAACTATATGTTGTGTGTTGTATTAAACATACTGTTTGATGAATGATAAAGGGAACTATATGTTGTGTGTTGTATTAAACATACTGTTTGATGAATGATAAAGGGAACTATATGTTGTGTGTTGTATTAAACATACTGTTTGATGAATGATAAAGGGAACTATATGTTGTGTGTTGTATTAAACATACTGTTTGATGAATGATAAAGGAAACTATATGTTGTGTGTTGTATTAAACATACTGTTTGATGAATGATAAAGGAAACTATATGTTGTGTGTTGTATTAAACATACTGTTTGATGAATGATAAAGGGAACTATATGTTGTGTGTTGTATTAAAACATACTGTTTGAAATGAATGATAAAGGGAACTATATAATTATGTGGTGTGTTGCATCAACATAATGTTCACGACGCTCATGAAACTCGCAGCCACACCCTGGTTTGTCCAAACTATAATGTGGTGAGTTGTATTAAAATAATATTTGATGACTGATTAAAAGAAAAGAACATTGTCCTATCATCAGGGCCATACAGTGGCGTTGCTCCCACGACGCTCATTCCGAGTCCCAACTCGCAGCCACACCCTGGTTTGTCCATCCACCGACAGCACCCGTGAACATGATCACATCACCTGACTTTAACCCGCAACAAAGTAAACTTGCCTGTCTTGCTATCAGATCATATCGTTTTGTATTTATATTGCTTTGTCTATATTGATAAAGTTATATTTTCAAAATCAAATATTTGTTTGTCTGTAGCATCGTTCAAAAACAAAACTGAAAACCCAAATAAGGCAGTCTTTAAAACAAATGTGCACGTGTGCGTGTGTGTGTGTGCGTTGTGTGCGAGTGTGTGTTGTGTTAAGTGAGTTTGTAGAAAGGTAAGAAAAGCATGGTTAGACATTTGTGTAAGAAAAATCCGTGTTGCTTTTAAGCTAATAGGCCTTTGCAACTAGGGTTATTAACGCCCAGGAGAGATTGGCAGTGAGAGTAATTGCTCTTGTGAGTGGTCACGTGCTGTGACAAGGGCATTCACTCTTGCGAAAGGCAGCCATTTAGTGGTTTGATCAAATAGGGGTTATTGGCGTATCTGTGTTATTCCCCTGTCTGGTCAAGCAACGTGTGTGTGCTGTGTGACCATCTGATTGTAAACCCTCGATAAAAAGCGCTATATCTAAATATCCGTTTAGGGCATATCTATTTTTGTAGTTCATGGCTTTGTCTATCTTGCAAAATATTTTCAAAATGTATGTTTAAAAAAACAGACCCCAATAGGTTTAAGAAAAATCCGTGTTGCTTTTTAGCTAATAGGTCTTATCGTTTGAATCTAAAGCATTGCTTACTTATTCTTTTTTTATTTCTCTTGATACGTTACGCATTAAGTAGCAAAAATAGAACTATAATTTAATAAATATCAATGGGGGAGTAGCCTGTCACCCAGCAAATTCCATTTATTTTTAGATAATCAGAATATGTATTTTGATACATTTGTTTAATCATCACTTCTCCATTTCCTAACAATGGTAATAAAATTAAGTTATCTTTACGATCGCACGTGGGAAAACAAAAACTAGCAAATCCATATTGACATGAGAAGGGTTTTGTTCTTCGTACGATTATCAGCGTATGTTTACATGATTCTAAGCTATGTGTTTCAAGTAACAGGTTTTGTTAATTACTTTGTTTACACTGCAGATATTTACTTATTCATCCAATAATTATCTATTCATGGAATATTGCTATATACTGATATGCTTGCTTTGGGGTTGTTGCTGTTGTTGTTGTTGTTTGTTTTGGAGGGGTTAAGTTACGACCCAGTCACAGCCTGCTCCTATTTCTCATGTCACGTTCAAATACTTAAGATTTTAAACATGGGTGGTATGTTGGTTAGACTGGCTAGAACTCGTGCAAATTTAAGTGATTATCGCTTCTCTATTATCGTGCCCCAAACCCATACGATTTCGTCCTTAGTAACTTCAATGTTTCGAATGTCTTGCGTTTACAAGTTTCATTTCTCCAATAACCACTTGGAGACTGATGTTTATAAGCCGGGGGTCAAAACAATCCTGACCGAATGCATTCATTCGTGACACTGGCACAGGTCTGACTTATGGTCACAGGCGATATATCTGTTCTTTAATCAGGGCCAACAGTGACTGTGACTGCCCAGCGTCCTGAAATATTAATGCCACGTGCCGGGAACAACTGAGGGGTTTCTTCACGCTGCTGTTTTAATGCCTGGGGCTTTGAGACCATAAATGTGTCACAGGGGGGTCGGTCGGTAGCGTGATCCGGGATGACATAGGGCGCGATCTACTGATCTGAGCAACAACTTTGGGAATGTTCTGTGGGATATTTATGGACTCAGCGAGGGTTAGAAGGTGCAGCACTCTTGCATTGAAGCTTGTTGTTAGGTGCACTGCGTGTTTGGTTCCATGCAAGGGTTGGTGGAGTTGTGTTCTGATTGAACCCCATCTTCTCCCAAAACAAATACTGTGCAATCTTAATAATAATAATAATCATAATAATAATAATAATAGTAATAATAAATGTATTTCATAGCGCTAAAATCCATACAGTAGTATACTCGATGCGCTTTACAAAAGCAGCATTGGAAGATGAAAAACATGCATTCAAATCAACAAGATAGTCGGTCATACTTCCAACATTCCAGTGCAAAGAAATAAAGTACCCAAAATAATACGATTCTCACTCACAAAGACATCCACCCTCGTTCTCACCAGCACTGTCACTCTCTGATAACACATCACCGTCGCAGAAACTAATGAAATCATAGAAACAGGAAGGAGTGCACCAATCTTGCATGCAATCAATGGTAGGTATGTTTACCTCTCTTGCTCGTTAACATTTGAAACTTTCATTTTGATGTTTGTTTGGGTTTGGTTTCGACTTTAGGAAGTGTCATTGAAAGAATAAACAAAACCAACATTCAGCAGTTGACGTTCTGTATGCATTGCATACATAAACCAGTAATGTTGTACAACTGAAGCAGTATCATAGGAATAAATAATAATAATAATTAATAATGCTTTTATCATAGGAATAAGCCGGTGAAATAATACACGTGACCCCAGCGATTTTCCCTTTGCTGAATGACATAAAACACTGTTTGTCACATGACTGCACTATGTGTACAATCTCGTCGTTGTAACATTCCCTTTGTTGACAGTGTGCGAAGGATGTGTGAATGCTTTGGGTTTAGGGTTTTGCTTGGGTGTTGGCTGTTAGAAAAGTTGCATGTGTGCTTAGCGTGAAAAAAAGGTATTTGTTGTGATCAGTGTTTTGGGAGGTGTAGGGATCAAAGGGAAGGGAAGGCTGTAGTATTGTGAGTCCGTTTGATTATATTTTCTTGTGTTTGTTTGAAGTTGTTATTTCTTTATGCATTTTTGTAACATTTTTGTAAAGCGCTTAGAGCCCCATTAGGAGAATAAGCGCTATATACATTATTATTATTATTATTATTATTATTATTTATTATTATTATTATTATTATTATTGTTATTATTATTATTATTATTATTATTATTATTATGTTGCGTTGCCTCAATAACGCTTGTGACATCAACTGCAGACGACGAAAATGGTGTTTTACGTCCTCTTGGTCTGAATCAGACACATATGGGACATTTGTAAATACAAATATGGTGAGAACAATACTGGAGGCAATGCCCAGAGGCAGTACGAAACCAGTAAAGTCCCGATTTTTGTATTAATACAGATAGCTGTAGCGGTGACCACGCCTCGGTTAAACCTCATCGGCTATGGCACCGCTACAAGTATTTGTTAATGATTACATCAACTGCAGATACCTTACATTTTCTCTCTATAGTTATTTAATATTGTACTAGGCTCACAAAAACGAGGGGGTTGTTTATTATGTGTTATAATGATGTAAGCCTCTATTTCAGAGAATGAAGACATGAAAAAAACAAGAGTGATACGACAAAGAATAATACACGCTTACAATGAGAAGATAAGGGGAGTGTGTAATTATTGTAATCTCAACAGTGAACAAGCCATTGTCATTGTGAATACCAAACAACAAAGCAGCATGCAGTGACATCAGTAGGGGAAGACGGGGTAAAAAGCCCATGGGCGGGTAAGAAGCCCATGCCAATTATCTCATGAAATAAAGCAAATGTCAGTCAAATTTGCCCATGAGACGAATGCTAAACATTAACACTCGTCTGATGGGCAAAATGTGACTGAAATTTGCTTTATTTCATGAGATAATTGGCATGGGCTTCTTACCCGCCCATGGGCTTTTTACCCCATCTTACCCTATTCATTTACTCTGCCCATCATCATCACCGTAGACATTGCTTTTTCATCAATGCGCGTGACAAGGAGTCTTTAGCAACCCTCGTTGCAAAAAAAAGAGAAGTAATACAATGGATGTAAAAGCTACATAAATAACGTACATATCGTTCGTTAATACATCTGTTACCACTTGAACAAAACTCTTGTTGGCAAAAGTGCACTGTAATGTGGATAACATTTTGCTTCTTCGTTTGATCATCCAACTTCAACATAGTACAATCTGCTTTGAATAGTATAATTATAATGTTGGACCTAATTTACCGCGCAAAGCGCAGTCATCAAAGTCAACGAGAGAGAGAGGGGGGGAAGAGAGAGACAGAGAGAGAGAGAGAGAGAGAGAGAGAGAGAGAGAGAAGAGAGAGAGAGAGAGAGAGAGAGAGAGAGAGATATTGATTTTAAATGGTTTAATTGATCTGGGCCATGTGCCCGTGTCAAATGGGAACAGGGGGGTTGGGTCAGGAAAAAAAGAAAATAATAATAATGAGGTGAATAGATAAATAACAGCATACTGACATACAAGAGAGAGAGAGAGAGAGAGAGAGAGAGAGAGAGAGAGAGAGAGAGAGAGAGAGAGAGAGAGAGAGAGAGAGAGAGAGAGAGAGAGAGAGAGAGAGAGGGAGGGAGAGAGAGAGAGGTGAAGAGAGAGAGAGAGAGAGAGAGAGAGAGAGAGAGAGAGAGAGAGAGAGAGAGAGAGAGAGGGGAGGGGGGCGCAGAACTGGTGATTTGGACCCGAGGGAGGTGGGTGGGTTAATCTCATTAATGAATAGGCTTTGACTGTTGTTTTTATTGCCTGTCCCGTAGCATTACTTTCACATTAGCGTGGCACTCACGACTTCGTGCAGTCCCACAGTGCCACACTGGTTCATCTGCCCGGTGTAATGTTCTCGGCTTGACTTTGTTCTCAATCTAGGTGCGCATGCGCCAAATTGATCATGACGTGCCATCAAATTTTATCTTTTGTCTATTCGACACTAAACTGACTTACCTCTAAACCTATCCCTATCCCTATCCCAACCCTATTCCTAACCCTTACCCTAACCTGAAACCGTCAAAATACACACACACAAATTAAACTGATAGTACGTTATGAGATTACTGTCTCAATTTCGCGCATGCGCACGTGCATTGAGAACAGGGTAATCCGAGAACACTACACCGGTCCCAAGCAGTAGCCTACATCAGCAGTAAGCTTAATTAACCTGGGGGCAAGTCAAAATCTAATTGAAGGGCCAGCCACACGTCACCGAACATCGTACGACTGTACGATACGATTCGATCACTTGATCTCTAAATGTGAATCACATTTGTTCTTGGAGATCACGTGATCGAATCGCATCGTACAGTTGTACGATTCTAGCTGACGCGTGGCTGGCCCTTAATTTAAATAAAACGCTTTTTTTTTTTTTTTTTTTTTTTTTTTTTTTTTTTTACTAGACTACAGCTTCTCACCTGGCACACAACACAATAATGATGGCGAGGCCTTGTGCGTGTTGCAGTCTGCTCCATGGTCATCACCAATATCATTAGCCACTGTCACAGTATCGGCAGCTTTTCTGCTCTCCCCCCCCCCCCCCCCCCTCCTTCACAATCGTTCGTCTATCACTTTGCAGACGATGGTTTCAGGGAAGAAAATGTGTTTAACGTCATCCGACTTGAAAAGGGTACCCCCCCCCCCCCCCCCCCCCCCCCCACACACACACACACACACACACACACACACACACGCATACTTTTGGGACCGATTTTGTGAAAAAGGGGGTTGAGGGGTATACAAGGTATACGTTATAATTATCCAAAGTAAAACAGAACTCAGTAGTGAAATCAACGAAGTCGCCATCAGCGTTACTATGTTCATGTCGAGGATGAAAGGGGGACGGATTGCTTCTTCAATAGAGAGGAAAAGAATAGCTGAGTAGGTGAAACTGGATGGGTGATAGGGCGGCCACCATTGCTCATTAACATAGCAAATCGTGGGTGAATCAAGAATAGGCGAATAAGGACGCTCCCGCCATTACATGGTTCTGAAGATACTACTATAATTATTATTATTCTCGAGCAGAAACCACGAGGTTCTATCGCAACAGGAACAACTACTGATGTTTGTATATTCCCATGTTTACCCTACGACAAGAATGGTAAAACCTTAATAATGTTTTTTTTTAACCCTCCATGCAACTTCACGCTTAGAACATGACTGGTAATGAAATTGAATGTACGCCGGTAAGGCCTAATACTAGCGAAATGTAGGAATGATGCAGGAACAGTGGATAGGCTTTGATGAACTGCTGAGGGATTAATTCAGTGTTTTTACTGTCAGTCAGTGGTGGGTGGTAAAACGCATTGATGAAAGGATGGACGCTACCTGTCGTTAGCGAACAGTAGTGGTGTTAATTAAAGGGGCTGTTGACTATTGCATGTTTGTGTTTGTGTGTAGGTGTGTTTTTGTCTGTTTCTTTTTCAAGTGTGTGTGTGTGTGTGTGTGTGTGTGTGTGTGTGTGTGTGTGTGTGTGTGTGTGTGTGGAGAGAGAGAGAGAGAGAGATAGTGTGTGTGTGTGTGTGTGTGTGTGTGTGTGTGTGTGTGTGTGTGTGTGTGTGCGAGTGTGTGTGTCTGTGTGTGTGTGTGTGTGTGTGTGTGTATGGCCCGTGTGCATGTATTGGTGCACTCATTCCTGTCGTCTGTTTACATTTTCATTACTTTTTGCACATGTCATTTTTTAGCTAAGCCTACTCATGCTGATTGTGTGAGCAGACATCTGGGTGTGTGTTTTGTATACGCCTTCAGGAGTGTAATCATGTGCTGTTCGTCATGCTCACACACACGCACATACACCACATGCACACATACACTCACTCACTAACTCTCACACACACATACACAACACACACACACACACACACACACACACACACACACAACACACACACGCACACACACACGCACGCGCGCATAGCACGCACGCACACACGCACGCACGCACGCACACGCACACACACACACACACACACACACACACACACTCGTACATATCGACACAGGCAAAGGTATTTCAACCATGCGGCCTCAAGGGCCAGCTAGAATACCTTAATTATATAAAGCTACTCTAGACCCAGCCACACGTCAGCTAAAATCGCACGACTGTACGATACGATTCGATCACGCGATCTCTAAGAACAAATGTGATTCGCGCTTCGAGATCACGTGATCGAATCGTATCTCGTGATCGTGATCTCGAAGCGCGATATGACATTTTGTTCTTGGAGACCACGTGATCGAATCGTATCGTACAGTCGTGCGATTTCAGCTGACGTGTGGCTGACCCTCCACACTCATTCGACGAACTTAATTAAGTGAAGTGTGCGAAAGGAGAAGCGGTTGAAAACAAAATGATTGATTAATTTCTTGAAGAGTACGTACTTTACTGTTGCCTGTGAGTGGCATTATTGTGGCAGCTTTTGTGTCTGGCAACACAGTGCCCCTCGGGGAGTGACTAGCAGCGTACACAGCACCTCTCCTGCATGTGCATGGTCATGCGTTAAGGCACAGACACACTGCATACGATTTGATCCCAATACGATACGACTGTCACGGTGTTCGTGAGTCAGGCTTGGCATGTTCTACAAAAATTATGAACGGACTAGCCTGCGTCAGGTGCAGCTCTCTCCAACCTCTACCCCCCCCCCCCCACCCCCCCACCCCCCACCCCACCCCACCCCAGTAGCAGAAGACACAACCACAACCTACAATTCTAAAGAATCCCCTCAAGAACTGACTACAGAAACAATTCCTTCTTCCCCCAAAACCATCCGAGACTGGAACTCCCTGACCCCAGAAATCATCCAGTCCCCCACGCTCAGCTCCTTCATATATCGAGGGTGCTGAAGCTGTCTGCATAAGCAAGCGCACACCGACACCGACCCCCCCCCCCCCTCTCCCCTCTTCCCCCTGTCCTTCCCGACCCCCTCTCCTCCCCCCTTCTCCTCCCCTCCACCTCTCCTCCCCTCCCCTCCCCCACTCCTCCCACCGCTTCTCCTTCTCTCTCTTTTTTTTTTTTTTTTTTTATTTCTTCTTCCGCGTGTGGGGCCAGGTGTTCTCGGACTAGCTGGGGGGGGCCTAATGGCCCTGCATGCTCTCTTATCTGTCTAGGCTTTTTTTTTTTTTTTTTTTTCCCCCGCTCAGCGATTTTTCTTTTGAACCCCAATATATGTCAGTTATTGCGGGTTACGGCAGGTGGACATCATTGGCAAAAGAAGAAGAAATACTTCCGCCCGAAAATAACTCTTGCTGTTTTGCGTTCGCTAATACTCATGGAGACTGCAATACACAAATCAAATCAAAATAATTTTTTTAAAAAGTCCGATACAAAAAATATATCATTTATTAATAAGATATTTTATCAGATTCGTGTACGGGAGACTACACATGATATAGCGAACATTAGCTAAGTAGGATTTCGTCAGATTTACTTAGTCAGTAGAATTTCACGCCAATCATGCCTCATAAATGTCAAAATCGGATCGTAGTGAATAAAATCGCATGCTGTGTAGCCAGCCGGCCCTTTAGCGCGAGTACAAAATTGGGTTGGGGGGGGGGGGGGGGGGGATGTGAGGAATTGTGAGGAATTATGAGTTCATTTTTAGCAATAACTCGTTTTTGTGTTCATTATTTATCGTTTAAAAAACCTAGGGTCTTTCCTGGTATTGCAGTACCTCCAGGATCGTCCCACCATCTTCATAGTTATTTACTGTCCCATTATGTGCTTGGTCGGGGGACGTGAAACGAACTTTCATCATTGAATGCGAGAAGCGGGGAGTGGCTGACACAGGGTGTCGGTGAGGTAAGGGGGTGGGGGTGGGGATGATACGAAAAGTGTGAGAAGGTTGAGGGCATGAAGTTCAATAACATTCATTGATCTGTACTTCTGCTGAAGAAAAGAGAAGGTGGTTTTGGATGTTGGCCTAGTTTAAGGTTCATAGTTCATGTCGGAGGTACCCCGATTATTATTATTATTATTATTATTATTATTATTATTATCATTATTATTATTATTATTATTATTATGACAAGTAGAACGAATCATTCCGTTACTTCTTCTTCTTCTTCTGCGTTCCAGGGCCATACGGCCACAATGGATACGTATGTGTCCGTTTTCCAGTTTTCACTGGTCTCCTCGCTGCATTCAGCCGACACATTCCGATTTCGGAGGAGCTCAAAGGAGAAAACCATATGGAAGATTGTTTGGGGTAAAAAAGGCAGGAGAATGGGCCCACGAGTCATAAAGATAGTATAGATGACACAAAGCAAGGAAAAATGCAGAGTCAAAGAGAGAGACAGATTAGAGGAAGTTACTAGCACATAACTTCCAGAAGGTGGGGGAACTATTTGTATGGAAGACACCACCACCCCCACCACCCCAGTATCCCCACGGGGGAATTCGGTTACTAATTCCTGATATGTTGGGCAAAATACAGGAACTTAACTCACACATAATAAACTGCTGGTATGTCAAGTCTTTGAAAAAAAAAAAAAATCTTCATTAAATTCTTCTGTCTGATATTTGTCTGCAGTTAAACTGTTTCTTATACCAATAAAACAAATTAAAACAGAAGACATTTCATCGCAAGATTACGTCAATCCGATCAATTTTTATTTTATTTGATTATATTATCAGAAAAGAAATATGTCGATTTAAGGGTGGGCATAAGCGGATGAAAAACGAGTAGAGGAAGACGGGGTAAAAAGCGCATGGGCGGGTAAGAAGCCCACCCCAATTATCTCATGAAATAAAGAAAATTTCAGTCAAATTTGCCCATGAGACGAATGCTAGACATTAACGCTCGTCTCATGGGCAAAATGAGACTGAAATTTGCTTCATTTCATGAGATCATTGGGGTGGGCTTCTTACCCGCCCATGCGCTTTTTACCCCGTCTTCCCCTATGTGTATAATAGGAGGGGGGTGGGGGTGGTGAAGTGGAGAGGGAGGCATTTGAGGCAGTTGGGATTTTTTTTTTTTTACGGAAGTTGGGTAGGGGATGGATGTGTATTATGCAGTGTTTTGTTGTCAGCAGATCCGACCGTGAAAGTAATCAGTCTGCAAAAATATTTCATCAACTGGTAACACGAAGAGCTCTTGTTCTAGTGTAGATGAGGCCCTACTCTTGTTCCTGTGCATTATTCAGTTCCATGTGATGAGATCAAGTAGTAGAATAGAACCCCCCCCCCCCCCCCCCCCTACACATTGGAAATGTTTTGTTTGGAAACATAGCAAGGTTGCGTGTGCGTATGAATCTGTCGACTATGTGCCTGTATGTGTGTCTGTGTGTGTGCATGTGTGTGACTGTGAACCTGTGTGTATGTATGTGTTCGCACTTTCTGTTCTTTTGATGGGTAAAAGAACGCTTGGTGTGTTGGTTTGTGAGTTCGATAAGCATAACATGAAAAGCGCATCAACTCTTTCGGGTTGTATCTTTCTGCTTATGACTAGTTTTTGTTAGTCCCCGAGCCGAAGGTTCGGGGAACTATTGTTTTTGTCCTGTTCCGTCCGGCGGCGTCCGTCCGGCGGCGTCCGGCGGCGTCCGGCCGGCGGCGTCCGGCGTGCCTCCGTCCGGCTATTCGTCCGTTTTTCTCAAAAACTATTCAGTCTATCATCACCAAATTTGGTATACTAGTTTGCCAAGATGCAAGCTATCCACTGATGTATTTAGTTTTACATTCAGGTCAAGGTCGCGCCAGTTACGGGGTTCAAACCCTGAAACACATAATCGCTAATATCTCGCGAAGTTTTGCATGTATTTCAATGCGGTGTTTTGCACAACATTTCTGTTTTGAAGGTCCCACTTCAATATCCGCCGGCCTCTCGGCGCCTGTATCTCCAGTGTTTCTGGGCCGATTCACCTTTTCACAAATAACTCCGCCGTTTTTTTAACCTAATCGCTTTATAACACAGTTGTCATGAATTTTTCTGTGCGCGCGTGTGCGCATGATCGCGCGCGCTCAAATCACGGGTCCGAACCCCAAGTCTATATATATAAAAAAAACCTATTCAGTTACGTGCTGTTTTCATGCGTTTTTATGTAGTTACGTGCTGTTTTGATGCGTTTTTATGTATGTGTACAGCCGACACATTCCGATTTCGGAGTAGCTCGGCGATGGTGCGAGGGGACTTTGCAGCCGCCCGGCGTTGCACTTGTTTACATTGTTTTCACCACTCTCATTATCGCGTTTCATTTGATCACTATAGGAAAATGGTGCGTATTTCCTTATTGTTTTCTTTATCGTTTCACATTTTGTTTTAGGCTGCTGTCCTCGTGTGCATGAATAGCGTTAACAGACAAACCTGTGAACAGCATATAGTAAAAAGTCAAGTGTCCCGTGTGTGTGTGTGTGTGTGTGTGTGTGTGTGAAACACAAAACGGGCCTTATAACTCCGCCGTTTTTCAACCGAATCGCTTCAAATTTGCTGTGAGCCCTAACGGCGCGATGGCAACGGCAACCGAGGCGGCCGTATCATTTGCGCGGTTTCGCAAATGCGCGAAACGCGCATCCGCCGGCCTCTCGGCGCCTGTATCTCCAGTGTTTCTGGGCCGATTCACCTTTTCACAAATAACTCCGCCGTTTTTTAACCTAATCGCTTTACATTTGCTGTCAGGTTTGCTATGGCCAGGGCAAAGCCTGGCAGAAGAGAATCGGGAGAGCGAGTGACTCTCAGAGCAGCGCCAACGGGAAACGGGGCCTTATAACTCCGCCGTTTCTTAACCGAATCGCTTCAAATTTGCTGTACTCAGCGTTGCCAGTACTTGGCGTTACCGTTACTAGGCGTTACCGGTACTCGGCGTTGCGCTAGTGTCTTTAAAATATGCTTACATACTCATGCAAGCTGAATGCCTTTAGAGTCTTCATCGAACCTGTATTGATCGATCATACCGGGACTTGTACAATTTCATCATAATATATCGTTGTGTCATACAAGTACAGAGAGTAAGGCATACATAAACTAAATCCTTTTTGCAACTGATTATTTTCGTAAACATTATACATATACCATTTTTGTTTGGCTATACTCTAACGGATTACGCCCGTCTATGTTTTCAATTAAAATTGATCACAGGATACCACGTCAAGCTATTTAATCAGTTGTAGAATCCAGCCCGTGTGTGTGTGTGTGTGTGTGTGTGTGTGTGTGTGTGTGTGTGTGTGTGTGTGTGTGTGAGAGTGTGTGTGTGTGTGTGTGTGTGTGTGCGAATACATTTATAAAGCAGCCACACACACACACACACACACACACACGTGCGTACACACACATACACACTCACAAACACACACACACATACGCATGCACACACTCACGGACACACACGCCCGCACGCATGCACGTACGTACACACGCACACACGCTCACTAACACACACACATACACACCGATGGCTCTTCGTTCACTATTTATTGAGGTAGCGATGCAGGGTTCCCTGAGATCGAACAAGTGGTATAAAGGAACATCCAGTGTGAGACAGTTTCACACTTTACTGACATGTTGGAAAACCCTGGATTTGTTTGTGCGTGAGAGAGAGAGAGAGAGAGAGAGAGAGAGAGAGAGAGAGAGAGAGAGAGAGAGAGAGAGAGAGAGAGAGAGAGAGAGAGAGAGAGAGACAGAGAGAGAGAGAGAGAGAAAAATAGACAGAGAGAGAGAGAGAGAGAGAGAGAGAGAGAGAGAGAGACAGAGAGAGAGAGAGAGAGAGAGAGAGAGAGAGAGAGGGAGAGAGAGAGAGAGGAAGAGACAGAGAAAGACACAGAGAGAGACAGACAGAGAGACAGAGACAGATAGACACAGAGAGAGAGAAAGAGACAGACAGAGATAGAGAGAAAGAGCGCGAGACAGAGACAGACAAACACACAGACTCACATATACATAATAGATGCAGAGACAACGACAGACAGGAAGAGACAGAGACAGCGAAATAGTCAAGTACACAAAAAAGGACAAAAAGTGTCGAGAAGGAGACAGCGAAACCGTCGGTGGTGGAGTTGGTTTGTGCGTGCACTGTTGGCTGATTACTAGTCAACGAGCATAGGTCTCCATTGACTATTCAGGTGGATTTTTGTGCCTCAGTAAAGAGCTTATGCCGCTAATTAGTCACGCACTTTCGTCACAACAAACCACATCCTGATGCAACACTGGCACGGCATCACTTTGCTGAAAAATTCATTGTCTGTAGGTAACGCAAGATACTCAATACGATGAAACTTCGACTGGAAAGAAGGGTGTCGTCGAGTGGCAGACATGTCCTTTGCCTGAATCCGCCACCCACAGTTCTTCGCCCAGTGCGATAGTCTACCCCTCCACCCCCTTTCCCTTCAACCCTGCTCCTTCCTACTCCCCCCCCCCCCCCCGCCTCCAGATCTTGATGCTATGCCTCTTGATCCTATTCTTACGTTTATGTTTTATATTTGTATTTTATGCTTATGTGCATGCCATGCAAATAATGCCTTTCTTGTAAAGAAAATAATGTTGATTGATTGATTGATTGGTGATTGATGATCAAGGGCATATTTGGAAACAAGGTGTTTGGCCAGTTGTTCCCCGCTAACGGCCACCATTCTCCTCTCTCCTACATCAACGTTCAAGGTCAAGGTCAGCAAGCTTCATGATGTCTTCACTGCTTTTCTTGGGTTGTGATGATCAAGAGGCAAGGCAAGGCAAGAAATTTATTTCATACCCCATTTGGGCACAGAAATATAAAAAAACATACACACATAAATAAATTCCAAGAATCAACCCAAGAGTGATGTCCAAAATCATTTCAAAGAAAACATATCACAATATTACAAATAATGTAATGTATTACTAAATTAAAAAACAAATGGGAAAAAGACATGATTGATAACATTTATCTGAAAGAACCGTTAACAACTGTAATGAAGTGCTTTAGTTTGAGTAATAGTTTCTTATGTTTTTGTAGAGAACAAAGTTTTGAATTTATAAGCATGGTTATAAGGTTGTACAGTCATCAGAATATCCAAAAAAGCGATATAGGTCCAGGACAGCAGACTTCTAAGCGGCTCCCACTGCATTGCTAATTGGGTTATGCTGATCGAGAATAATTATGCGAAATTATAGGGGTGTGCCACCAACGGTGTTCAGGCTATGGCCGCAACTCAAATAAACAATGACCAAACGTCGAGGTCAGGGTTGTCATAGTCACCATTGCTTAGCACCTCACATGACCCTGACCCAGTCTATCAATATATGCCAAGGTTGGTGTCTGTAGCATCCAAAATGTAAACTATGTCTAGCTAAAGCATTGATTTGATATGTATCCAATGAACATCATTGACTTTGATTTCGACCTTGATGGGTACCCAGTATGCGGGATTGTCGTAAGTTGATGCCCCTTCTCAACTCAGCATACGCGATGTAAAAGCAATATATGTCCAAAACAAGAAAGTTCTGTTTTGAAGGTCCCACTTCAATATCAAAATCAACACGGTTATAATTTATCAATAGATCTGTTCTATTCTTCTATGGAATACGCCATCGAACGAAATTTAAAGCGATTCTGTCCAGGGATTCATAGGATATTCTTGGCACAGGCGAAATGGAAAAAAAGGCATCCTACATCCCCCCCCCCCCCCCCCCCCCCCCCCACCACGCACGCACACATTAGCTACATACTTTCAACCCTAAAACTTCAAAGCCAACCCCAATCCCTGCATTTTCCACTTCCCACCCCATCCTTCTCAGTGAACTTTCTCTTCATACACTGACATCTCAATAGCACAGGTAATGGATTTTTCTTTTTAGGAGCATCTCTTCTGATCAGTTTACTGGGGCAACGGACAATGCTCGTTGCGTGCTGTTCGACCATGAGGTCCATGACTCCCTTTCTCCTAGCTCTAAAAACACCTTACTCATGCTAATGAGATGAACATGAGGATGAAAACTCAGCACATGTAGCCTTGGAAAGCTGCATGACGTTTGTCATAATTAAGCGATAGCCGTGTGAAACTTCAGCTAAGCCACTTCACGTGGGTGTTTTTAAAAAAAAAAGCTTTAGCACCGAGCAAACCTCCACCTTGATACACAACTCGGTTTTAATGGGGCTTTATGCTACTTCTTGGCGACACGAACGGGCGATAATTTTGGGACTGAGCTGACCATGCCACCTAGTGACGAGTAAATCTGGGCTTTGGAGGGGGGTTAAATCTGGGCTTTGAAGACCTCCACCGAGGCAGATGTTATTGCCTCAGGTGGAAGGCTGTTCCACTCACACACAGCCCTGGGGAAGAAAGAAAACTTCCTGCAATTTGTTTTTGTTGCCGGAAGTAGATATGCTGCTGTGTGTGACAGTCTTGTCTGGCGTGATGGTGGATGGGGGACAGGCCTGTGCTGGGTGTTGATGGCCACCTCTCCATGATGGTACTTGAAGAAGGTGGCCAGCCTTGCCGATCGTCGTCTGTCTTTCAGTGGGTCCCAGTGCAGCTCAGACATCATGTTGTCCACGCTCGATGTTTGGCGATGGCGGTTCACTACCCATAGAGCTGCCCGACGCTGCACTTTCTCTAACTTGCCGATATTCTTGGCAGTGTGTGGGTCCCAGACGGGTGCGGCATACACAAGAGTGGGTCGTACCGAGGCCTTGTACGCTGTTTCCTTCGCGGCGATGGAACCCACTTTTAAATTCCGTCGAAGGAAGCCTAAGGTCTTGTTGGCCTTGTTTACAGCATTATTGATGTAGCCGGGTGTCCCAGCTGAGAGAGCGTGAGATATGGCGACACCTAGGTACTTTGTCTCTTGCACCGTTTGTAGAGTCTGGCCATGGAGGTGGCAGGAGCCAGTCTGAATGTCCTTCTTCCTGGACACGTGAAGGGTCTGGCATTTGTGGGGGTGGAATTTCATTTTCCAAGATGACTCCCACTCTGCCATATAGTCCAGGTCTTTCTGGAACGCCTCTTGATCTTTTTGCGACTTGATGGCTCTGTGACAGGGTGCCGATAGGCGACAAAACGTGCTGCACAAGTCGGCACGAATTTGTCGCCGGCGACAATTCGTGCCGGGACGACAATTCATGCCTCAACAAGGGTGTCATCTGCGAACAGAGTAGGCCTTTAAATGTTTACAACTCTCAAGAAAGTACCTGCACTTTTCGTATTGACATGTTCCTAACTTTTAGAGTATAATTATCTTATGGATAAACAAAGCACACAAACAAACAAAACAAAACAGAAAACAAAACATACGCAAAATCGGTGATGCCGATTTTATTTTTTATTGCCGAGCATGTGCGTTTCTTGCATACTTCTTCTTTTAATGTGTGCTGTCGTGTTGGCCGTATTTTGTGAACTAAATCAATGCTATATGTTTTATTTCCCTTTTCCGCCATGTTACTGAATAATGATCTATATAGTACGTTCATGTTTATCGTCAACGTCAGTCGTTCTGTGGGTTAATAGTTTTGATGTAACTTGTTGAACTTTGCATCCCATTTATTGTTTGCTTTGTACATTCTTATACACCCCCCCCCCCCCCTCTCTCTCGCTCGCACGCGCACACACACATGCACACACGCACGCACGCACGCACGCACGCACACACACGCGCACACGCACACACGCACACACACACACACACACACACACACACACACACACACACACGGGAAACACACATAGATACGACTACCATTCACGCACTCACACATACTCTCACATCAATAGCTATCTGCTGGAGGCTTAATTAAGTTCACACACATACCTTTTTGTGTGTGTCTAATATCACTTGCGGATGAACAGACGTAAAACTAAAGAACGAACGCACACACACGTACACACACACACACACGTACACGCACGCACACACACACACACACACACACACACACACACACACACACACACACACACACACACACACACACACACACACACACACACACACACACACACACACACATCTTTGAGGATCTGACTCTTTATAACGTGGGATATTGAACCAGAGACTAGGAGGCTTGCTGAACCCTGTTCGTGTATCTGTATCCACCTGATTGTCTCGCCATCGCACACGGTCGGCAGAACATCAGATTTCAGCTTAATGGCTTGGTCTCCGGTGCCAGCGCCCATCAAACATCTCTCTCGCTTAATTGTCTCGTAGCAGACTGTATCCCATAACGTTTGCTCTTGGCTGTAAACATACAATAAAGAACTCCTATTTGTGTTGTTAGCAAATCTGTTACATGAATGTGTCCATTGTCGGTTTTATAGTTATTTTTCTTGTGTCGATGCTGTTGTTTATTTCCAGCAACGTTAAAATGTGCAAGCATACATATTGAACTATGCACCTTTGACTATACTATGGAACTGCTGTGAGCGTGGTAGCTCAGTCGGTAAGAAGGGCCAACTAAACCGATGAACTCACGTTCAAGTCCAAGCTGACTTAATAATAATAATAATAATAACAATAATAATAATAATAATAATAATAATAATAATAATAATAATAATAATAATAATAATAATAATAATAATAAATAAAGCTTATAACAGCGCTCTTCGATGAAAACTTTATCCTCAGAGCGCTTTACAAAAAAATAAAGTAGACAATTTTTTTTTATACTAAACATTAAGAAGCATAGCAATAATGTTTCAGCAACAATGTAGCAATTCAAAGTAGCCAAAAAACGCTCACGCCGGCCCTCCCCAACACACACACACACACCCATGCCCCCCCCCCCCCCCTCCTCTTTTTTCACAATTATTATGAGGGCATTGGTAATGGTTACATTCCCTTCACTGATCTGTTTGATGGTCTTTGTTTGAACGCGTATTTGAACTCTCTCTCTCTCTCTCTCTCTCTCTCTCTCTCTCTCTCTCTCTCTCTCTCTCTCTCTCTCTCTCTCTCTCTCTCTCTCTCTCTCTCTCTCTCTCTCTCTCTCTCTCTCTCTCTCTCTCTCTCTCGCGTTTAATGTTCTATTTAACAAAGGTACTTACCCAAAAGAATCTCTTGTGTAAGATCAAATTTTCAATACTCTGATTGTTTCAACTGTCCAGTAGGTGTCCGTCAAGGATGCGTCTTGAGCCCAACATTGTTCGAAATGTTTATTAATCAACTTGCAGATCATATGTCAGAGGAAGGCAGACATGGCATTCAGCTGATACCTGGCATTATGGAGTTATTTATTCTCCTTTTTGCGGACGATGTTGTTCTTTTATCGTCAACACCAATAGGCCTTCAAAACCAGCTGAATGTTCTCCACAGATGTTGTGTTAATATGAAGCTGAAAGTTAATATTGACAAAACCAAAATAACGGTTTTCAGAAAGGGGGGATTCCTTGGTAAAAATGAAGAATGGTTCTTTGAAGGAAGTAAAGTAGAAGTTGTAAATAAATATTGCTATTTGGGTTATATTTTTACTAAAAAGCTTAGCCCACGGATTGGAACTGAACATTTAGTACTAAAAGGGAAAAAAGCGGCTGTTAGTTTGATAAAAGCTTTTCAGAAAAACAAACAGTTTTCCTACCAGATTTACTTCAAAAGTTTTGACGCTAAAATCAATTATATTTTGTTATACTCGTCTGAAGTCTGGGGTTTTAATCGTCTTGAGCATTTGGAAAAAGTCCACTTAATGGTTTGTAAGCGTTTCTTGGGCGTTCCACTAAAAGCACCAAAATAAACTTGTGTATGGAGATCTCGGTAGGTATCCACTCTACATCAATTCTAATGTTCGTGCTATCAGATACTGGTTTAAACTGCTTAGTATGGAACAACGTAGGTTGTCTCGTCAAGCATATGAAACGCAACTACTACTTGATTTCAATGGCAAAAAACTGCTGGGTATCACAGGTAAGAGAATTGTTGTGTGAAACTGGTTTTAATTTCATTTGGTTGCAACAGGGTGTTGGTGATATTTGTGCTTTCCTAGTTATTCTTAGGCAACGACTAATTGACATGTTTATTCAAAATTGGTCTGGGCATGTTAGAGACAGAGAAATATATTCGTGTTATCGCTCATTTAAAACTGTCTTTGAAAAAGAAATATACTTTAGTTATATTGATACATACTGTTTTAGGGTCTCTATCTCAAGCTAGATTCTGTGTTCTTCCACTCAATGAAAATATTCACAGATTTATTCCCAATTTTCAAGATAAGAAATGTCCTTTTTGCATGAGCCAAGAAGAAGATGAATACCACTTAATATATAAATGTACATTATACACGGATCTTAGGTCGGCATTTCTTAAAGATTATCTTCACTTACCATTGAATATTCTACTTCAAGCACGTGCAAATCCAAGAACAGTTAAAGTTTCGAAATTTATTGTCCATGCTATTAGGCGAAGGCAACGCTTTCAGTGACATGTTACATTGTTTACTGTGATCTATTGGTGTTTACATATATTGTAAATTCAGATTATTTGTGCCCACTGTTGACTTACGTATTGTACATGTTTACACTACCAAATGGTTTTGTCGCATTTATTGATGTATTTATGGTATTATGTTTCCTTGCTGGTCCCAACCCCACCAAACCCAAACTCCCCTACCCCCAAGTTCCTTTGAATTGTGGCCCATGGCCGATGTTCATTCAAACACTTTCGTTCGTTCGTTCGTTCTCTCTCTCTCTCTCTCTCTCTCTCTCTCTCTCTCTCTCTCTCTCTCTCTCTCTCTCTCTCTCTCTCTCTCTCTCTCTCTCTCTCTCTCTCTCTCTCTCTCTAAACGTGTAGTGTACGAGGTAAGTTAGAGGTTTGAAGCTGCCATTTGGCTGGGGTAGAATAACCAATGACTTATCTGATACATTTTAGTGGGCTAGATTGACAACTTTGGAATAGGGATAACAGTAAAACTAAAAGTACAGCAGCCAACAGTAGGCTACAAACGACCTCATACTAAAACGGAAGCATGCTATGGTATGCTGGGGTGTCCATTAAAAAAAGGTCTGCTTATCTCTTTTCTTTTTAGAGACTCGCTGAGCCACCACGATTAAGTCCCTTGGGTTTTTTTCTGGGTAGCTGGGACCCACATACAATTGCTCCCAACTTCAAATTGAGGCTGCTCTTTAAAACGATGTTTCGTTTTGAATTTGGGGGCATTTGAATGGGAGTCAACCCTGGTCAAAACAAGATTTCTTACCAGCTATAAGAGGGGGGAAACGTGAAACCCGTGATTTTGACACGTGATCTGGTGGGCCTTTAAAGAGCTCCTTAGGCCATTGTTTTGAAGAGAAAACGAGTTTGCGTAGACGACAAAGAGGTCGAGCTTCCAGCATAGGATGGCATAAGAGGGGTTAGAGAACTCATGCGTTTATAGCCATTCACCGGTTAAGTAGGTGTCGCGTGCAAATTTGCAGCTCGTGCAAATTTGCAGCTCTACAAGTGCAGTTGTAGTGCACGCGCACTATAACTTCACTTGCGCTCCAAGTGTCAAGTGTACTATCCAGGACAGAAAATATTAGTTACTTTTTTTTACGGAAAAAGTGATATTTTCATTCCTTAAAATCCCCTATAGAGACAGCACTTTTTCCGTCTAAGATCGTTCAGATAGTGTTTTCATACACACTCTCATAGTAGCGAGCGGCAATTTTTGCACGCGACAGGGCCTACCCTGATAGTCTTAGCAATGTCCCTGGAGGCCATTGTCCTCTTGCAGATGCACGCTGGGATGTCTCTATACAATGTTGATTGTCGTGCTCTCCAGAGAGGAGATCTTGTCCAAGTCATTGTACAAGGTGACTGAACTCCTTAGCGTTAGTCTGTTGATTTGTCTTCGTAGATCATCAACAGGGGGGGGGGGGGGGGGGGGAGGGGGGGGGGGGGGGGCTGTTTATGGAAGGCCTTACTTACCCTCTCCCCCATTGCTTTCTCCACTTCCTTTCCACTTTTAATTGTTCACGTATAGCGTAGTACTTGATCTCACCATAAGTGTAATAAAGAGAGAGAGAATGTGTGTGTGTGTGTGTGTGTGTGTGTGTGTATGTGTGTATGTATATATATATATATATATATATATATATATATATATATATATATATATATATATATATATATATATATATATATATGTGTGTGTGTGTGTGTGTGTGTGTGTGTGTATGTGTGTATGTATATATATATATATATATATATATATATATATATATATATATATATATATATATATATATATATATATGTGTGTGTGTGTGTGTGTGTGTGTGTGTGTGTGTGTGTGTGTGTGAAAGTCAAATTCAAAATTATATTTTCAAATGGACATTGAATACGCATGTGTGTGTGCGTGTCTACGCGCGTGAATGTGTGTATATATA
>CM065683.1:54435772-54455772 GCA_017654935.2 Phymorhynchus buccinoides | reverse complement strand
ACGAAGAGCTCTCCCCTAGGGTTTTTTTTTTCTCCGAAAATCGTCTAGTATCAAAGGAATTCAGGCTCGGACAGTTCTCAATAATAACAAGATATTGTTTGATAATGTGCGAGTGTTGGACAATGATAATTATATACTATTGTTTTTCTTTCATTCTGTCATGTTGGTCATCTTTTTCATTTGCTTGTATCTTAAAATTATTATGCAAAACAAAATCAAAACAAGAGTGTCGCTGAGCGGCAGACATGTCCTTCTCCCGACTATAAGCTCGAGCCCAGATATGCCCCAGTACGTTTTCCGTGAAAATGTTCAGCCTACTGTACAGTTAAAATTGCAGTCAGATTTTCACACACAGCCACATTTAGTGACATAACGGTGGCTTTTTTCACATTTTAAAACAGGACATCACACACACACACGCACGCACGCATTGCATACGCACGCACGCACGCACGCACGCACGCACGCACGCACGCACGCACGCACGCACACACACACACACACACACACACACACACACACACACACACACACACACACACACACACACACACACACACACACACACACACACACACACACACACACACACGCATACACTGGTTTGGTGTCTGCTGTGATTACAGCCGTGACGTTGCACAATCTAATAATATCGTGTTCACTCAAGGCTCCACAAATCCATACATAGCATCCTTCTTTTCACGTGTGTTTCCTTCCACTTCCCTGCGAACACAAATCATAATACAAACTAGTGTGTTTAAAATGGCAACACACTGATTAAACTAACGAGATTTGTTGGTGGGTTTTTTCTGCTTTCGAAACATACAAACAACTACAGAAAAAGAAAGAAATGAAGAATGGAAAAGAAAAGGGAAAAGCAGGGGCCAAAAGAAAGACAACTGAAGTGGAGAGGTGTGGATTGTGGGGCAAGAGTGGGGGGGGGGGGTGGGTGGGGTGGTAGGTTGGCATGTACATACATTATTTATGGGATAAAAAAAACACTAAAAAAAACCTGCAGCTGTGCATGACCTTTTGATTTTTCACTAACAATACTTTTTTTTCCTGGTGAATGCGTTTCCAATAGCAGACACTGTGTGTGTGTGTGTGTGTGTGTGTGTGTGTGTGTGTGTGTGTGTGTGTGTGTGTGGTGTGTGTGTGTGTGTGTGTGTGTGCGCGTTCGCGCGCGCGTGCGTGTGTGTGTATGTGTGTGTGTGTGTGTGTGTGTGTGTGAGAGAGAGAGAGAGAGAGAGAGAGAGAGAGAGAGAGAGAGAGAGAGAGAGAGAGAGAGAGTGTGTGCGTGGGTAGGGGGTGTTGTGGGTGTGGGTGTGAAAGAGTGTGTGTGTGTGTACGTGCGTGCGAGTGTGCGCGCACATCTATATGATGCTCATTTGCACGTGCATGTGTATCAAATGAAATAATATTTCATAAAGCATACTATGCTTTTGATTCGTGATGCAGAATGTAGTATTATGCATGCAAGCACTAGTCTGAATTACAAGCTATGCGTTGTCAATGTAGTGTTCTGTGCGTTTGGATTTTATCAATAATTATCGTCGGTGAACTTCACAAACCTCGTATCTCAATTTTGGTAGTTTTGAGAAAAATGGTAAACAAAACTGGTTTAAAAATTAACCGCGTTTACCAAAACATATTAACTATGATGAACAATTATGTTGTTCAAGACATTGCAAGTTCAGTCCTGAATTTTGGGTTAGAAAAGATCGAAGATACGAGGTTTTTGTCCTTAAGTAGATCCGAATTTGGGACTTAAGAGTGTTTCTTCTATTAATGTTTACACAACCTCATTTGCCCCAGATAGAAAGTCGTTAGAGATACGAGCTGTTGGTGGAATGTGGCGGGACAAATTAGAAAGCTGACTATTATATGTATCGAACTCAACCCCCTACCCCCCCCCCCCCAAAAAAGACGAGATACGAGGTTTGTGAATTTCACCGACGATATATAGTAATATGCCGATGTTTGCTTGTACGTTTGTCGGTATATCTGTCAACAGCCTATGCGTATAGCTGCTCCAATAAATTATCTTCATCCCTGTATTGTTTTAGTGTCAGTTGTTTTTTTCAATGTAATTACTATGATTTGTGCTTTAAAGGAAGGTGCTCAAAACGCGCGTAGTTTGCGCGACGGGGATTTGTAAATGACATTTCCTCACGCATTCTGATCAAAAAGCGGTGAAGTGAAGCTACGGGTGGGCAGAGTAAATCAACACTAATGTCACTGCACAACGCTTTGATGTTTGGGAGACATTACTGCCTTTAGTACTCGGCCACACGCATACATAATATCATTCATTTTCCAAAACATTTTGCCTGTCATCAGTCACACACACTCCTCACACGCACATTCTCTCTCTCTCTCTCTCTCTCTCTCTCTCTCTCTCTCTCTCTCTCTCTCTCTCTCTCTCTCTCTCTCTCTCTCTCTCTCTCTCTCTCTCTCTCTCTCTCTCTCTCTCTCTCTCTCTCTCTCTCTCTCTCTCTCTCTCTCTCTCTCTCTCTCTCTCTCTCTCTCTCTCTCTCTCTCTCTCTCTCTCTCTCTCTCTCTCTCTCTCTCTCTCTCTCTCTCTCTCTCTATCTCTCTCTCGTTCTCTGTCTCTCTTTCTCATAAAATATATATATATATATAAGTATTCCTTTCTCCCCCCCCCCCCCCCCCCCCCCCCCCCCCCCCCCCCCCCTATTTAAACTGCTATTATTCTGAAACATTGTCATTTGTCTCAGAATTGTCTTCTTTTTTCGTAATCAATTCAAACCACCAATTCAAGTTCAGCATTGCTCATTACTATCCATGTTTGCTTTTTTCCCCATTTCGATTCTCTGTCAATTATTTCATGTGCCAATTTTTGTTTCATTTTCTTGACTTGATTGTTTTTATGTCAATGTTTCTTTGCCTGTTACATGGTGTGAGTGAGTGAGTGAGAGGGCCAGGTGCAAAGAAGCTATTGTAGCTTATCCTTTTTACCCTCAATAAAACATTCGTATTTCGTATTTCGTGTATCGTATTTCGTATGCATACATAATTCACTCCTTCGTTCGCCTGTGCACATGCAAGAACAATGATCAATAGTTCTAAAAAGACACTCTCTCTCTCTCTCTCTCTCTCTCTCTCTCTCTCTCTCTCTCTCTCTCTCTCTCTCTCTCTCTCTCTCTCTCTCTCTCTCTCTCTCTCTCTCTCTCTCTCTCTCTCTATCTATCTATCTCTCTCTCTCAAGAAGGAGTTCTTACGAATTGACATTCAAATATTTGTCTGAGAGTTCACATCGTTCGTCATGCGGTTTTGGGGGGGTTTCTTATTTTTCATTTTCTTTTTTTTGGTATAAATTTAATTTAGGCCATGGCTATTTTTGTTGTTGTTGTTTTACCCTGGCTTAAAGACTTCAGGGATCATCCCAAAAGCCGAAGCACTTGAACACTATGGTGCAAAAACAATGCTACAGCTAGGGATGAGAACATTACGAGTGTGACCATTTTCGATTACCCCGCCACGTGAGCAGTCGCACTCCGTCTTCGGAGGATAGGCCATGGCTATATCGTGTACACAGACCTTACTTTTTTTGCTGCCCCATCTTTATGGCCACACAGTGGCGCTGCTCCCACGCCGAATCCCAACTAGCAGCCACACCCTGGTTTGTCAGGTCGCAAAATCCGGCTACCATCCGAGATCTTATCCATTTTGATTTAGATTTTTTTAATTATTGATTATGATTATGGTTAAACAATAAGTATAAAGTGTTTTGTAGCCTTTCACAGGGCCGGACCTACGGGGGGGGGGGGGGGGGGGGGGGGGGGGGGGGGGGGGGGGGGAAGGGGGGGCTGCAGCCTCCACCCTTTTTCCTTAAAAAAAATATCATTTCGCCGAAATTTCCTCGCGGGCTATATCTAGCACTCACCAGCACCACCAGTTGACATATACTTAATGGTTCAAAACATTTTCCAATAGGGGTATGAACAGTAATGGCATTAGTCCTTTATTTCATGCCCAGATTGCACTGTTTTGCTTCTCGGATTTTACTTTTTTTCCCGGGGGAGCATGCCCCCGGAACCCCCTAGGAGTCTCGGTGCTTCGCACCTTCGATGAATTAGCCCCCACCCCTTAAAAACTTAGGTCCGGCCCTGTTTCAAGACGTGTAACCTACCCTATCCATCCACATTTGTGTGTGCCACAGCACTGTCCCTAACGCGCACGTGCAACACTAGTCTTTCTTTATCATTATCCACTTGTGTTCACGTGAGCATAGTCTTGGCCTGTCTGCTTCTGCTTTGCTTATTCGGTTTCTCGTTCAATTGTTAACCGACTTAACTGCCCTTTTTTTGTAAATATTTGTAAATCTTCGAAACAAATAGACGACAATTATAACTAGCAAAAGCAATGTAGCCAATAACAAACCGTACTGAACAATATCATTATACGAGTATTATGTCGCATGTTTTCATTTTGTCTTCGAGGTTGGTTTACTGGAAACGCGTTTATGTGCCTTCCACCTTTGAGTTATGCTTTGTCGCGTAATTGGTGTTGTGCAATCTTCATGCAGTAAACTGCTGTTTTACAGTAACAAAATACACGCCACGTCATTATTAAGGCCGACAATGTTAATATTACAACAATACTAAAGACAGCAGCATGAAGTAAACAACAAATAGATGTTGTAACAGCTCTTAAAACCCCAGGCAATGGAGGATGCATTAATGAATGGTTGAACAAATGTTTTAGTCCATTCGCATGTTTCCATGTTTTAATTGTTTTCGCGCATAATACAGTTTAATGTTTTCACCATTTTATATGCAGTTTTTATCTATCTCTAAGAATTATTGCAAGCAAGCAACAAAATTTTGGAGAGGAAAAATGCTGGAGGCTATATGACACACACACACACACACACACACACACACACACACACACACACACACACACACACACACACACAAAGAAGCATTGTACTCAATGTTCAATATATAGCAATGAATGCGTCTTTCTATAAATTGGGTCCAACATGCGTGTGTTTGCAGGGGACATTGCATGCAACAGCCTAATTTTGTTCAGAGCAAATAATTTTCTTATCGCTAAAGGCAGTTGTGTGCGTGAACAACTGCGTTTTTAAAAAATATATATTTCATTTCATTTTTATTCAGTTCTTTTTTCGTTTTGAGTTCATGTCATTTTATTCTGTTCTGTTTTGTTAAACTGAAGCAATTACATCAGGAAAATAATAGTTTTAGAGATGGAGAATGAATCCACAGCAGGCCTAGTATATCCTGAAAGCTAATAATTACATGACATCAGTTGATAACAGACACAAAAGCTTCTTCTTCTTCCTCCTCTTCTTCTTCTTGCGTACACCTGCTACATGACCAAAGCAGCTCTGTTGACAAACAGTGCTGTCTTCCCCGGCTCTTCCTTGGATCCATAGCGGTGTGCTGATGGGCCACACTTCATCTCTTGCCTCCTTGTGAAGGGGGGGGGGGGGGGGGGGGTATCTGCAGTGCATGTGGTTGTTGAGCCTGTTGTGGCCGCGCCGGTGCGCAATCGCACCAGAACTACTTGTTGTTCCCGATGGTAGTCGTCCCTCTGCAACGGTGGCCTTGTTAAAGTTATGAAAGTGAGTGTCTTCTTTTCGTGGAAGGCACAAGAGCCAAAGGGGCCGGTCCGCACGTCCACATTCGTCCAGCCGCTGTCGTACGACCATCCAACTGTTACATTTGTGAGGTGTGATTCTCGTGAAATACTACTGTCTAAATGAATCTGATGAAATTATATTAGTTTCATTCACTATGTTTTGTAGTCCAACGTACACGAATCTGATTAAATATATTTCTTCTTTTTTTTAGAAGAGAAGATTGGCAGAGTAGTAGAAATGTGCGTGTGGAATGGTGATAAATTCAGAATATAATAATTTTAAACTCATCTTCCTAATGAAGAGATAATAACAAATCTCGAAAGCTTGAAACCATCGGTGTTTTGTGGTAATTTTGAAATCACAAATTCAGGCGCTGAAGAGAAGAACATCATGCAAGCACATGGTTTAAACGGATCTGCCCATGTGGTTCCCACACATTTAAATTCGATTTGAGCTGGTTTGGGGGTCTTTAAAAGTGTGTTGAGTTAATGCGTGTATATAATGTAGGGATAGTGCAAGAAGAGGGTACAAATAGTAACTGTTGATGGTTGATACAAGAACTAATCTGAATAGAAATTCGCTTGAATTTAGTTTGCATGGCTTGGCATTTAGGTAAATCCAAATCACTAACCTCATCACCATGGACGTCAGGAACAATTTTGCCAACTGCCAATTTTCGTTCAGATCTTTAGCAATGATAATTATATTATAAGATAATTTATATAAGATATTACTCTTTACTATAAACTCTCAGACTCGCTGAAAATACGTTTTTATCACTATATGGCTCGTGGTTTGGTCTTACTAAACACGATTTACAACAACTGGCATCATCATGGAATAAAGAGAGGGAGCATCTAATTAAGTTTAGGTTTCGTTGTGATTGGTTCAGAAGCTTAGGCGCTACAAGTTACCATTCATTTTGTTCACACGCGTATACACAGACAAAGACAGACAGACACAGACAGACAGACAGACAGACAGGCAGGCAAACGCACAGGGGTTCGTTCCCTTTCCACAATGCTTTCTTTCTTTCTTGGAGTAGACATTGGAGTACAAAAAAGAGGACGTGAAATGTATTCATATATATTTGAACCTGCGTCTTATTTGTGATTGTTTTGTGTTATGATGTGGCTGTTCTATTTTGCTTATCCAATAACTCGAATTATATATACTTCAACAAAAGTTAAGTACCATTTTTTCACAAGCGCACAAAAGAAATATGGCTTTATCAAATCATCTGCAATTTTGCAGTGAAGTAATTCAATAACGTGTGTACTAAAATCTCAAATTTCCTTGTATTCGCGTTATTACTTTAGATAATTACAGTGGCTCAACAAACAACGCGAAATTACACCTATCTGTATTAATAAAAAAAATCGGGACTTTACTGGTTTCGTACTGCCTCCGGGCATTGCCTCCAGTATTGTTCCCACCATATTTGTATTTACAAATGTCCCATATGTGTCTGATTCAGACCAAGAGGACGTAAAACACAATTTTCGTCGTCAACAAACAACGTCACCCCCAAATTGTAATTTGAAAGTCACAAAAGTATGGTACTCGAAACGGGTCACCATTGGGTGTGTCCACTGTTTTGGGCAAGGCAAACAATTTATACGATGTGTCATGAACCCCCTAAGTTGTCAACGAAGCCCGGAGAACTGCGCCTAGATGAGTACAGTTTATTGCTGTTTGGGTGGACAACCCGATTTTGACCAATGTTGAGTAGCTGCGATTTGTGATTGTTAACTTAGGGGGTAACGTTAATTGTTGAGCTAATGCTTCAAAACTAATAACACGAATGCAATGAAATGTTATCATTTGGTGCACAAATAACTGATGTATAAAAAAAAAATTTGGATCAGCCATTTTGGTTTTGCGGTCTTGTGAAGAAGAGTTACTAAACTTTTGTTGATCTCTGTATGCGTATCATAATAATACACGAACATGAGTGTAACCATATGTGTTGTGTTTCACGTGCATCTATATTTTTTCTTATGCAGACATCTCAAGGCGCGTGTACTGAGCAATAAAATATAAGGACTTTTTGGGGTAAAATCATGGACTTTTAAACTGCATTCAAAACACTGTTTATTGGGAACACGCGATGAAAACGGCCCTCGTCACATTCAAGGGTAATGCATAAACAATGTTACAGCATTCACCAACTGTCCTCAATAAACAGTAGGTTGAACGCATTTCAAAAGTCCATGATCTTACTAATCGGTCTCTATATTTTATTGCTCAGTACACAAGCCTTGGGATGCATACAGAAGCAAACGTAAGTCCATGGGCAAAACAAAACATCTGGTCACATTAATGGCTCATTTTTAAGCCTAATTATGATACGCATACATATATCAACAATAGTTAAGTACCTCTTCTTTACAATGTTTTATGTGCTTATGAAAAAGTGGTTCTTAACGTTTGTTGAGTAGTATATTATGTAAAAAGAATATATGTAAGTTATTTTCAATATTATTGTGTTCAGGGCCTGTATTCATGTTGAGATAGCATGAGACTTAGCATCATGCTAACTTAGAAGCTCTTCCAAAAGTCCTATTAAATCCTATAGTACATTGGAAGAGCTTCTAAGTTATCATCATGCTAAGTCTCATGCTATTTCAACGTGAATACCGTCCCTGGTTAATATTTGACTAAAGCGTCTACTGTTGTTGGAATTTTTCAGCACTTTTGCTTTGATTTAGCCCTTTCACCGCCAGCCATATTTCAGCCAAAAATGTCCATCAAATTTACCTGGGTAGAGAAATTTACCAGGGTAGAGATTCTTCTGTGACATATATAAAATAAGGTCTTTCCTTACTTCCCAAAACTAAGACAATAGGGCCTTTGGATAATAGACCCCAATGTGATGCCTTTTAGTGACATAGGTGTTAAATCACTGTGGTGCTAAAATGCGACTTTGGCGGTGAAAGGGTTAAATGCATTATGTATATTTTAAACTGTCGAGCTAAGGAAATAAATAAAGCAAAAATCACCCAGAAGTTAATTAAAACGCATCGATGCGAAAAACTAATAAATGACCTTTTTGACAGCTGAAGATTTTCAGTGAATCTTGGCAATTTAGTTTTCATACCTCATTGAATAGCATTGGTTATGGTTTTATATTATTTATATTTTCATATTAGGCTTGTTTTGTTTCTCCCCAGTTCATCAACGTAATACGTGATAACTTCAGAACAAGTTCGAAAGAGAAGGCGACACAAAGCAACGAAAGGATTGCGTGTGTCATTCGCATGCTTGCAACAAATCAGTGAAATAAAAGACATAATAATCACATAATTTGTGTATGAATTTATAATCTGTTTTAATAAACAATAGGGCACATGTTATTAATTACTGATGCCATAATATGCCAATCTTGTCGTGATTTTCAAATTCGCCGATCCGAGTATTCATTTTAGTTCCATGTCATGGTTGTGTTTATAAAGCCTTTTTGAATAAATGAAAGTAAGACAAAAATAATTAATGTTTGGCAGATTATTTAAGTATTTTTTCTTGACGTATGCCTATTGATATTCTGCCTTCTGGTCTGGCCCATATATTAGTATTTCTTTTTTCTTAAATATTAATATCCCTATCTTATTTTATACTTTTGTTTGTTTGTGTGGTGTTTTTTTTATATTCACAATCCGTTTGTGGTTCACCATTCTTGATTTTCTTGAATAATAATATTTTCCTAATTCCTTCTAAATATATTGTTATTGTTTCTTTTTTTTTTCTTTTAGCAATTCGTATTGCATAGGTCAAACATTAAAAGCAACGATTGTTTAGAAGAGCAACACGCACACGCGCGTGCGCGCGCACGCACGCACGCACGCACGTACGCACACGCACACGCACACGCACACACACACACACACACACACACACATACATACATACACAAACACGCGCGCGCACATGCATGCACACACACACACGCCTAAGCAAACACACATACTGAGAGAGAGGGGGGGGGGTGAGAGAGAGAGACAAACAGACAGACAGACAGATAGACGGACGGACAGACAACACGAGGCAGAGCAAGACATAAACAGAGACAGTCGAATAATTTTAAAAAACGGAGAGAGAGAGAGGGAGAGAAACAAGCGCGGATTCGCAATCGTTTGTGGCACGCTTTTCTTTCTATTTTACAATATGTGCGACAATTTTGGACCGACCGACCGACCAACAAAGTGAGCTATAGGTTTGTAGCTTGTGCCACAAACAAAAACGTAAAACGAAAGCGAAAACGAAATTTTATTTAAGCAGGGAAACATGAGATAAGCAAGACAATGTTTTTTTTCCACCCAGAGAGAGACGGAGACAGAGACAGAGAGATACAGACAGACAGACGGACGGACGAACACACAGAGACAAAGACAGAGACAGAGACAAAGACAAACAAACAGGGAGAAAGAGAGAGGGAATATAAAGAAAGAGAATGAAGGGAATACACGAATCAATCGGGATTGGGGGAGGGGGGTGGGGGGGGGGGGGGGGTGGGGGGGGGGGGGGGGTCTGATTGATGGATTTTTGGCCTGCCCAAACTGAAGGTTCACCCTAGTTCGATTGCTCCCTGCTCTTGCAAATGAAATGTTTTTCTTAATATTTTTGTTTCGTTCCTTTCTTGCTTTATTTCTATTAATTTTGCTTTTGTGTTTTAGTCTATCTTTGTTGTGTGCTTGTTTCCTATTTCTTCAAGGTCAACGTGGGTGGGTGTGTTTTTTGTAAAGATACAATTTTCTTTTTTGTCCCCCTAAGGTTAACAGTTTGCTAAATGTTTGCCCATGCACACATCACAATGTTCATATTCAGAGAGAGAGAGAGAGAGAGAGAGAGAGAGAGAGAGAGAGAGAGAGAGAGAGAGAGAGAGAGAGAGAGAGGGAGAGAGAGAGAGAGAGAGAGAGAGGGAGGTGATTCACGGGAAGAGGGAGTAACATAGTGGGTGACTGGGTGTGTGAGTGAGAGAGAGAGAGAGAGAGAGAGAGGGGGGGGGGGGAGGGAGGGACAGAAAGAGAGAGAGAGAGAGGGGGGGGTGACACATGGGAAGAGGGAGTAACTGAGTGGGTGACTGGGTGTGAGTGAGAGAGAGAGAGAGAGAGAGAGAGAGAGAGAGAGAGAGAGAGAGAGAGAGAGAGAGAGAGAGAGAGAGAGAGAGAGAGAGAGAGAGAGAGAGTGATACACGGGAAGAGGGAGTAACTTAGTGGGTGACTGGGTGTGTGAGTGAGAGAGAGAGAGAGAGAGAGAGAGAGAGAGAGAGAGAGAGAGATAGAGAGAGAGAGAGAGAGAGAGAGAGAGAGAGAGAGAGAGAGAGAGAGAGAGAGAGAGAGAGAGAGAGAGAGAGAGAGAGAGAGAGAGAGAGAGAGAGAGTCTTTCCCTAACAAAATAAAAACAAACAATATCACTTCAGCTTCTCTCTCCCTCTCCCTCTTCTTCCTTCACGTCTGGGCCGGGTGAAATAAAGCTCCTTTTTTTTCGCGTGTTCACTGGTTAATAAAATTTCGCTTCGTTTCGTTCCGTTTCATCTCTCATCTTCTGCGCATTTCTTTCCATTTTCTTACCACTGATTTTTGTTTTCTTCGACACCCTCCTCCCCTCCCTTTCCTGACATTAGCCGTTATGTCCTTGCTCCACGCACTATGGTATAGAAGCTTACAGCTCAAAGAACACAAAGGTTTTCAATGTTCTAAGAAATCGTTACCTACGCAGCAATTACACTGAGCAAACTACACGAGATTCAATGGGATAGTTCGTGTTTTGTAACTTTGTAATCGACCTGAATATTCGTCATGATGATAATAACAAAGACAAAACAATTGTATCTCCTTTAGGTTTTATCTAAGCATTTTTGTAATGTCAGATACAGATATAGTGTTTGTTCAGGTATCCTTCGAAACTACTAGCGATGTTGCATTGAATCTGTTCTAATTGTGTCATTTATCTGTTGGTACGGAAGCTTCAGTGTAAGAAGTAAGCGTGTGCTGAGTGATATGGTGAATGTGTGCGGTATTGTATAACTTGTATTTATTTAAGAACATTTATATGGTGCTTCACCTTTAAGCTCTAAGCGCTTATCTGTGTGGATATGGTGTAGGTACCAATATTGCTGTATTTTTAAAGTATTACTCTTGCCACGTTTTTTCAACTGATTATATCTTGATTTAAAATGTATTTAAAATACGTTCCGCTTCTTATCGGATCACTTGTTCATATATGTCTGGTTTGTTTATTTCGACATTGCAGTCTTATTAGTTCATATTCTTTGCTGTTGATAAAATACGTTTACTGTGGTGATTCTTATGACTTATGTGCACCTGGCTGCATTTTATTCTTTTATGAGATCAAGTTAATTTGGATTTGAAAGTGCGACAATGTGGCTAGTCTTTTTGTTGTTTTCTATCACGTTGGTACAAATAGACAATTGGTTGTTGTTTTTAAACTAGGAGAGAGCACTTCGTGAAAATCACAGTTGCTTACGTCCATTACTCGGTCAAATACCACAGCAACAATGCAATAATGGCGTCGAAGCTTGAAATCGCAGGATGTGAGTCAGCGACATGCAAACATTGTTTTTAGAACATTATTAGGGGTGGCCAGTTGCCACAAACTGATAAAACGTGCAAAATTCGGACGTAAAAATATGAATTACATAAAATGTTTAATGACGTGTGGTGTTCTAAGTGCTGTATGTCTGCTCAAACACACGAGGCGAGAGCTGGGGATCTACCTGATGGTAGAGTAACTTCCCCTGTTTGACCGATTGAATTAGGCAAGATCACTCCCACACACCATGAAATTACTCCCCTTAATTATTTCCGAACACTTCCTATTCCCACTCCTATCTGCATTTGCCTACTTGCAGCTTCACTAGAAAGCAAGTTGCTACCACGAGCCCAGTTTGGAAGTTCCAAGGGGAATAGATAGAGTTAGAGTTCAGTCAAAAACCTTGGATAGGTGGTGTAATCATTATCTTTTTTTTTATGAGGTTGCTAACTGGCAACCGACCAGACGACACTTGGCCATGACGTCAAGAACATTTGCGATGTTCTTTTTTAGGTGAAGTTATGATCCTTAGCTTTTGAAACCAGATGGTGCTTCATTTGAAGACAGTTTCTTAGCTTTACTTTCTTAGTTTACCGTTGTAAACCTCTCTCTCTCTCTCTCTCTCTCTCTCTCTCTCTCTCTCTCTCTCTCTCTCTCTCTCTCTCTCTCTCTCTCTCTCTCTCTCTCTCTCTCTCTCTCTCTCTGTCTCTCTCTCTCTCTCTCTCTCTCTCTCTCTCTCTCTCTCTCTCTCTCTCTCTCTCTTGTGCATGTTATAATTTTAGTAAATGCGCATGTCTGTAGCTATGCTCCTACTACCTGATATTGTAAAATTGTCAATTGATTACTTGTCTAACTATGATTTATGTGTGTGAAAGGAATTGTGAGAATGTTGGTTTATATGTCATGTTGTCCTTGTTCTTTGGATTTGTTACATTTGATTGTTACATTGTTTACTTTTGAACCATTTGAGTTTGTTTTGTAATTTATTTATTTATTTATTCACTTCATATGTCATTATTTTAGAGGACCTGATGAAAATAAGCTATTTCTGCTTACTCAGTTTATCCTCATTAAAAATTTCGAGTTCGAGAGTTCGAGTTCGAGTTCTCTCTCTCTCTCTCTCTCTCTCTCTCTCTCTCTCTCTCTCTCTCTCTCTCTCTCTCTCTCTCTCTCTCTCTCTCTCTCTCTCTCTCTCTCTCTCTCTCTCTCTCTCTCGTCCACACGCAACAAAAATAGATATTGCCTTCTATTAATTTGACAACGTGAAATAAAACAAACCGGTAGAGTGAACACCCGTATGACGACCAGAAGCGCTCTACTTCCTTGTATGTCTGTCTGCATTACTGCCAACACGGGGAATCGGATATGTCTTTGAGTGTTCCTGTCAGCTGGTCTGGTCACTTTCTTTCCTGCCAGTCTATCTGTCTGTGTGTCAGTTTGTTTGGTTATTCTATACTAGGGGAAGACGGGGTAAAAAGCGCATGGGCGGGTAAGAAGCCCACCCCAATTATCTCATGAAATAAAGAAATTTCAGTCAAATTTGCCCATGAGACGAATGCTAGACATTAACGCTCGTCTCATGGGCAAAATGAGACTGAAATTTGCTTCATTTCATGAGATAATTGGGGTGGGCTTCTTACCCGCCCATGCGCTTTTTACCCCGTCTTCCCCTACTCAAAATAATTCAAGAGCCACTCATTACTTAAGTCGCATTTCAAACAAACTGATATTAACCCTTTCACCGCCAATGTTGCATTTATGCACCACACTGATATAACACCTATGTCACTACAAGGCATGACATTAGGAATCGTTATCCAAGGACCTTATATTGTTAATTTTGGGGGACAAGGAAAGGCCTTATGTCATAGAGGAATTCACAGAATTGCAGATGCCAACTTTTCTTTACCAAGGCAATATTGACGGAAAATGTTGGCTAAAAAACGGCTGGCAGTGAAAGGGTTAACCCCCTTCCCTGGTTCCGTGTCTACTACGGTGTGTGTGATGTCATAACTTTGTTTTTTTATGTCATAGACTGGAATGGTGTTTTTTTATTTTAGACAAGTAGGGGATGACGGGGTAAAAAGCGCATGGGCGGGTAAGAAGCCCACCCCAATTATCTCATGAAATGAAGCAAATTTCAGTCTCATTTTGCCCATGAGACGAGCGTTAATGTCTAGCATTCGTCTCATGGGCAAATTTGACTGAACTTTTCTTTATTTCATGAGATAATTGGGGTGGGCTTCTTACCCGCCCATGCGCTTTTTACCCCGTCTTCCCCTAAGGACAGATCATAATCTGTATCTCTAGACTATTTACTTCAGATTGAGTCTAACAGGTCTCTATTTTGTTTAAATTTTATAATCATAAAGAGGATAGTTTCTCAAATGTTCGTCGACATGCAGTGACTGATTATATTGCAAAATATTTGGAGACAGGCCAAGGCTTAAAAGATAAACCTCCTGACTGTTCCCTTTCATCAGCCTACGTGTCAACTTTAAGGGAAATAAATGGCTTATCCAACTCAATTACGGCTATTTTATAATGTGTGTGTGTGTGTGTGTGTGTGTGTGTGTGTGTGTGTGTGTGTTGCGGCCATGGGCCCAGCTTTAACGTTGGCTTTTTCTCGATAACTACAAGGCACACGTTGTTCAAACGTTGCATACACTTAGATGTTTATGCAAGCTTTCAAGGAAGATGATTTGCATAATAAAATTAACATTGACCTATATAATTGTTGTCTTGGCCACGTCTTTCACATTTTAACAGTTAGGGTTCCACAATTTGGCATGTTGGTGTTATCGTGTACACGCTGCATGACCTTTACCCTCTTGATCTTAACTTTGACCTTGAACATAACCAATTATTTGTTTGGGACATGTATTTTACGTTCTGGCGGGTACAGTCGCTAAATTTGACAAGTAGACACACTTATTACAAGATCATATCGAATGCTAGAAGGTGATGCCATCAGTGACCATGGTGACCTTGACATTTGACGTTGGATTTTTGTCTGTCGTAATATCACATGAACCGCTGCAAAGAATCACTTAAATCTACGAATGATGATATTATCACATCAAGCTGATGTGTCCAGTATTGAAATTGTACCCGCTGACCCTGACCTTTGACCTAGACCTGTGAAGTATATTTGAAAGTAATCAATCTAGCAATTTAGATATATCTCCGAAACACAAACCGAACACACATTATACTAACCAATTGGTTTGTGTTCAGTGTCCTATTTAGGGAATGCTTTACAGAATATGCAAACTGAAGATTTGTTTTTTTTGTTTTTTTGTATGGTGTTTATGTGAAAGGAAACATTTAGATATATCTCCAAAACCGTGTAACGAGTGAGCCTTGAAGGCTTTGCCTCTTGGGGTTTGGGTTTGTTGATTGTTTTTTGGGGGGGTTTCAGCTTCATGCCTTCACCCATACTATTGAATTTGTGTCCAATAGTATTATTGCTGTTCCTGTTTTGACGAATAAAAGAAACCTGTTAAACTTAAAACCAATTATACACGAAGTCGACACTACGGGTATTCCTATCTTATAGACTAGTTTCCATCCCCATTTTTCATATACATGTCCAAGAAACACCACAAGAGCTCGACCTTTCAGTGGTTGTGATTTTTATAGTGATGCTACAATGGTTTGACTTGTAGCTAACACCTTTATCTAAATGTCTCGGATTTAATGTCGGTGATATCTTTGTTGCGGAGCAAGCAAAACAGACACAACTTTTGTAAAAAAAACAAAAAAACATTCCTTGACCAGTCATATTATTCACGCGTTTTATTTTGTCGGTTTATTGTTCGGCTGTATTTCAACCCACTTTTGATCGTGCGCAATTTACGAAGCGCTACCTAGCAACATGGGAGTTAATGTTCCTGGTATTCAATTTCAGCAGCAGACGACATTTATTCGGTTGACTGGGCCAGTGGAGCGTCAGGTAACACAATTTGCTTCGTTATGTGAAACTCTTTTTACGCAGACAGGTGTCGCAGTCAAAAAAGTCGCTCGTTCAAATAAATCGCCCGCTACTATGAGAGTGTGTATTTGCGGCAACCACAAATTTCACTCTTTCTTTACTTGAGCCATTTACCTAACCCTAAACTTAACCCTATCCCTAACCCTAGGAAAAAGTGAAATTTGTGGTTCATGCTCAATGTCGCAAAATGTAGCAAATACAGACTCTCATAAGTATAGTAGCCGGGCGATTTATTTGAACGAGCGACTTTTTGGACTGCGACAGGCATCACCGTAGTTGATGGTATAATATAACGGTGTTTACAATGCTCTGTGTCACGCGCAAGCCGCACTGAAGTCTGAAGCCTGCAGGGAGAACTTGATTGATTCATATCGATTGTTATATAATGTAGTTTTAACTTTCATTCAACTCACATAGCATTATGATAAACTAGGCCTATTGGCCACTGCAAAGAACACCTTTTGCAAAAGTGAATGCCCTTGGTGGGTGGGGGGAAATGGTTGAGTACTGACCAAACAAGGGAATAACTCTCGCCAATAACCCTACTTGATGCCACTGAATGGCTGCCATTTGCAAGAGTGAATGACCTTTGGGATACTGATCAACAAGGGCTTAACTCTTGCTGTCAAGGGCGTTAATAACCCTAGTTGCAGTGGCCAATACTAGAGGTGTTTCTATGTTTGAGTAATAAACTAATAATTAGGGGATCAGTTTTATAGGTAGCTGTCATTAATACTCATGCATTGCTGTTAAGGTTCAGGTATCTGCCCGATGTGGCAATGTTCCATTGATTCTGATTGCTCTGTGCCTAGTTTTCTTGGAGCGTGCATCCCCTTAGCCCTTTTGCCGCCAGACATTTTTTAGCCAAACAATACCATTAAAATTAACTGGGTATAGGGCAAATTTTATTTGCAATGTTTTGGGTTTTTTGAATTGGGAATTCCTGTGTGACATGTATAACATTAGGCCTATATCCTTACCTCCCAAAATTAAGAAAATAGGGTCTTCGGATAACAGGCCCTAATTTGATGCCTTTTAGTGAGAGGTGCAAAAAAAAAGCATTTCACAAGTTGTGTGTGTGTGAATCTGGACTAATGAACAAGAATATTTCATCTGTGTATGGTTCTTTTAGGCTCGGTCATATAACCGATTGGTACATTAACCCTTTCACCGCCAGCCATATTTCAGCCAGACATTTCCATTAAATGTACCTGGGTAGAGAACAAAATCCATCTGCAGTATTGGGGATTCTTCTGTGACATAAGCTATCCACAAAAAGTTAAGGATCACTTGCAAACTAATTCATAACTTTCCAAATAAGAAAGCCAATGCGTTGAATTTTGGCCAACATTTAATTCAATGCTTTAGTGATAACGATGCACAATTGCCTTCAATTTCGAGCAATCGTTTGGTCTGTACATTTGATCAAAGTGGGTACGTATCGAAATTTGATTTCCCAAAGTCATTGAAATCACAAGACAGGGCATTCTGATGCTCCCAAAAGTTCAGTAATGCGTGTATCCGCCATGGCTGTTCTGGCACTCGACGCAGCGAGTCCTCATGGAGTTGACCAGGGTGGTGAAGATCCTCTGTGGAAGCGCCTGCCACTCAGCCTGCAGCATCTGGTAGAGGTGCTGGGCATCCCTGGGAGGGGGGTGGTTGCTCCTCACTTTGCGATCCAGCTCATCCCAGAGGTTCTCAATCGGGTTGAGGTCGGGACTGCATGCTGGCCACTCCATTCTGTTGACTCCAGACTGCTGCAGGAAGTCGTTGACCACCCTTGCCCTGTGGGGGCGAGCGTTGTCATCCTGGTAGACAGCCGGCGGTCCCATCTGCTGCAGTGTAGGCACAGCCAGCGGTCGAAGGATCTCATCTCGGTATCGGAGGCCAGTCAGGTTACCCTGTACATGATACAAGGGTGTTCTGTGGTGAAGGCTGAAGGCCCCCCAGACCATTACAGAACCTCCACCAAAGGCCACCTTTTCTTGGACAGTGGCGTCAATAAAGCGTTCCCCTGGGCGCCTCCAGACCCTCAGTCGGCCGTCGTTGTGGTTCAGGGTGAAGCGTGATTCATCACTGAACAGGACCTGGGACCATTGCTGACGTGTCCACCTCACGTGACGTCTGCAGAAGGCGCGGCGTGCTGCCCTATGGGCTGGAGTTAAGCGTGGCCGTACAGCTGGGCGACGAGAACGGAGGTTAAACCCATGAAGGCGGTTCCGTATGGTCTGCTGGCTGATGTTGATGTTAGTAGCCACCCTCAGCTGCCTTCGAATGATGCTGGAAGAGGCTGTTCTTGTCTGCAGGGCTTGTCGTTCAATGAGACGATCTTCACGTGGAGTTGTCTTCTTCGGTCGACCAGATCTGCGTCTTTCATGGACCCTCCCAGTGGCTGTGAAGCGTTGAATCAGTCTGACAATGACCGAGATGGACACCTGAAGTCGCCTGGCCACTTCTCGCTTGGGAACACCATCTTGGAACCATGCAACAGCTCGTCCCCTATCCAACTCGCTCAATTTTCGTCGTGGAGGCATTGTCAAATCAGGCCTAATACTGGTGGTATGTCTTCTTATAAAGCCAAGCAAGAGACAGCATCTCACACATAAACAGCAGTGCTTGCACGTGCATAATGGTTTTTCCATCTGGCTTGTGCAATGTGTTCATGCAGAACGATCCAAAACAAGGTCCTTTTTCGCAAGTTTCCGCTTTTTCTTTTGCTGCCAAGCTCAGTAATAGAGAATCACGTGCAATGTTTCCACTAACACAACATCGCCCACTTACAGCTGAACAAGAATTCATAACAATTTGGCTTGACTGAGAAAAAAATAACAGGAGCGAACGGAGTTTATTGCGCACCTGTTTTCTTATAGTGATCCTTAACTTTTTGTGAGTAGTGTATAGAAAATAAGGTTTATCCTTACTTCCCAAAACTAAGACAAAAGTGTCTTTGGATAATAGACCCCAATTTGATGCCTTTTAGTGACATGGGTGTTAAATCACTGTGGTGCTAAAATGCGACTTTGGCGGTGAAAGGCTTAAAATAAATTGTCCTTCCCACAAAGAGAGTATTTTTTTAATTAATTTTATTTTTCTTCTTTGATCACTTAATGAAAATGCCCTATTATGGCCCGAACTAAATCTGCTGCAACCTGGTGATCCTTTCCTTATTTTTACTTTAATAAATCCACCCTAGTTTTAGGCCTTGATGACAAGAGGATGTATGACAACATAATACATTTATTCGATGGCTTAGAGTCAAAATGGACTATCTTTAGATAGTCCATTGACTTATTATTGATGTTATTGCAAAAACTAAGAACTTGTATTGAACACGACTGCAAATAATATAATATGGGGACAATATGCTTTTTACATTTCCGCAGTCTTTTTTTTTAAAACAAGTTATTAGTTTTCACAATAATATATATCGCTCAATAATACGTCAATTGACTATCTAAAGACTCCAAGCCATCGCATTATAATCGCTTAAAGTGTCAGTTACGAGAATAGTCTGGACTTTAACACATCTAACTATAAACATGTCCCATATGTGCCTTCCCGGGTCGAGAGGACGTAAAACACCAAAATGTCTTAGTCTGGACTTTTAACAAAAATTCAAATTGATTTTAGTGGTGGGGTGGTCAAGACTGACCTTTGCAATTGATTTTATCAGTGACAATAGCTTTACTTCTTCTCCTTTACTTTACTGTTTTTTTAAGTTCTCATCGTTCTGATGGTGTCTCCATCTGTTGTAAAGAAAGAAACACATAGCACGCCTACGGTCATGTGAATGGCTTTTGTTATAATTTGTTTGTCTGTTTG
>CM065683.1:54425445-54435272 GCA_017654935.2 Phymorhynchus buccinoides | reverse complement strand
CGACCTACATTTGTTAGCTTTCCTAGAAAAAACACAGTGTACAATACAGTTACGGTTTCAATGACAATAACGTGTGTTCTGTTCTTGTTATTAAGCGCGTGCGCGAAAACACACGCTATGGAGAGAGACGAGAGAGAGAGCTAGAGAGAGAGAGATGAGAACTTGCCGAAGAGAGAGAGGAGAGCTTAGACGAGGAGATTACGAGAGACGAGAGAGAGCGAGAGAGAGGGAAGATGCCGAGAGAGAGAGAGTGAGAGCCTTAGAGTTAGAGAGAGAGTTAGAGAGAGAAGAGAGGTTAGAGAAGAGAGTTAGGACAGAGAAGAGAGAGATAGAGAGAGAGATAGAAGAGGAGAGAGAGGAGCTTGTAAGAGAGAGAGAGAGAGGAAGAGAGAGAGAGAGGGAGAGAGAGAGACGAGGGAGAGAGAGAGAGTGTGTGTGGAGAGAGAGAGAGAGAGAAGAGAGAAGAAGATGAGAGAGATGAGAGAGAGGGAGCTAGAGAGAGATGGCGAAAGCGAGAGAGAGAGAGAGGAGAGAGAGAGAAGAGAGCGAGAGTGGAGAGAGAGAGAGGAGAGTGAGAGAGAGAGAGAGAAGAGATAGAGAGAGAAGAGCAGATAAGAGAGAGGAAGAGAGAGTAGAGGAGAGACTGAGAGACAAAGCCATAATTAGATGAGTATAATGCGCGTGTAATTTCATGTGAATAATTTATCTACTCCAAAAAACATTCATTCGTTATTCTGACTTAAATGATTAGACTTTATCTCTCGGCAACTGAGGAAAATAGAAAAATGGTGTTTTACGTCCTCTCGGTCTGGAAGAGACACATATGGGACATTTGTAGATACAAAGATGGTGGGAACAATACTGGCTGCAATGCCCGGAGGCAGTGCAACACCAGTAACGTCCCGAGTTTTTAACAATATAGATATGTGTTGCAGCACAGGAAAACCAGGCTAATGTCGTAAAATGATCACTTTTGACTTATTCATATTTTTCAGAAAGGCCAGAGACAACAGATTAAAAGGCAAAAAACAGAATTCATCTATCTCTAATAGTTTATTTTGAAAAATATTTTGAGACAATATTTCAATCAATCCAAATCTTCTCTCTCTCTCTCTCTCTTTCTCTCTATCTGTTCTTTCTCTCTCTCTTTCTCTCTCTTGTGAAGAGTCCGACTTTAGCTGGGTATTCGCGTACTGCATCACATATGTACTATAAAGACATTTCTATAGGAAAATAGAGACATTTCAGTACCATATATGTGTAATCTTCCTGCACCCAAAAGGCTTAATTGCATGATACATGCACGAGGACTTGGTCAATACTTATCGTGAGTATGCTTCTGCATACTCTATAGTGAATAAGTGATCGGCTGAGTGAACCCTTTCGCCGCCAGCCACTTTTCAACCCAAAAATATAATGAAACTTAACTGGTTAGAGACAAAAAAGTTATCTGCAATATTGGGAATTTGTCTGTGAGAAGCATAAAATGAGGCCTGTCTTTACCTCCCGAAATGAAGAAAATAGGGTCTTCAGATAACAGGCCCTGATTTGATGTCATTTAGTGACATGGATGTTAAACCATTGTGGTGCATAAATGCAACATTGGCGGTGAAAGGGTTAAACGTGGGGAAGCGAGAGCTTTAAAGATGACAACCAACAAAAGAATTGCCATAGTTCAAGACATGGTTATGGCAGATAAGACATTAATTTTCCATTATCATGCCAGCGCTCTGGGTGCATTCTACGGAAGTTTTCACGCTGTTCTGCCGAAATACCTAGAAACGCTATGCAAAATGGGGACCAAAACATTCTGAGACAAGCACTCGCTGAGATGTTCCAATAATATTAACGTAGATTTGTAGCGGATCCAGCCAGTTTTCTTGGCTGATTTGTCACTATGGATGAGGCATGGGTTCAAACTTTACAGCCATGATGAAGCTATAGTCAAAGCAGTGAAAATAGTTTTGACTAGCGCAACGCCGAGTACCAGTAACGCCTAGTAACGGTAACGCCAAGTACTGGTAACGCTGAGTACAGCAAATTTGAAGCGATTCGGTTAAGAAACGGCGGAGTTCGCATAGCGCGCGCGTTTCTGAACCGATTCGCTTCCGGTTTGGCACACGGATAATCACCGTCCCCGGTGATCTTCCTGCCAAATTCGAAATCAATCGGTCCAGAAATACCGGAGATATGGGTGCCGAGAGGCCGGCGGATGCGCGTTTCGCGCATTTGCCGAACCGCGCAAATGACACGGCCGCCTCGGTTGCCGTTGCCATCGCCCCGTTAGAGGCTCACAGCAAATTTGAAGCGATTCGGTCGAAAAACGGCGGAGTTATAACATTTTGTGTTTCAGACACACACACACACACGGACGAGGGCACTTGGCTTTTTACTATATGATTACCCCCCTCCAAAGACGACTAGGTTGACCGCGTCTGCTGGTACAGTGACGGCTAGAATCCTTTGGTTTGCTGATGGTATTGATTATAGATTTTCTTGAAAAGGGTCACACATTAGTAGGGAATATTATGAACATCTGTTACACAAGCACCAGAATGCTATCATTTTCAAGCGCTGAGAAACGAGACTGAAAGTATTCAATTCCACCAAGTCCATGCCCTCAAAAGCAAGTCTGCTGTTACCATGGCTACAGTTTATTAACGTGACTTTGAAATTGCTGATAACCCTCTCTGTCTTGTAGGGTTGACTCCCTCTGATATCCAAATGTCAATATATATTTGGTCAATTGACGTTTTCCCTTTGGCAATTACATTGTGGGTGCTGTGGAGGGTTGACGAGGGCAAAAAAGTACAAAGTTCAATGACGTCATAGCTACGATGACGTCGTCTTCCGAAATGTCAATGTCATCATCAACAGTGCCGTTGTACATGTGTGCCATAATTATTTTGTTTATGTTGTTTAACCCCTTGACTACCAGAGAAATTTAAAGAAAAAATCATTGGGCAAATCATGACATGGAAAAGACAACTGATAGAGCCAATCTGGAAAAATGGTCTGGTGATATAACTATCTTGACTGTGTTAGAGCAACAGCCAGCATATCAGGGTTATTCCTCTTCCTCTGATGACATCTTTAGTGATGTCATCAGGTCAGTACGTGATACGTTGGTGGTAGTCAAGGGGTTAACCCCTGAATAGTTAGGCCGATAATGTTTGAACACACGGCATAGCAGGAGAGAAGAGAAGAAGGAGAGAGAGAGAGAGAGAGAGAGAGAGAGAGAGAGAGAGAGAGAGAGAGAGAGAGAGAGAGAGAGAGAGAGAGAGAGAGAGAGAGAGAGAGAGGGGGGGGGGGAGAAAGAGCGGGGAAGAGACTCAAAACTCGAAACTCGAATTGTTTTAATATAGGGTAGGCCTATACAGCTAAACATGAACTGATTGTTTTTAGACCACGCCCTCAAGAACAAAATGAAATGAAACGAACAGAAACTAAACATTCAAACTACAACTGAATTGCTAAAGAAATTAAGCAAAACACACAGCAACGAAACAAAGAAAGACTGATAGGGTGAGAGAGAGAGAGAGAGAGAGAGAGAGAGAGAGAGAGAGAGAGAGAGAGAGAGAGAGAGAGTGAGAGAGAGAGAGAGAGAGAGAGAGAGAGAGAGAGAGAGAGAGAGAGAGAGAGAGAGAGAGAGAGAGAGAGAGAGAGAGAGAGAGAGAGAGAGTGGAGGGAGAGACAGACAGACAGGCAGATTATAGACAGAGACGGACAGACAGGCAGATATAAACAACTAGACAGACAGATTATACAGACAAAGAATCAGATATAAAGTTTAGCAAAAAGACACAGGCAGACAGACAGACAGCTATCGCGTGCTAATACTGTACACAGACGCAAACACACAGACACACACAACTCACAGAACATGGTAAGACAAAAAACATCCATCACACATATGACAGCAGCACGTGACTCCCTGTCTTCGCCTGTGACCTCTGAGGACAGCAGACTCATCCTTCAACACCTCGTGACTGATGACGCCCAGTCCTAATAGCATAGGCCTACTCCTCCGAGTCCTTTCTGACCCCTGGGTGTCTGGTGCGGAAATCCATATCCCCTTGACCGACCGCAACTGGACGGGACACACATTGGCATATATCAATTACAGAGTCCAAACTAGAGAGCTGGGATGATGGTAGAGGTGTGAAAGAAAGGATGGTACTAGTGCATGTTAATAGGATTCCCCTCTTATAGAGGAGAACACTATTGTCTTTGTTCAAATTATATTTCTTTTCTTCTCCACCCCCACCCCCCTTTTTCCCGATTTGGCTGACATTTTCATGAAAGTGGCAGGACGGCACGGGTATGCGACATTTTCAATATTAAATGATTTCGACGAATTTTCGGCGAAATACGGCCGAAAAACCGCGACATCAGCGACATTTCAATCTTGAATACCTCAAATACAAACGATCCTATATAAAACTATCACCATGCTGACCTTGACCTTGAAGTTTGACCTTGAAAACCAAAAGTTGTTCTTGTGAACATGTGTTTCACATTGTTTGGACTTACAATGTTCAAACTTGGCATGTGGGTGCATAGGCTTATGATTATTCTATATAGTGGGTTCCAAAGAAGGTCAAGGTCAAGGTCAAGATCGTGGACCTTGGAATTGTGACATGATTGCCCTATCTGTATCGTCCATATTCTTGCAGTTACAATCCCAGACATTGGTGTGTTCGTAGATAGGGTCAAGGTCATTTGCTTGGCAAATCACAGATGTGCATGACCTTGACCTTACCCGGATAAGAACAGGAACTTTGCACCCACTCGGGTTCAACCTTGTTTACGTATGCCTGTGTCTTTAAAACGTGCATGCATTTATTAACTCTTATAGCACCATGGGCGAATATATTCGCCCAAGTCATCACTCCACACTCCCACCAAATGCAAAGACATTCACTGACAAGCACCCTGTCGTGTTTTTGTCTATTTTTAGAGTTTTCGGTACTGTTTCTGCTGTTAAAGCAATGCATGTACACTCGAAAACATAATTACTTCCCTCTTTCGGTTGAGATACAACGGACAACCAAGAACGTCAAAAAATGCATGGCGCCAGAAGAGTGAAATCTCCATGAGCAATAACTATTTGGGGCTTTTGTTTCTCGGGTGATATGTAGCTTTTCAAGTTAAATCTCCACGAGCAATGAATATATGGGGCTTTTGTTTCTCGGGTGATATGTAGCTTTTCAAGTTAAATCTCAAGCAATGAATATGTGGGGCTTTTGTTTCTCTGGCGATGTGTAGTTTTCCAAGTTAAATCTCCACGAGCAATGAATATGTGGGGCTTTTGTTTCTCTGGCGATGTGTAGTTTTCCAAGTTAAATCTCCACGAGCAATGAATATGTGGGGGTTTTGTTTCTCAGGCGATGTTTAATTTTCCAAGTTAAATCTCCACGATCAATGGATATGTGGGGCTCTTGTTTCCCGGGCGATGTGTAGTTTTCCAAGTTAAATCTCCACGATCAATGGATATGTGGGGCTCTTGTTTCCCGGGCGATGTGTAGTTTTCCAAGTTAAATCTCCACGATCAATGGATATGTGGGGCTCTTGTTTCTCTGGCGATGTGTAGTTTTCCAAGTTAAATCTCCACGAGCAATGGATATGTGGGGCTCTTGTTTCCCGGGCGATGTTTAGTTTTCCAAGTTAAATCTCCACGATCAATGGATATGTGGGGCTCTTGTTTCCCGGGCGATGTGTAGTTTTCCAAGTTAAATCTCCACGATCAATGGATATGTGGGGCTCTTGTTTCCCGGGCGATGTTTAGTTTTCCAAGTTAAATCTCCACGATCAATGGATATGTGGGGCTCTTGTTTCCCGGGCGATGTGTAGTTTTCCAAAGTGAACGCAATAAACAGCAAGCTGGGTTTGTTTTTGACAGAAAAAGTGGATATCCACAGTTTGTATATTGAATTCACACACAATTATGGAGAGCGAAAAATGAGTTTAACGTCTTCTGATCTGGTACAGACACATACGGGATATATTTATATGTGAAGATAGAAGGTCGATCTTGGAGATACCGCAATACCAAAATAGTGAACTACCTACAAATATCGAGCATAATTATGTGGGTAATACACAAAGACAAATATACTACAGTTGCTTCTTTTTTGTCTTTCTTGTGTGTGTTTGTAGACCTACATTTGTTAGCTTTGCCTATAACATAACACATTGTACAATACAGTTACGGTTTCAATGACAATAACGTGTTGTTCTTGTTCTTGTTCTTACGCGTGCGCGAACACACACGCATGGAGAGAAAGACGAGAGAGAGAGAGAGAGAGAGAGAGAGAGAGAGAGAGAGAGAGAGAGAGAGAGAGAGAGAGAGAGAGAGAGAGAGAGAGAGAGAGAGAGAGAGAGAGAGAGAGAGAGAGAGAGAGGGATGGGATGGATACAGAGACAGAAAGAGACAGAGACAGATAGAGACAGACAGACACTGACAAAGACTGACAGACAGAGACAGACACGTACTGGCATAGACAGACACACGTGCCTTTCCGTATGTTTGTATCTGTGCGACTTTGCATTTCTCTGTGTACTTTGCTGTTCAGTTCAGACGTATGCAACCCTTTTCGCAAAATGAAGCAATCATACACGAAATTACACTCAGTCCCTCTAGGGTACTTCACAGTGACTGCTATGAAGTTCAAACACCAAGATAACTATGTGTCTGAGAGGTTGTGTCACATCGCATGAATATTTACGGTATTTTATAAGCTCGAGTGCGCATACTGAATAAGTTGCAACGCGATAATCCGGCCCCATATTCTATGGTGTGGTTCTATTATGGTTGTGAAATTGACTTCAGCATATCAAAATATATGATTTATTGACCTTTCTTGTTAAGCAGTACATAATACAATACAATATATCTTATTTGATTCATTTTTTTTATATTATGTTTTGTTTTTATAATGAACACAGATGGACAAACACACCGAACCAGAGAAAGAGAAAAAAATTGAAAGGGACAAAAATTAAGGGCAATGCTAACACAGACATAGAACGGAAAGCATACGAAATGATCAATAGTAGCACATAGCAACTTCATCCGCTATTATAAGCAAAAATGTAGAACATTCATGAAGATTAGACACATAACAGGAACACAATTTGCATATAGTTAATGACGTGCATGCATGCGCGCACACGCACACACACACACACAACACACACTCTCTCACTCTCTCTCTCACGCACACGCACGCACGCACGCACGCACGCACACGCACACACGCACGCACGCACGCACGCACGCACGCACACGCACGCGCACGCACACGGCACACACACACACACACACACACACACACACACACACACACACACACACAAGCAGGGGTTTCTAGAATATGTTCTTAGTAACAATTTATCTCGTCGGTCTCTGTAAGCTGGACAACAAAGCAAAGCGTGTTTTTCATCCTGTTTAACAGATTTGCATAATGGACACTGTGACGAGGTAATGGGTTAAAAGGCTAAGTCCCTAGGGAAGACTTTAGAAAATTTGCCTTTAGCCCACTTCTCTAGGGTATGGGAGATGAGCAACTTTCCCGGCCCCTTTTCATCTAATAAATTTATATTTGTGCCCGGGTTCTGGCTCGTATGGTTGTAAGAAATACAAGTGGTTGAATTGCTCTAAATGGCAGACAGAGAGAAGTAGGGTTTTACATGAAATTACAAGACTCCCACTCTCATCAGTCTGACCAAAGGGTTCAGGATTATTTGACACTTGTATTTTATTTACTCCCAAAATCTGCATAAGATTATGCAACAATAATAATAAAGCAGCTCAATGGCGCCAAAACAAAATGTGAATGAAAAACAATGGAATCCGAAAGGATTTACAAGACTTTTGTCTTTCTAGAAGGTTAGCCCCTAGCGAGAAGGGTTACTAATTCTCTTCATTGTCCGGAGGAAAGTTCAAATGATTTTTGGCCCTGTCGTGGGGACTTAACTCATGGCTGTGCTGAAGTTCCTCCGTAGTGATCGGCGAGTGCTGGGTTGTCTGGGCTTGCTCGTCAGATGAGAGTAGCTCCCAGTCGTTCCGGTTACGGCTTCGCGGGATGGCACGGTTCAGGCGTGGTCTCCTCGCGGATTCTGGGTGCGGGTCGTCTTGGCGGCGGTCCCGTCTTGGTGCTTGGTGGAGTCCGGGATAATCGTCCGGCCCACGATGCCCTGCTGATAATCACAGGAGAAGGTGGATGTAGATCTCTATGGCTTAGAGACAAGGGGCTTCAGTCGGCAGGGCATTAGTGAATCCCAACCGGCTAGAAGGCTTCCCTTGTACAATAGCACTAGTTAATAAATAAACTGAATTTCAGTTAACAAACTGAGATCAGTAAAACATAAAAGGTGATCAAGACAACATCACTCTCCATCCAACACCTAGAAAGGAATGGTATCATAAAGTGCAAGATTGCGGCCCATAGGTTTCCTACTAAAAATAGACAAAAGGGTTAGTAGGCATAAACTCCGGTTCTGGTACCAAAAGTGTTCAAGTCAAAAACACACACACACACAAATAATCAGTGCACATAAATAGAATAGAATGTTTACCACTTCTTTTCTATAACATATCTATCTACTCCTTATTCATCATTGAACATAGGATCTAGATCAAAACTAGGGTCAAACAAACCAGATCTCAATCACCTGCCATCAATAATACTTACTAGTGGGCTTATTATGACTGGTTGTGAGTGTTGCTCTAGCTACGTTTCAGCGTCTTGTGTGAAAACTTTTTCTCACCACTCCAATTATAGCCTTCACTTTCAAACAATGAAAGCCTGTCATTGGTTTATAGCAGTCGACACGTCACAAGATGATGTTCAAAATGTACAGAACAATCACGCGCCGATTACAGCATTATCACATGCCGGACATTCCTAACCTTGCTCATGATAGGAAAGGCAAAACCGTCTTCAAAGGGAATTGACCGTGGTTGTCACTTTCTCATGGTGAGGAGGGTAGATAAGAGAGGGGGGGGGGGTGAAGGGAGATAACCTCTGTAGGGGTTACATGCCGACCGGGGAGGGTAGATCAAAGGGACAACTCCCTTAATCGGCGTTCTCTTTGATGGTGGATGGCAATTAACGTGGCGGCCGGACAGAGAAATGAAAAGGAGAGGGGGGGGGGGTGTAGATAAAGAAAGAGGGGTCGCGCGGGACACTTACGTCACAGACACATCATAGACTCTTCGTCAACATTTATATAACGACGTTTATGAGATAACATATCCAAAATTCTAAATCTTAATTTAGTTAACTGAGTTTTTACATGTCTATCAATATCAAGTAGCAAATATTTTTCACATTCCCATGAAGATTTAAATGAACTGTAAGAAGAAAATCTGTCACTATTGAATGTCATGATCTTCCCAAGCTTGCCATCAATCTGGTGATCAGTCAGTATGTGAAACTATTACTGAAAGCAGCAATTAACTTTATAGATGATGATTTTAATTTAGCATTATATGTTTTTAATAACTGTATCGTGAAGCAGAGTGAGTGTATGAAACAAAAGAAGATCAGGGTGGATAATGGGTCTCGGGATGATGCGTGGTTTGACGCTGAATGTCGAATGACAAAAAGCTCTACTAAGAGATTGTTGAGATATTTTCGTAAAGCTTTAGAAAAGAATGATAGACTTGATTTGTGTAAAGCTAGAAGAGAATATAAAACTATATTAGGAAAGTAGAGGGAGAGAGAGAGAGGGAGAGAGAGAGAGAGAGAGAGAGAGAGAGAGAGAGAGAGAGAGAGAGAGAGAGAGAGAGAGAGAGAGAGAGAGTGCGTGCGTGTGTGCGT
>CM065683.1:54415445-54417945 GCA_017654935.2 Phymorhynchus buccinoides | reverse complement strand
GACAGACAGACCGACCGACCGACAAAGTGAGTTATTAAGTTTGTGGCTTGACCTTCTGCCGTACCCTGGGTTCAGACCATTAAACCCCCCAGTTCAGCCGGAAGGGCCCAGGCCCCACTTCCAGAAGCAAAAAAAAAAAACAAAAAGGTTATCGCGTCCACATCCCACGACTGGTCCAATGAGCGCCAGCACAGGCAGGAATTTGTTTTGTCCCTTTGCCCCGATATAGATCGGGCAAAGGAATCTAAGTTTGTCGCGTGTTTTGGTCTGGCCCGAACCGCTTGACAGAATCGCTTCAAATGTTTGTGTGTGGTGGTGTGTCACCAAGAGAGGGAGACATCCGGGTATACATTATTGGTGTCATGCCCTTGAACTTGACGTATGCCCTTGAAAACCACAAACAAATAAGGGGCCATATCCTGTGCATCGCTAGACTTAGTCTTCATACTTGACAGATAGGTGCATTGGCTTGTGGCACGTCTGATGATGAGGTAACGATCGAGGTCAAATTCAAAGTCATAGGTAGACCATGGAAGTGGTTGGGGTCTGAAACGGGGTGTTTTTAGGTCATGGCTTCATCATTTTATTTTTTCTGACACGTAGCCCTCACAGTCTTTGTGGTGTGGTAGTCTAAGAAAACGATTTCTGAGAATTGATATACACATTTATATATATTTATTAGTTTGGAATGACTTACTTAGAGTTAGGTCCTCCCATCCCCACCCCTCACCACACTGACATCTTCGGGGAGGGGTTGATTTGTGACTTGCGCTCAGGGGTGAATGCCGATTGGAGATGGCGGCGTGTCAGGGTGAAGTGGTGTGAGTGTAATTGGGAGCGTGGTTTGCACATCGGATAGTTGAATTCGCATGTTAATAGTCAAAGTCCAAGTCAGATATCAAATGTTTAAAGTTCAATCTATTACGGTTATTATCTCACCAGTGAGAATGTACATCTGTGGTCTCAATACAGGACAAGGCCTATATCAGGAATCACTTATAAAATTCCTTTTGGCATTGAATAGAAATAGCCATAGGAGCTTCAAATTAACATAACATTGAGGTACACTGAGGGAGCCTAATTGCATTATGAGCAAAACATGTTTTTCATCTTATCCCTAATAAACATAAAGACCTCATACTTACTTAAATTGATATTTGGACACCCCCGTTCCCACCTCATCCTTTCTAGTGATCTCCCATCTCTCTCTCTATCTCCTACACGCATTCTCTCGCCATCTGCTCTTTCAAGTCCGTCCCCTGCCCGACGATTGCCTGTCTTCATCGATGCTATATGCAACAAAATTAGTTACCCAGCACTAGAAGTCGTGTTTACTTTGAGTCTCTCCCATGTCTCGCCCACAATCTCATGCTTCTTTCTTTATACCCACTATTCTGCACTTTGCACGTGCACATCCTGCACCTCTTCTGCTGCCTACGGCGCGCGTCTTACTCTTACTATCTATAGCCCTCCTCTCCTTTTCTCTACTTACATCCGTCACAATTTTGTTTTACGGTTCTTTTTGTCGCTTAAAAATTGAGAGGGTAAACAGGACACATAAATCGAGTATTACAAAATAAAAGGTTCTATGCAAACCAGTTTTTCGTTCGAATTCTGATATGTTTATGATACTTCCAATAGCCAAGTGTAAGAAATGTACACGTCAGTGACGCGTATTACGATCTTTATACAACACTGTACGGTACAACATGATTATAGTCTGTCTCGAATTTTGAACGATTCGCACACCAAGCCTAAATTAATACCTTTGTTATTTATGCTTCCTTGGTGCAAAGAGAATGGGCGAGAAGAGAGAGAGAAGAGAGAGGAGTGAAGTAGAGATGAGTAGACAGATTGAGAGAGAAGGAGGAGAGGAGAGAAGGTAGAGAGAGAGAGAGAGGAGATGGAGAGACAGTAGACACCAGGAGACAGACAGGCAGACGGGTGGGCAGACAGACAGCAGGGAAAGAGAGATAGAGGCAGAAAAGATAATTTTAAATTCCGATAACATGAGCTAAAACATTTTTTACATAGCAAAGTATTATGAAGGGCCGATTTAACAATGTTTCTTTCATTCAGTTTTTCAGGTTGTAATTATATTTGAATGTCCGAATTTTTTCTTATTATTTCATGGTGTTTATTGTGGAGTTTCGTGTTTTCAGATAGCAGGTTTGGAGTTAACCCAAATGATGGGAATTTTGGACCCAGAAAGAGGGGGGAAGCCTAATTCGATTTGGTTTATCAGCAGGAGGACATCACTCTCAAAGTGTAATGTTGATTGCAATGTTTCTCTTTCCCAATCCCCGGGTATTGATGTAAGGGCCTTTTATTTTATTTCGTTGTATGATTTTCATTTTATTATTTATAGTATCTTTGTACTGGCTTTCGGTGGTCATTTTTTCCATTTGGCTTATTGGGTTTATAATATTACATGCTCTTTCCTCTCGGTGTCGGTCTGTCTCTGTGTACTCTCGGTTTCTAAGAGAAATCTCTCTTAGTA
>CM065683.1:54400632-54414945 GCA_017654935.2 Phymorhynchus buccinoides | reverse complement strand
GCAGAAAGACAAACAGAACATTCAAAGAAAACAAACCACTGTAGCATTTCAGACAGGCTGCATTTTACCTTAGCAGCGTTATTTCTCTGAGATTAAAAAAAGTTTGTTGTCCTTTGCCCAGTCTATGACCGGCAAAGGAATATGAGTTTTTCCCAGTTTGTAAGCTTGTTTCTTTCCTTTTTTCTGTTTGTCCAGGCTGTGTCTCGTGAACCAGCAGCAGAGATGGCAGAAGTAGTAACAGGAGGAGGAATAGGAGAAAAGGCGACTAACGAACAGGAGCAGCAGCAGCAACAGCAACGGCAGCAGCAGCAACACCAGCAAGCAGATTCAAGAATATGCATGTTTCATCATCATTTCAAATTGCTATACATGTATTTACTTGTCTGTTGTAAACTGTTTGTCAGATTTAAAGCATAAAACATAAGGTGTAATCTTATAGAAAGCTGACTTTTAAAAAAAGAGGATACCTTGTATGTCAAAGGCGTGTGTAATTTCATGACCTATGACAGATCCCATCGCTCCAAAGTTCACAGCACTGAAAACAAAAAAATAATCAATCAACTCACCCATTATGGTTACAGTTCTTATTGGCAAATAAACACAGCCATCTATCAATCTTCATTTGTAAAACAATGAACATTTTTTTGGTTTGACTAGTGCAATACTGATTGAGTCATTGCCTTCTTGATCGCTACAATACAAGTAACCAAACTCTAAAGTCACAACATAATCACATTGTTGAGGTATCTCGGGCAATGTCCATATTACAATGTTAACGTACACACCATGTGGATAAAAACAGACCTGTTATGAATGTTATGTTATAAAACAACAGCAAAGAAATTGCAGAAAGACTAGCAGCAATCTCTCTCTCTCTCTCTCTCTCTCTCTCTCTCTCTCTCTCTCTCTCTCTCTGTCTGTATCTCTCTCTCTCTGATGTTATCTAATTGAGACGTGTAGTAAATATTGCATGCTATGTTTTGTTCCTTGACCCTGTTTCTAGGGGCTAGTGGCCTAAATAAAATAAACCGTTGTTCATTGTTCTCTCTCTCTCTCTCTCTCTCTCTCTCTCTCTCTCTCTCTCTCTCTCTCTCTCTCTCACACACACACACACACACACACACACACACACACACACACACAATGTCATCATTGCCTATGATAAACATTACGCAATGAGGTCTTCTCAAGTCAAGGACAAGTACTACTGCTCTAACTTACGTTGGGCCGCCAGGAATGTAGTAGGGCAAGTGAAACATGGCAATGGGAAAGATGACATCATTGCGGATGGCGGAATAAAAAGCATTGACCGTCACAGGAGGTCGTATCCAGCTGGGGGAAAAAAGATATAAAACAAATGCAAAATGACTAGAAAATTCGAATGCTCCTAGCTACCAAATTGCACACATGGATAGGAACATAAACAATATATGCATGTGCGTGCACCCACACGCGCGTGCACACACACGCACACAGTCACGCACATGTATACACAGCGCCTAGGGCTGCCCATTTATGTGTACAAAAGCAAGTTAACATTCACTGTAACGTTAATCCAAAGTAGAAAATCAATCAAGAATTGAAGAGTTCAAAATGTGCATATTGCGTGTTTTGGGTTGTTGATGTTAGTTTTTTGTTAACTACACCAAAAAATTTCAAATGTGTATGGGTAATCGAAGTGATCTGTGATGGAAATTGAATGTCAGTAAATATGGGTTAATAGTAGAATGACATAGACATCTTGTTGAATAAGGAAGCATGCCCAAACATCCATAATCTGACACACTGAGCTCTACATACAATCCAAATTCTCCCTAGCCCTCCCTTTTCTTTCTTCACCTTTTCTCCCTGTCTGGTGTGCTGTGAAGTTCCTCGTTCTGCTTTGTCAGTGTAAAGTGTCGCCAACTGATTAGATTCGTGAACCAGTCGGTGGAATTCACCACAAACTGCAATAAAGAAACAACCAACGCAATAATAATCTACATAAATTTTCATTCGTAATTAGTCTCCTTACCATAAAATCACTCGCCAGTGGTTATAGATGAACAATAATCAAGATCTGCATTTTGTGTTCATATATTAATACGCTTAGGAAGTCCTTATGACAAATGTAGGCATAGAAAGCTGAAAATACATATCCTTTGGAAAACATGGAAAACGGTGAATGAATAAAAGCATGCTTTAATGCCTAGATAAAGGAGGAGTTAATATTCCCCCAGCACAAAATAATGCCCTCAAAGGCAGAAAACTGTACTATTTGAGAAATATTGAAAACAATATTCCCCAAATGCAGATAAACCTAGTTGAGAAATGTTGAAAACAATATTCCCCCAGTACATAATGACACTCCTAAATGCAGATAAACCTAGTTGAGAAATGTTGAAAACAATATTCCCCCAGTACATAATGACACTCCTAAATGCAGATAAACCTAGTTGAGAAATGTTGAAAACAATATTCCCCCAGTACATAATGACACTCCTAAATGCAGATAAACCTAGTTGAGAAATGTTGAAAAGGTGAAAAATATTCCCTTGATATAATTATGTGACCCAGCACCATGAAAGGGACATTAAGTGTCAAACTGACCATTCTGTGAAAAGTATACATTTGACAACTGCAGATAATTATCTTTCTAACGATACAAGAACCATTCTTGTATCTTTTCCCATTCCAGAGTTATGAGCATTTAAAGTTAGTATGGTGAGTGTCTGCTATTTTGAGAAAACACAGTCTAAAGTCTAGTTATCCTTTATAAATATGAAAGATAATATGTTAGAGATCACAAATATACCCATAACTCAAAATTGACAAAAAATGAGATTTTTTCACTTTGCAAGCCTGTTGTGAGAAACTAGCTTAGCGACTTAATGTCCCTTTCGTGGTGCTGGATATGTGATGTAATGCAGAAAAAATAGTAAGATTCACCTTTTGATAATATGAATCTAGGAAGGTGGTGTTGAGGATATAGGAAGGGTAGCTGATCTTGTTGATCATACTGTCCACCTGATCAAACAAGTACATGTACAAGACACTTTAAATAATTAATTTGCAATGTTGAGAGAAAGGATGTACAAAAACACCCATTAAACATGTTATTGAGCATTGTAATAATGAAAGTGAAAAGTTTTCTTAGTTCTTTACCATGTAGGTACAGTATGGTTTTCAATGGCACCATCACATACACAAAAGCTCCTCCGAAGTCGGAGTGTGGCTGCCCACGTGGTGGGGTAATAAAAAACGGTCACAAAAGTAATGTTCGCATCCCTAGCTGGTGCATTTGTACCAAAATGTGTTCCAAGTGCTTTGGCTGTTGGGATGATCCCTGGAGTCTTTAAGCCAGGGTACGACAACAACAACAATAATACACAAGAGCGCAAAGGTAGTGAGCATACCACATGTTATAAGTTATCAATATAATCATATGACTAAAGATTTCTTTTCCAACCCTCTGTGAGTCTGTTTATGTGCATGTGATTACGTGTATATTTTCAGTTAAATTAAGATCAATACTGAAACAACAACCAGTTGCTACAATTCAAGAAGTGTACACAACCCCTCATAACTGCGCATGCATAAATTACCATACTTTTTAGGACTATAAGGTGACAGAAAATTCTGATTTGACTATTACAGTTTCTTACTACAATATTAGTCATATTATATGCCACATGGGTCCCAGTTTGGGGAACAAAATGTCCTTATAGTCCTAAATGTCTTTATATGGCATCTACAATTCTAATTGTGAAATGGAAGATAAACACAGGTTTGTAAGTGAGTAGATAACAAGGGACCAAAATGCATTTTTTACAATGTTGCTCCTTGCAATTTATTGCATACAGTATTTTTCTGACTGTAAGGCGATACTTTTTTCCCCAGACTGAGACCCCTGCGCCTTATAGAATGACTAACAAAATAGTAAGAAAATATAATAACAAAATCTTAATTTTGTGTGAAATTTGGCGGGTGTGCATTATAGTAAAAACAATATGGTATCTTGGAATGGGGCCAGTTTCTTCAAACTGGGTAAAAAATGAAAGCTAACTTCAGGTTTGTAGCTCTTGTTTGATAGAGTGAAATGATATTTAAGAAGTATTCATCGAGTCAAAGTGTTGTGTAATAGTGTGTCTGTATGGATGTGTGTCTGTCTGCGTGCGTACGTTGTGTGTGAGTATTTTGTATGTGTATCCTCCGACGTTTGTGTATGCGTGTTGGTGTATGTGGTCAGTCTGTGAAACTCAGTTGCTATGGCTTACTGAATGAAAGATGAATAATGAGTCGGTGTTGATAAATGTATGTGTGTGTGTGTGTGTGTGATGGTGTGTGTGTGTGTGTGTGTGTGTGTGTGTGTGTGTGTGTGTGTGAGAGAGAGAGAGAGAGAGAGAGAGAGAGAGAGAGAGAGAGAGAGAGAGAGAGAGAGAGAGAGAGAGAGAGAGAGAGAGAGAGAGAGAGAGAGAGAGAGAGATTGCTTTGTATATGCATTGTTGCTGGTTTGTGTCATTCTTAAACACTATTTTTGTTGTCTACTTGTTGATGAATATTCGATTGTAAAGCACTTTGGGCTCATTTGAGGTAAAGCGCTATATAAATGTACTACTACTACTATTATTATTCTTAGAGAGAGCAGAAATAAAAATAATCAATGACCATACCAAAACGGATAGTTCAAACTTAAACCCTGAAAATGTGCAAATTGACACACTGCACAAGTTTGAGCGGTACTAAAATGGCGAATCAGTATACATACCACAGGTTTATGGGGGCTAGAAAATGAAAACAAAAGAGTAGCGGGGATTAAAAAAAGGATACCTTTTGCTCAGCTTTTAAGCGGGTCTCTTTGTTTATCCAATACTTGTGCAGAATGTAATCCTTGAAGGCATCTCGTACGTAAGATATCAGGTTCTGAATCTGAAAACAAAGATGAAAGAAATGTACAGTCTAGAAGCATGTAGGTGCATGATATGCAAGCTTGCTCATGTACACACAGACACACACACTCACACACACACGCAGACACACGCAGATGCGCACACGCGCACACACACACACACACATGCACGCACAAATACAAGCATGGAGAAGGGTGCTGAGAGGTAAGAGAAAGTGGAGATTAGTCAATTTCATTAATTAATTAAAACACTAAATCTTGATATACCAATTTTAGAGGCGAGCAAGTGTGTTTCTGTGTGTTGATTTTGAATGCTTTTAATTCTGCCTTGTCCAAAAAAAAAGATGAAAAAAAAAGGAATATAGGAAAGGGAGAGTGGGCATGTGAGGAGGGAGGAGAGGGGGGGGGGGCATGGAGGGATTGGGAAAAAATTGAGCAAATGGAAAAGACAGGATTAAGAAGAGGAAGGGGGTGGGAAGTCATTAGCCTTAAAGAAATAAATAATCACAGTAAACACAAGGACCATTTATTCAGCATGCTTCTCGTAATTGGCAAATAAATACAAAGGAAAACTAGTGAGAGAGAGGGGGGGAGAGACAGGGGGAGGGAGGGAGGGAGAGAGAGAGAGGAGGGAGGGAGGGAGAGAGAGAGAGAGAGGGAGGGAGGAGAAAGAGAGGGAGGGAGGGAGAGAAAGAGAGAGGGAGGGAGGGAGAAAGAGAGAGGGAGGGGAGGGAGAAAGAGAGAGAGGGGGAGAAGAAAGAGGAGAGAGGAGGGAGGGAGGGAGAAAGAGAGAGGGAGGGAGAAAGAGAGGGAGGGAGAAAGAGGAGAGAGAGAGGGAGGGAGGGAGAAGAGAGAGGAGGGAGGGAGGGAGAAAGAGAGAGGGGGAGGGAGGGAGAAAGAGAGAGGGGAGGGAGGGAGAAAGAGAGAGGGAGGGAGGGAGAAAGAGAGAGGGAGGGAGGGAGAGAAAGAGAGAGGGAGGGGAGGGAGAAAGAGAGAGGAGGGAGGGAGAAAGAGAGAGGGAGGGAGGGAGAAAGAGAGAGGGAGAGAGCGAAAGTCAATCCCATTGCTAACACAACTTATAGACAAAATAAAATCAGCAACACTGTGTTAAAAAAGCGATATTTCGATTTATTATAAAATCTTTGTCTAGCTAAAATGTTGGGCAACTGAATGTTTGAAGCAATGAATCATCCCATGTCATCAAAAAAAAGAGACAAAAACTAAAATAAAATAAGTGATTAAAGCTCGTATTTCAACAAGTTGCACGTGCGGGAATCAGTAGCACGTAGTGGAAAAGAAAGGAAAAAGAAGAAAAGAAAGAAAAAGAAGAAAAGGAAGAAAGAAAGCTAAAAAGAAAAGAAAGACAGTTACATAGAGGGATAAAAAAGGAAGAGAGGAAAGAAAAAAGAATATAATGAAGTAAAATAAGACCACAGAAAACCAATTGGGACAATCAGCCACCAACGGGAGGGGGGATAGGGGGGTGTGTGTGTGTGCCTTATGTGCCAACTTATAGACATATCGCTAAAATATCCAACAAACAACTCCATTAATCTGATCAAATTATCCCATGATGTGAGATTAGATACAGCAGCAACCTATTACCCAACACAAATCATATCACAGTTAACACGCACCAAGATAACACTGCATGAGCAATGCGTTATTATACGCAAGTTAAATCACATGCACATTTTGGGCACACTTTGGGTCAAAAGTCACGGGGATCAGTATCTTCATAGGAGATGTCGTTGGACCTCGCTCACGCTGACTCCGTGACTAGGAAATTATTGTTGTTAAAAGATGGCTTAGTAAAGATGGCTCAGAACAGTCTCCACTGAACTCTACAAGAGTGACTCAGCAACAATGCAGCGTCTTCGATCTCTACTGGGTTGCCTCTTGACATGGATTTCCTTCCTACATTGGGTCTGCTGGCTTTGGACTTTGCAATATAACAAACCTGGATGAGGCTGTGTGTTGGGACTCGGAATAAGGGGCATGGGAGCAATGCTATCCCAAGGAGGGGACAGCAAAAAAAACACCCCAAAAATCCCCTTATTTGTACCTAGTCAAAGGAGTGAGAGTCGTTTCCTTTGCTAAAACTCGTTTATTTGTACCTAGTCAAAGGAGTGAGAGTCGTTTCCTTTGCTAAAACTCGTTTGTCTCATTTCCAGGAGTCAATGACGAAGCCCTTCCTAAATGACAAAATTTTTCTGGGCAAAAATAGCCAGGTTTTATGAACCAAAAGTTTTACAACACGGAAAAAACACACCACAAAACGGAAAGTTTTGACTCACACTATCCACATTGCCCTGCTGCCCCATGCCCCGAACATAGATGGCTCCAGTGGCGAAACCCAGCGCCCTGTTGGTGTAGAAGGTGCACCGCTTCCACCCCTCCTCCAGCCAGTCAGCCTCTGTCAGACAACACACTCTCATTAACCCTTTCACCGCCAACGTTGCATTTATGCACCACACCGGTTTAACCCCTTGACTGCCAGAGAAAATTAAAGAAAAAATCATTGGGCAAATCATGCAATGAAAACGACAACTGGTAGAGCCAATCTGGCAAAATGGTCTGGGGATATAACTCTTGACTGTGTTAGAGCAAACACCAGCATATCAGGGTTATTCCTCTTCATCTGATGACATCATCAGTGATGTTATCAGGTCAGTACGTGATACATTGGTGGCAGTCAAGGGGTTAACCCTTTCGCCGCCAGCCATATTTCAGCCAAAAATGTCCATTCAATTTACCTGTGTAGAGAACAAAATCCATCTGCAGTATTGGGGATTCTTCTGTGACATATACAAAATAAGGTCTATCCTTACTTCCCCAAAGTAAGACAACAGGGTCTTTGGATAATAGACCCCAATTTGATGCCTTTTAGTGACATAGGTGTTAAATCACTGTGGTGCTAAAATCACTGTGGTGCTGTGGTTAACACTCATGTCACTAAAAGTCATCAAATCAGGGCCTGTTATCCGAAGACTTTTCTTAATTTTAGGAGGTAAAGATAGGCCTAATGTTATATATGTCACAGACAAATTCCTAATATTGCCGATTTTTTGTTTATCTCTTCCCAGTTAAGTTTAATGATATTTTTTGTTTTCACCTTCTCTGTTGCTGTTTCATTTTCCTGAGCAGGCTCATTTGGGTGTATAATGTCATTTACAAACTAAAGCTCCTCAAAATGTCCAAAATCTTCAGATACAAAAAAAATGTCACTTCTGTAACAGACAGACTATCAGAATATAAAGTACTCAGCTGTCAACAGCAAAAAGTAGGTTTGCTTTCTTCCTCTCATCCTTGAAAATTGGTCTATACTTTCCTAGAAGCAACCATGTATGAAATCACTTCCAATCTACCTAATAGCCAGGGGACACTGTACCAAAGCATCACCGCCACCACTAAAACCCCATCAATTTGGGATGAAGTCTCAAGCTCCAAACATACTGGATTCGGAGCATTGTCTTTTGTTTCACTAAAAGTCTCCTGGGACAGGCCCAGAGTCACAGAAGCATAGAATGAGAATGACTGCCGCCAGACAGGAACTCATTTGTCCCATCTTCAGAAACAGTACTATGTCTCTCTCCACCATAATGTCTGGTTTTTCCCCTTCTCTGACTCTGTTCGTGTCCCAAGTCACGTTCGGCTGCCTAATAGCTGAGGACAGCTCAGGAACTGGGAAACTACCAACTGCCACCAACCATTTCTCTTCTTGCTGCTTCCATTACAGGAGTTGAGAAGCAAACCAGGACTTGTATTTTTATCTCCAGACAGGGGAGACAAAAAAGGGAAGGGGTGTTGGGGAATGGTTAAGATGTGATAATATGATAATTGTTCACATTATGACTTAAAATAAAATGTAAAAAATGATGGTGTAGTAAAAGCAGAAGGCAAAAGTGAGACAGAGAGAAAGCAGAAGTGTGTGGTTGCAGGAAGAGAAAAGGGTGGGGGAGGCTGAATACTGAAGCCCCAATCAAGTCAGAAGAAACTCTAAAACTAGGGATGGCTGAGTGCTGGTGTGTGTCGGTGTACATAATTATGCTTGTCACTAATAAAACACTAAAAACATAAATTGTATCTTTACTAATAGGTTGTGTATGTCTTCTTTTTTTCACTTACAATAAATTGTTATAATTACTTGTTTCTATATAAAACAATGTGTCATGTTTCTGTACTGTTACTGTATAAATGAGTGTACATTGCTCAAATTAACTAAATTAATTTCATTGCTAATGAGAATGCTCAAAATACAGTAACAAAAAAGTAGAGGACCGTATCACTTTGATTTGAGTTGAGAGAGAGAGAGAGAGAGAGAGAGAGAGAGAGAGAGAGAGAGAGAGAGAGAGAGAGAGAGAGAGAGAGAGAGAGAGAGAGAGAGAGAGAGAGAGAGAGAGAGAGAGAGAGAGAGAGATACACAAAGACAGAGAGAGATAAGAAAGACAGAGACAAATATCCGGACAAAGAGAGACAGGCTCACAGACAGAGACAGACAGGTAGAAACAGTAGAAGACAACACAACAAGTGGTTACTGCCAACATACCGACAACAAATACAGACAGATACAACATATGGCGTGGCTTTGTTCTGTTTGCAGAGTACTGTTGGCCTGTAGACTGGCAGTGTCCGCTACCCTCCTACCATTTTCCTACATCATCTGCCAGACGCTTCCTGAAAAGGTTTTAATACCCAGCCCCCACCCCACTCCTTTGCCCATTATCTCTGGTACTGCCTCTTATCTACAGTCGCCATCACGAACATTCAAACAATATACCAGTACAAAGTATGCCTAATCAGGGCATGCTTTGTCAAGCAAAAGGCATTTCTGTTTTGTTGTTGCTGCTGCTGTTGTTCATGTGTGTTACTATATGTGTGTATGTGTTAACCCTTTCACCGCCAATGTCGCATTTATGCACCACAATGGTTTACTACCCATGTCACTATGTCAAATCAGGGCCTGTTATCCGAAGACCCTATTTTCTTAATTTTGAGAGGCAAGGATAGGCCTAATGTTATACATGTCACAGACAAATTCCTGATATTGCAGATATTTTTGTTTTCTCTTCCCAGTTCAAGTTTAAAGAACATTTTTGGCTGAAAATGGCTGGCGGTGAAAGGGTTAAAAGGGAGGGGGGTTGTTTGTTTGCTACTTTATTGAACGGTAGCTGAAACAACAGAAATAAAAATGTACGAATTTGGCAAGATGCATCGATGCAGATTTTGACAATTCAGTACAGTGGAACCTCCCTTACAAGACTTCCCATTATAAGACTCCCTCCTACATAAGACCTACTTCTCTGACACATTGCCCTTCTTTGTAAGTATTAAAATTACCTCCCTTATAAGACCACTCCCTTATAAGACCTCATGTTGGATGATTTTTGGAGGTCTTATAAGGGAGGTTCCACAGTACCTTAATGAATAATGATCAAGTTTTGTTCCCAACAAGAGTACTTGGGGGGGAAATACATGAAGGGTTTTACTTCCCCTTTCAAGTGTCATTTTTTTTATGGACTCTTTGTCAATCAATATAAGTGCATTAAATGCAAACATGCAAAATGCCAATACGCAAATAGGTAGGCCTACTGTTTATTTCCCATCATGCAAATTCATTTTAACACAAAAAAAACAACAAAACATGTTACTTTGCCCATTTTTGTACACACGCCATTCTTCTCAATGTCTGCCAAGTCCTTCCTCAAATATAAAGTGCAAAAGTGTTCTCTACTCTTTAGACCTAAAGGGGAATGGGAAGGAGTCAAGGGAAATGGTTGCTGGCAGTTGCCCTAGCCTCCCAGTTCCTGATCTGTCCACTTCTATTAGGTTACGCCAAACAGGCCTTAGACAGGCGAATGTGCGTGTGTGTGTGTGTGTGTGTGTGTGTGTGTGTGTGTGTGTGTGTGTGTGTTGTGTGTGTGTATGCGTGCGTGTGTGTGTGTTGGGTGGTAGCAGGGACAGCAAGGGACAGTGTTTGGATGAGAAGTCAGTGGTTTTTTTAAAACACCAGACATGTCCAGACACGGGAAGGAATAGAATAGAACAGACCATCTCTGTCACTGAACACTGAAAAACTTTATTTAACAAGGATGAAGATTTAAGGCAATGCCTATTCTTACAATCTGTCCTTGGATAAAACACAACAATTTAAATTTGACTACTACAAACGTGAAAGAAAAAAAATCCAAAGTGAAAGAAAAAAAATCCAGAAAACAGGACGCATACAAGTCATTGTCAACAGCAAAACTCACTCTCTTTCTATATATACAAGCACGCTTAGCATCACCTAACTTCAAACATAAACAATAAAGAAATAAAAAGGAAGATTTACAATGTTGGCTGCATGTTAAAAACTTCTTCACAATCTTCTAGTTTCAACAATAATGAGTTAAAAGTTTATCAATGCGGTTTGGATCAAATTTTAGACATAATTATATGCCCAGGACAATTTTGCTCATAAACTGATATATATATGACTTACCTGTATAAGAAAAAGGAAGGACGTTTTGATCTGAGAAAGAAGGTAACACACACTTTGTTGCATTCCATTCAATGTCCACAGCCACAAAAAAATATAGCTGTTGTTGCAATCAGATCAAAAGGAATGAAACTGTGGTCTCTGTTTATTTTTATTTTTATTATTTTTATGTGAAGGCTGTGACCCTTTCTACATTCTAAATAAACCATTCAAGAGAATCTATCTCTCTCTTCTCTCTCTCTCTCTCTCTCTCTCACATAAATAATATAGCGCCACAAGCATGCATGGGATACATGCGCTGCACATGTTGTGTGCGCACACACACACACACTTTTGTTTCTCTTACCCGAGTTGTCCATGTCAAAAAGGCTCATGTCATAGTACTGTTTGAAAGAGCGGACCAACGTCAATACCATGTAGTCACGAAGAACACTGTAACACACACACACCCAAAAAATAATTTATACAGGGTAATGAGATAAGCATACATGCTTTTAACACTCAGCCCTGTGGCCACAAAAACAAAATCGAACCAGAAATGAAGACATGAAAAAAAAGGTTTACACACACACAAAAAAAAAGAAGTATCAAAAACAGCAAAATATGTCAATTTGAAATAAACAAATCATTATGTACATCAATGTACAAAGGAAGAAGAGTGAACAATATGATTGGGCCAATATCACATACAATACAACGCACACGCACACACACGCACATGCACACACACACACACACACACACACACACACACACACACACCAGTCACAGCTCAGTTTGTTGCTTCCCTGTTTTTGACCAGTTAGGCTAGAATCTCAACAGATAAGATTATGGTTACATCTTTGTTGCCTTGCCTGCTTATCCGTCTGTTTGCCACTTTGTTTATCTGTCTGCAAGCAACATACAAAGGAATCATACTATCTCAAAACCGGGTAACTCAAAAATACTGGATAATTCAAAATAATTGTTTGGTTCCAGTATAATCATTTAGGAAGTGGGGGGGGGGGGGGGGGGGGCAAAATCTCAAAATACTGGCTATCTCAAAATCAGTCCCTTCAATTTTGACTTACTGATTTCCACTGTAATTTAAAACAAATGTTGGAAAGCATTTTAATGATACCTTGATGAAGCTTGGGGCATCAGCCAAAGAAAAGCCTAAACATGCTATTAAGCATTATGTTAAACATTTATTTTTGCTTCATTACATCCAACTGCAAGAATGAACTGTCTCTATAATTGTTTTGTTATTTTTGATTGAAGTTAAAACTGTTCGATTCATATTAACTTATTATTATGTCAATAAAGATTAAGATTAAGATTGAAATTATAGCCCCGTCGACAACTAAGGCCATGTCAGGGCTGTCACCACGTTAAATCTTATCACGTATTAAAAAGAGATAAAAACACAAGGTAAAAACAAAATCAAAGTTTTTTTGTTCAAATACTTTTGTTAAAAAACATTAATCAATCACAAACTTAGCAAGTAAAAACATGAATGTCAATGAAGAACAAGGTCAGGCGAAATCATGTAATAAAAACTAATACCAGGAGGTTCTTGTTTCTTTACTAATGAATCATTAAAATATTCATTTTTTAAAATTATATAACTCAGATGGACATTTGCGGGGGGTTTCAGACATGGACATTTGTGGGGGGCTCAGGCATAATAAAAATGTCATACTTAAAAGGAACATGTTTGAAACTCCCACAAATTATGTCATACTTAAACGTAACATGTCTGAAATCCCCACAAAATTCCATGTGAGTTATATAATTTAATAAAATAAATATTTTAATAATTCGTTCGTACCATATACACTTTTATCTGCATGCCTGAGTGTGCATCGAGTGAGTACCTCCGCGCCTTCTCGTAATATATAAAAAGTGTCTTTAACAGTATGTCAGTGTGGCATAGTTATGTCTGACGTAGCCAAAGCACAATCCATGCCATCGCCACTGACCTGAGGTGTTGGGGCGAGCGGTTGATGGCAGAGATCAGGGAGGTCAGTTTAGCCATGTACCCCGGGTGGAAGACCACCACTTCCGTGTCTGGCGACACGCTGAATCCCAGGGTGTTGAAGTACAAGGTCCAACTGAACTGTGTAGACAGTTAACATCCCCAAAACATTGGATTAGGACAGTAATGAAAGAGTACAGACATTGTCTAACCCATTGTTCTTGCTAAGATGTTTTGTTGTTGTTTTTATACTGAACATCGAAGATTTTAGTTTTTTAAGGACGAAAACTTTAGGCAAAGCCTTTTCTTAAAACCTGTCCTTGGTGCTAAGGATAAACAAAGAAAAGAAAAAGAAAACAAAAGAATGACTAGAAACCAAAAAAACCCACAAACACACACACGTGCACACAAACACACACACACATATACACACAAAAATAAACTAAGACATAATGTTTTTTTCATGTTATTTTACTGTCACAACGTGAAAAGAGGAGATTATTAACAAAGGGGCAGAAGCTTAATGAAGGCTTCTGTCATCTACAAATATGATTGTCTCTTACTGGGAGTATTGTAGAAAAGGTGGACATTGCCACCAGTTGCTGTGCTGTTGCTTTTGTTCTTGAGCAGGTAAAGTGAAAATGTAGTACTGTGCATTATTTTGAACCATGTTCATTCTACCAACGCAATGCAAAAATGAAAAAGCGAAGGGAACACTTACCATACAAGATGACAATACATACATAAATGCACACATTACATAATACACACAGAGACAAACACACACACGCACGTACACACACACACATCCAACACACAGAGACACACACACACACACACACACACACACACACACACACACACACACAAACAAACACACACACACACACAAACACACACGCATACACATGTGCATGTGTATGTTGTCTATGTGTGTGTCAACACACACACACACACACACACACACACATACAACATGTTGTCACA
>CM065683.1:54380632-54395632 GCA_017654935.2 Phymorhynchus buccinoides | reverse complement strand
GAACGGTCTCCTCCACAAACAGACGCTTCACCTGTGTGGGATAATAAAAGCCAACATCAGATTATATAAGTGTGACAGTAGCACTCCGTTCCTCTTCTGACAAACTTATCCTTTCTATTCCTCGTACTAACACTAAGACAAATGGTGAACGTTCGTTTTCTTTCAGCGCCCCTTCTGTCTGGAACACCCTACCATATGAACTTCGTTCTGCTAAATATTTCCAGTCTTTCAACTCACCTCTTCCGGCAATACCTCTGATTTCTTCCTTGTCCTGTTTCCTGCCTTAAAATGATGTCCCCCACATTGTGAGTGGGTGGGTGTGCGCGTGTATGTGGGTGTGGGCGTGTGCGTGTGTGTGCGAGCGTGTTGTGGCTGTGTGCATGTTTGTGATAGTTGATATTGTAGTAGCTTATTTATGATTTATGTATTTATTTAAACAATTGTGAAGCACCGTGAGCTCAAGAGAGAAAGGGCGCTCTATAAATGTTATTTATTATTATTATTATTACAACACTAACAAGCCTTAAATATTATCATAGCATGTTTTATGGGGTGATTTGTTTTGGGGGGTTGAGACCCATGCATCTTATAATATGAATAATAGTACAGTGGAATCTCCCTTATCAGACCTCCCATTATAAGAATCCCTCCCACATATAAGACTACTTCTCTGAGACATTGCCCTTCTTTGTAAGTATTAACTTGCTTCCCTTATAAGACCCCTCCCTTATCAGACCTTATTTTGGATGATTTGTGAAGGTCTTATAAGGGAGGTTCCACTGTATAGTAAAACCTGCATAACAAAATCAGATTTTGTGAGTGTGTAAAAGTGGGGGCGGGGGCAAGTCCTCTAATACTGTGAAACATACAGTCTGTAAAATACGGTATTTGCACAGCAAGTAAGGATTAAAGTTTTACTCATTAATCATGCAGGTGCACAATATCTGCGAGCGCATACAATTATGCACATGCTCATAGGCGCATGCATGCACACACACACATGCACATTCGTCCACATGCATAATAAACACACACACACGCACATACACAAATATAAACATGCAAAAACAACATCACAAGAATGGCCCAGACAATGAGATAACAAAACAAATTGATCCAGCCAACCAACAAAAAAGCCTGCACAGACACAGACACACACACAGACACGCACACACACACACACAGACACACACACTCACTCACCCTCATGGCAGCCTGTTGTGGATTTTCAGTGGTGGTAGTGGTGGTGGTGGTGGTGGTGGTGGGGGAAGTAGGGAAGGCAGTGACAGGGGGAAATGTAGGAGGGTGGGAGGAGTCGTCTGTGTCATTTCCATTGTTATTGTTGCCGTTGTCATTGTCGTCATCGCCTCTGGCCTTGTCATCCTTGGTGTTGTCACGCTCTGAAGGCGAGGGTTGGGAATCTGGGGAAGATGGGGTGGGACTCTCCAGAGGGGGGTACATATCTGTTGGCAGCACGGTTTCTCCCAAATCCATCTGCAAACAAAAAGATACATGAAAAAAGGTACCGCAAGGAATTTTAATAAAAGAGATACCAGCAATAATTCATTCACAGCTCTTACGGGAGGATCATTTAGTTTATCTATATATTCAGAAGTTTGTTCAAGCGAACTTTAGTTTACCATGACCAACGTTTCATAAAAAACAGTCAAGAATATGTTGCAGTTTATGAGTTGTATTCAGTTGATATTGATAGATTTTCACTCATGGGCAATTTTATTTATGTTTGTGCATTGTCCAAGAACATTTTCTACTAAATATGTTGCATGATACTGCTCAACAAAAATAGGTTTTTACCATAAATCTGATAGAATAAATATATTAAAACTACAATGAAGAACATGCAGCCAAAGTAGTTTTACAAACAAAAGTTTGGTGCAGTTTTTATCTAAGATTTCTAGCTTGATTTTGTGTGGGATGCAACAGCTGTGCGTTATTGTTGTCACATTGTAATTCTCCATTGAGCGAGGCAAATCGGAAGAATGCGACACAACCCACAAAGTTATTATGGTCATAACAGAGAAGGGTTCCTCTTTCTGTTTAGGTTTTCATGATAGTCATGCATCAGTAGTCAAATCCTGGCAAACAGGTACCCCGATACGTTCATCAGGACACTAGCTTTTACTTTCCTATCCTAATGTTGTACTTAACGGGTATCTGATACATCCATCAATCCTGGAATTTAATATTTACTTTCAGTCAGTGTGATGGTTGTTTGCAATATCGAGTCATGTCAGTTGGTTTCAATATTGAGTTTTGACAGTAACTGACATGGTTCCAACCACTTATGCTTGTTGTTTAGTTGTGACAAACCTTACTTATTTATCGTCATTTCCCACATGATTCCATCAGAACCTGTTCCAAACATCTACAGCAAGTGGTGCATAGTTAATGATAAAAATAACGTCTCAATGTTCTGTGTTTCTTTGCTGTTTCAGCGGGTCAGTGGTGGTTCTACACTACCGAACAGACCTTGAGGATGTATCTGTGGGTGGGGTCCCTCTCGTCCACGTCCATGGTGACCCTGAAGAGGGGCCAGGCCCCCAGGCGGTGCATCTTCTGCAGGCTGGTGGTGAAGTACCACTGGCTGCCGTTGGGACTCTGCCAGGTGGACCACCCTCCCTGCTGGTTCACCAAGGCTTGCAGTCGCTGCCCGTTCAAAAAATCATCATCAATTAATAGGATGACAAATGGACAGAAAACCAATGTAGGATAAACCAGAAAAGGATTTTTTTGGTGGGAGCGGGAGAGGGGAAGAAGCTGTGTTTTATGATGATGGAACCTGTCGAGGTGTTATAATTGTGATGAGATTTTTAATTTTGTTTTCTGAATACCCTTGCTGGATTACACCCCAAAAGTATATAATAAAACATATGTGGTTGTAAATAATATTTTCCCCTTTATTTTTACTAAAATTTTAGGACAGTCAAATAATCAATTTTGTTTTTAAATTGACAAACCTGTTACTGTTGATAAGAATGACAGTGATGATGACAATACTGATGATGATGATTTTGAAGCATGCGGTACATGGCATATACTAACAGATTAAAACACACACACGCTTGTCCATAGGGCCTTCAGATGTATCTAGATAGAAATCACAATTATTATAATTATGAAGTCAAGTTGACTGAGAGCTGCCGGCTTGCTTAACCTGTTTATCATTCTCCATGCTATGCAGTCAAATATAAAATCCCGGTAAATCTCCCATTCATTATCACAAAAGATTCTTGTTGCACCATTAAGCCTAGATCATAGTAAAAACAACAACAAAGCAACGCTGTCAACATTCTTATTTGTCACTTATCATAATAAATCAAACGTTCTGGCAACAATGAAACAGCAGGCATTATACTATTACTGCTTCAGGCAATATCCTGTCAAATTTCATCATTTTCAATAGTTAAGGCTGAGTCAATGTGACTTGAACAAATATTTGTATACACACACTGGGACAGACAGTGGAAAAGACATGTAGACAGACAGACATAGACAGGTACAAATACAGAGACGGACAAACAAAAACAAAAGTTACCCCTAGGCCTGTTCATATTAGAACCATTGACAGTAGAAACATGTAGGTATGACCACAAAACAGCAGTCTGTCACTGTGTATCACCTGCAAGGACCTTATTCTAGATTCTGAGGTAGCCTTCTCCGCCATGCAGCTGCGGTAGAATTCCCGAACCTTTCTCTCCGCCTGGTTAAGTAAAGGGCTGCTGGAATCTGGAACAGGCCCACCAAAACAGAATATTTGATAAGCTATAAGAAATGAAAGAGCAGACATTTGCTACCACAGACAAATCAACATCACTATGGCAGATGAAAAATTGACTGCAGTACCTTTTGGAGATCAACGTAACAATGGTGGGTAAAGAAAACAAGGTACCTGTGAAAGGGAAAACTCCAACGTTTTGCGCCTTAGGTACTCAGTCATGAAGTGAAGACAGAAAACAAGGTACCTGTGAAAGGGAAAACTCCAACGTTTTGTGCCTTAGGTACTTAGTCATGAAGTGAAGACAGCAAACAAGGTACCTGTGAAAGGGAAAACTCCAACGTTTCGTGCCTTAGGCACTTAGTCATGAAGTGAAGACAGAAAACAAGGTACCTGTGAAAGGGAAAACTCCAACGTTTTGCGCCTTAGGTACTCAGTCATGAAGTGAAGACAGAAAACAAGGTACCTGTGAAAGGGAAAACTCCAACGTTTTGCGCCTTAGGTACTTAGTCATGAAGTGAAGACAGCAAACAAGGTACCTGTGAAAGGGAAAACTCCAACGTTTCGTGCCTTAGGCACTTAGTCATGAAGTGAAGACAGAAAACAAGGTACCTGTGAAAGGGAAAACTCCAACGTTTCGTGCCTTAGGCACTTAGTCATGAAGTGAAGACAGCAAACAAGGTACCTGTGAAAGGGAAAACTCCAACGTTTCGTGCCTTAGGCACTTAGTCATGAAGTGAAGACAGCAAACAAGGTACCTGTGAAAGGGAAAACTCCAACGTTTCGTGCCTTAAGCACTTAGTCATGAAGTGAAGACAGCAAACAAGGTACCTGTGAAAGGGAAAACTCCAACGTTTCGTGCCTTAAGCACTTTGTCATGAAGTGAAGACAGCAAACAAGGTACCTGTGAAAGGGAAAACTCCAACGTTTCGTGCCTTAGGCACTTAGTCATGAAGTGAAGACAGCAAACAAGGTACCTGTGAAAGGGAAAACTCCAACGTTTCGTGCCTTAGGCACTTAGTCATGAAGTGAAGACAGAAAACAAGGTACCTGTGAAAGGGAAAACTCCAACGTTTCGTGCCTTAGGCACTTAGTCATGAAGTGAAGACAGCAAACAAGGTACCTGTGAAAGGGAAAACTCCAACGTTTCGTGCCTTAGGCACTTAGTCATGAAGTGAAGACAGCAAACAAGGTACCTGTGAAAGGGAAAACTCCAACGTTTCGTGCCTTAGGCACTTAGTCATGAAGTGAAGACAGCAAACAAGGTACCTGTGAAAGGGAAAACTCCAACGTTTCGTGCCTTAAGCACTTTGTCATGAAGTGAAGACAGCAAACAAGGTACCTGTGAAAGGGAAAACTCCAACGTTTCGTGCCTTAAGCACTTTGTCATGAAGTGAAGACAGCAAACAAGGTACCTGTGAAAGGGAAAACTCCAACGTTTCGTGCCTTAGGCACTTAGTCATGAAGTGAAGACAGCAAACAAGGTACCTGTGAAAGGGAAAACTCCAACGTTTCGTGCCTTAGGCACTTAGTCATGAAGTGAAGACAGCAAACAAGGTACCTGTGAAAGGGAAAACTCCAACGTTTCGTGCCTTAGGCACTTAGTCATGAAGTGAAGACAGCAAACAAGGTACCTGTGAAAGGGAAAACTCCAACGTTTCGTGCCTTAGGCACTTAGTCATGAAGTGAAGACAGCAAACAAGGTACCTGTGAAAGGGAAAACTCCAACGTTTCGTGCCTTAGGCACTTAGTCATGAAGTGAAGACAGCAAACAAGGTACCTGTGAAAGGGAAAACTCCAACGTTTCGTGCCTTAGGCACTTAGTCATGAAGTGAAGACAGCAAACAAGGTACCTGTGAAAGGGAAAAACTCCAACGTTTCGTGCCTTAGGCACTTAGTCATGAAGTGAAGACAGCAAACAAGGTACCTGTGAAAGGGAAAACTCCAACGTTTCGTGCCTTAGGCACCTAGTCATGAAGTGAAGACAGCAAACAAGGTACCTGTGAAAGGGAAAACTCCAACGTTTCGTGCCTTAGGCACTTAGTCATGAAGTGAAGACAGCAAACAAGGTACCTGTGAAAGGGAAAACTCCAACGTTTCGTGCCTTAGGCACCTTAGTCATGAAGTGAAGACAGCAAACAAGGTACCTGTGAAAGGGAAAACTCCAACGTTTCGTGCCTTAGGCACCTAGTCATGAAGTGAAGACAGCAAACAAGGTACCTGTGAAAGGGAAAACTCCAACGTTTCGTGCCTTAGTCACTTAGTCATGAAGTGAAGACAGCAAACAAGGCACCTGTGAAAGGGAAAACTCCAACGTTTCGTGCCTTAGGCACTTAGTCATGAAGTGAAGACAGCAAACAAGGTACCTGTGAAGGGGGAAAACTCCAACGTTTCGTGCCTTAGGCACTTAGTCATGAAGTGAAGACAGCAAACAAGGTACCTGTGAAGGGGGAAAACTCCAACGTTTCGTGCCTTAGGCACTTAGTCATGAAGTGAAGACAGCATCAACCTCATTATGCTTAATGCCCAGTCTACTCAGTGACCACATTTACTGGTAATTATTAGTAAAATACTGATTGCAAAACGAAAATACTGAGAACAAAATGGACCTATCAGCCCTCAGGGACTGATACAGTTTTGCTAGGACTGATAAATTGTTTAACAGAGGCTTTGATAATGTGGGTTTCACTGGTTTTCGTTTCCCTGGGACTGGTTTTGGCACCGGTTGTTGGGAGTATTGCCGCTAATGGGACTAGTTTTCAAAATTCTGAGCGCGATCACTGACAACTACAAGAAGACTTCTCAAAGAAGAGACTACTCCTAGCAAGTTTGAAGACAATTCACGCAAGACTAGTCTAATGTGAGATAATTTAGTCATACAAGAGCTAAAGAAAACAATTCTGTCCAAAAGGAAGCTTTGATTGACACAATCCTTTTCATTTAAATCATATTTATGACACCTAATCTACCCAGAAATCATCACCATCATTTGTCTTTTAATTATTACAGCAAATCTGCTCAAGACCAAACTGAAAAAAGGCATAAATAGCAATGCAGAGTAATATTAAATTCAATAATTTATATTTTTCTTCAATGCAACCCAGCATCAAAGTTCAATTAAAAAAAAAAGATTTCTTCAAAGACAAACAAAGACAAAAATATAACTCGCTATATTCAGCATTTTCACAAGTAGGGAGGCCAAATGTGGAAAAGAAACTGAAGGGGACAAACAAACAAACAAAAACTATACATAATAATGTTCACCTCAATAGGGAAGAGAAATGTAGTCAGATGAAAGAGAATGAGAGTGACAGGTGGCATAGTGAGATGATTCACGTAGAATGAGCAAAGCGGGACAGATAACAGGGACAGGTCTTAGCAGAATTACAGAGCAAAATTTCAATTGTAGACAGGAAGAAAAAGCAAGACGGCAGAGCCATATAAACTGTCCAGTGTCATTGTGGGTTTATTATGTCAGAAACGTTTCATGTATTGGTATGGCAATACGGAGTAATTATATATTTTACCAAAACAATCTTTAGGTGACACGTTTTTCACTATTCACGATTTGGTCTAAATCCAACCATTATCTTTGAAACAAACCATGTCTTTGCAACAGACCTGGTTACCCCCTACACAAGTCTTGAGTAGGTAGTCTGGGTAGCTGAAATGAGTAGTTTGGGTGCAAAATGTGTAGCCCTATTCATTAAGACCATCAAACACTGTTCACTTAAAACGAGTAGCAATCAAGAATTAAAGAGCATTATCATCAATTTTGAAGAGTAGTTGAGGTTCAAATTGAGTAGAATACTACTCGAAAAGAGTAGAGTAAACAGGTCTGTTGCAATATTCAGATCTGACTCATAGGGATTACATTGACATGGCTTGGTATTCAGTGAATCTGACATCACAGTCCGCATCCACAGGACCTAAGGAACCACTGTACCCATTTTCGATAAGATCGGTTCAGTGGTTTAGGTGCTGTGACATGGAGCATGCTTTGATCACACTCTGACGGACACACACATACATAATAACATACAAACGGACAGACAGAAATACACACAGGCCCACCTTCCCATTCCAATGGACTCCTTATCTTACAGAACTGGGAGTGAAAAAAAGCAAAACATGAAAGAGAGAAAGAGTGAAAGAGAGAGAGAGAGAGAGAGAGAGAGAGAGAGAGAGAGAGAGAGAGAGAGAGAGAGAGAGAGAGAGAGAGAGAGAGAGAGAGATGCCCAGTCCGATGGGCGGAGAGAGAGAAAGAGAGAGACAGACAGACAGACAGACAGACAGACAGACAGACAGAGAACGAGAGAGTGAGAAAGACATAGAAACATACACAACAATGAAAGAAACAGTGTAGCAGTACTGTGAGTCAGAGAAGCAAACAGGAACAGCGACAGAGACAAACTGAGGGATAGCAAAAATGGAATAAAAACAAGAAAATTGCAATAGCACTAGAAATATGGTATCAAAGTATAAGACCTGAAGAGTATTAGTTTCATAATCTCCTCTAAGCCCCCGCCCCCCTCCCCACTATCCCGCTATCTGCACACACCTTCCTTTCCCTACCTACCCCCCCCCCCCCCTTCCCCTTGATCATCAGAGCAAAGACCTCTGAGATTTTTCATTACCATGAAACAGCACCTGCTCTTTACTAAATTACTACAAAATTCCTTATTGGTAAATAAAAAGTAACATTTAACGACCGAAGAACCTATACGTTATATAGTTGGAAAGCTTCAATGTATGTATTTCCTCCTCAGGTCAGAAGAACTTCATCCTCCTTTTTGTCTTCATTATTTGATGATGGACCAGTTGCTCAAATGCCTAGTAGTCTGTAGTGGGACAGTAAGATTAATATGTAATGACTGGAGAACATGTTCGTTCGAAAGCTTCAAATGTCTTTCTCCCCAGGTCTTCATTTTCTTTTCTTCATGTTAATACAGTGGAACCTCCCTTACAAGACCTTCACAAATCATCCGAAATAAGGTCTTATAAGGGAGGGGTCTTAAGAGGGAGGTAATTTTAATACTTAAAAAGAAGGGCAGTGTCTCAGAGAGGTAGGTCTTATGTGGGAGGGAGTCTTATAATGGGAGGTCTTATAAGGGAGGTTCCATTGTAGTATTAATGACTTAAATGCCTACGAACCGATTGAAGTGGTATATGTTCTGTCCGGAAGGAGACCGAAAGAGAAATGCAAAAGGAAAAACAGAGACAGATAAAAAGACAAAAAATACACTCAAGAGAAATTATATAAAGACATGCGCATTTTGTTCTTCATGATAGTCACAATACACGTTACGGTTTTTCGCTATTTCCCCCATGGCAACACAGTGATGTACCAGGGGGGGGGGGGGGGGGGGGGGGCCGAAAAAACAGCAACGTGTATGTTGACCATCATCAATGACTGACCTATGAGCCCCTTGAGGAGGTAGAGGTTCTGCCCGGACAGCTCCTGGATGCGGTCCCAGTGGTGGTAGCCCTTGGGGATGGGGTTCCTGCGCGCCCAGCCCCCACAGGCGTACTGGAAGAAGTCCGTGCAGGGCTCGGCCCCCGGGTCCAGGGCCGACAGCATGGAGCTGGCCGCCTCCACGCACTGGGGGCTCTTGCAGTACTCATTCTCTGCAGGAGACAATAAGTGATGTAATTATCATGTGAAGGAGGGAAATTGGAAAAGGAAAACAGAGTGAGAGACACTAGAAAAGGAACACAAGAGCGAGGGAACGGGGTTAGGTAGGGAAGGAAAGGTGTGTGCAGATAGTGGGATAGTGGGAAGGGGGGGGGGGGGTGGAGGGGGCGGGGGCTTAGAGGAGATTATGAAACTAATACTCTTCAGGTCTTATACTTTGATACCATATTTCTAGTGTTATTGCAAATAAACGAACGAACAAGCGAAGTATTTTTTAATGAGGGAAAAGAATAGGCAGAAAGAGAGGGGGGGGAGAGAGAGAGAGAGGGGGGAGAGAGAGAGAGAGAGAGAGAGAGAGAGAGAGAGAGAGAGAGAGAGAGAGAGAGAGAGAGAGAGAGAGAGAGAGAGAGAGAAGCAGATAGACAGAGAGACAGAGACAGAGGAAGGGAGAGAAAATGAAAGAGATGAAATGAGGATAACAGACACATCTAGGGAAGGAAGCAGAGAAACACAAAAGAGAGATAAAGAAAGACAGAAAATGACAAAGATACACATAGGGACATAGAGGCATGTACACGTGTGTTTATCTCTGTGTGCATGTTCGTGCCCCGCGCTCGCGTGTGTGTATGTGTGTGTATGTATGTGTGTGTGTGTGTGTGTGTGTGTGTGTGTGTGCGTGTGCGTGTGCGTGTGCGTGCGTGCGTGTGCGTGCGTGCGTGTACGTGCGTGTATGCTGCTTGCATACCATGAGCATATGCAGGCGTGTGTGTGTGTTTCCACTTGAAAGTTCCTAAAAATATATCATATTGAATTCATCATAATATTGCGTTTTGTTATTATTGTTGAAATAATCATAGGAACGTAGTAGTGAATAGAAAGATTAATCGTACCAGTACAGTAGTAGGGGAAGACGAAGTAGTAGTAGTAGTAGTAGTAGTAGTAGTAGTAGTAGTAGTAGTAGTAGTAGTAGTAGTAGTAGTAGTAGTAGTAGTAGCAGTAGGAGAAGAAGCAGTAGTAGCAGTAGGAGGAGGGGGAAGAGGAGGAGTAGGTGTAGTGTCAGCAGCAGCAGCAGCAGCAGCAGTAGCAACAGCGGCAGTAGTAGTACTACTACGACTACTACTACTAGCAGTAGTAGTCGCAGTAGTAGTACTAGTAGTCGTAGTAGTAGTAGTAGTAGTAGTAGTAGTAGTAGTAGTAGTAGTAGTAGTAGTAGTAGTAGTAGTAGTAGTAGTAGTAGTAGTAGTATAAGAAGGAGTGTATGGGTGGTGATATTAGTAGTAGTACTAGTAGTAAGTTTAGTAGTTGAAGTAGTAGTAGTAATGGCGGCGGTGGTCACGGTGGTGGTGGCAGTAGTCGTAGTAGTCGTAGTAGTAATATTAGTAGTAGCAGCAGCAGCAGCACTAGTAGTAGTAGTAGTAGTAGTAGTAGTAGTAGTAGTAGTAGTAGTAGTAGTAGTAGTAGTAGTAGTAGTAGTAGTAGTAGTAGGGGGGAAGACGGGGTAAAAAGCGCATGGGCGGGTAAGAAGCCCCCCCCAATTATCTCATGAAATAAAGCAAATTTCAGTCTCATTTTGCCCATGAGACGAGCGTTAATGTCTAGCATTCGTCTCATGGGCAAATTTGACTGAAATTTTCTTTATTTCATGAGATAATTGGGGTGGGCTTCTTACCCGCCCATGCGCTTTTTACCCCGTCTTCCCCTAGTAGTAATGGCGGCGGTGGTCACGGTGGTGGTGGTAGTAGTCGTAGTAGTCGTAGTAGTAATATTATTATTATTATTATTATTATTATTATTATTATTATTATTAGTAGTAGTAGTAGTAGTAGTAGTAGTAGTAGTAGTAGTAGTAGTAGTAGTAGTAGTAGTAGTAGTAGTAGTAGTAGTAGTAGTAGTAGTAGTAGTAGTTGGAGTCATATTAACAATAGTACGTTAGTCGTGGCATACGAAGAATAGCAGGAAGAGGAGGAGAAAAATACATGGGGGAAGAGGGGGAGGAGTGGAACCATTACCAAATACGAAATACCAACAACAACAAAATACCAAACAATAAATTATTAAATCTTCAGACATTCATACCCCCTCTCTCTCTTTATCTCTGCCTCTCCGTCTTACTCCTGTCAAAGTTTGCCCTGCCCACTTGTCTCCGCCTTTTTGTCTGTCTAACCCTGACCCCCCCCCCCCCCCCCCCCCCTGACCCCTCCACCTCCTCCCTGCCTCCTCTCTCTCTCTCTCTCTCTCTCTCTCTCTCTCTCTCTCTCTCTCTCTCTCTCTCTCTCTCTCTCTCTCTCTTTCATGTGTTATTAAATAATGTTACTATTATTCTATATCATTGTTATGAAACATGGTGTGTCAATGTGTTAATTTTTCATTTATATTTTTACATGGTTTTATCAATGTTTGTAAAGCGCTGAGAGCTTGCTTTTAGCATGATTTGTATCGCGCTATATAAGTGAAATTATTATTATTATTATTATTATACCGTCGTGTTTAGCTTTAATAAAATTACAAAAAGGCTCACGAACGGTACATTCTATGCAGTAGTACAGCAGCAGTCGCAAGAACAATGCAGTACATTTACAGCCAGGCTGGAAATTGTGACCCAAACCGATACGGCATCCAACACAGGGCGAATGGACCTACCGAACATCCAGTAGGAATGAAGTTTCCCACCAGTCATCAAGTTCACGCAACACCACACTGGTCCCACCACGTGCAGCAGCAAAAGGGGTTGGAACAGTGTTAGACTCCACATTCTGGTTTCAAGACGTCAACGAGGGACCCCTCACAAAACCACTGTGATCTCAGCAAATTTGGAGCGCTCTTTAACAAAATTCAAAACTAGAAACTAAGCTTCATCAAAAGTACAGTTGGGTTTGTTTGTTTTTGTTGCTATATTTACTGTTTGCTGTTTTCTTGTGTGTCTATTTTGATAAAGGCGCATTCGAAGAAATATCCAGTTGTTGTTTTGTTGTGTCTCTTGTGAATAAATAATGTCACTGTACACTTGTTGTGTGCCTGTTTGTTTGTTGCATCATCAAAATTAGATAGATTATTTCTTATAAGCGTGAACGAACACCAAGATAGGCCTAAATCATTCCATGAAGTAAAGCTGTATTTTACTAAGGGCTTGTGCACATTAGATCCGTAATCCGCAAATTCCGTACGGAAACCCCATCCACTTCTACAAGAAATAAGCGGATGGGATTGCGGAAGTATGAGTAAAATGAATGTGCACATGCCCTAAAGCGGTACCTTTGCCCTAACTGAAACCGTTGTGCCTTGTAGTAATACAGTAAGTTGGTATCATTACAGAATCAGATTTTTGTGTGGATTTTTAAGTTAAAATGTGGAGGGTGCGCCTTATACTGTGAAGTGTCGTATAGTCCATACAAAATAAACACATATGATATGTTTACAGCGTGGTGAAAAATAAAACAGGGAGAAGAAAAGAGAATAGTAATATTGACAGATTAATGGTTGCGTGTAAAGGATTCAGTTTCATTCATATTTGACCAGCATAAATCAACCAAGACCACTTGATCTGCTAGCAATAGAATCCTTTTTTTTGTTGCGAGGTTGTGGATGTAGTGACGGAAGAGGGGTGAAATCAGATGAACAGCAAACCTTGGTGTGAGATGCAAGAGAGAAGATTAACTAACTGAACTTTACTTTCCAGTTCTAGGGTCCTTATTCAGCTTTGAAAAAGAAAAAAACAAACATGACTTATTTGCAAGGACCCCAAAAACCTACAGAAATCACTTCTAAAACACAAGAAGCGCTAATAGAAAATGCAGAAGAACAGCGCGGAATCTTCAGCTTCCAAACGAATCCCAAACTGCAGTGACGAAGGGGCTGGGATGGACACTGGGCTATATAGCTCCGCAGTGGAGGCGGTCAATACACCCTCGCTGAGCAGGACCAGACGTTAGGGTCGAGGGTGGCTTGCCCCCAGTCCGGTACCCTAGAGAGAGAGGTCAACAAGATGGCGGGGAGTGGGCTCCATTCAGCTTGTCAGAGCCACACTCGTCAGCTTGATTGGGTCCCTCCACCACTGAATGTGCCGGACCATCCCTTCCCCAAGAGGCCTCGGCACTCATGTTGTGAGAGACGTTGGTGTAACAGTATAGGAATATATCAATGGGGTGGACAGTTCTCTAATGGAAAACTATCATTCCCACCTGCTGCCCAATACAATCATGTGGCCACACTATGCTAAGTATACCTACTTACTACGGATTGACATTTATATTACAATTCGTTTGTTTGTGGGCTTTGTTTTTCATATAGTGTACTAGCGTAAACTTAAACATTTAAAAACTCTTAGCACTCACCCTTCTTCTTCTTCTTCGATCGCTCAGACAGTTTCATGTCAATTATGAGCACATATGCATCATGCTGCCGTTATGCGCCTAACTAAAAGTTAGGCCCAGCAAGTTCGACTTCGGCTGGAGGAAATCGTTTTGAAAGTGTTTCTTGAAAAAAAAAGTCAGGAGAATGTGCCGGTAAGGCAGAAAGATAGTGGATGACAGTAAGCAATGGGAAAAGGCAGAGTCAAAGAGAGTGACATATTAGAGGAAGATACAAGCACAGAACTTCCAGAAGGTGGGGGGACTATTTATACAAAAGACCCCCCGGTATCCCCACGGGGGGGGGGGGGGGGGGGGGGGGGGGGGGACAATCACCCTTGAATTGAGAGTGCCTGCTGAATAATGTTCTTGATGAAGAGTACATAGCGGATTTTTGAGGAAGGGCAGGAGTCTCAGCCTGATATATCAGACAGACGATAACAGAAGGACCAAGACACAAAGGGTCGGTAAGAACTGACGATCGGCGACGATCGGCCCGGTTGGTAAGAACTAAGGATCGGCGCTATCCGCGACGATCGGCAACGATCGGCGACGATCGGCCCTACATATTTTGACAATCAGCCCTCTCCAACACAGAGAGAGTGTGGGAAAGAAGGGGCAGTGGTCTAATAGATCAGACAGAGAGAAACACACAAAGGGAGAGACAGAATGAGAATGTAAGAAACAAGGGGCAATCAGACAGAGCAAAACAGACAAATGGAGAGACAGAATGAGAATGTAAGAAACAAGGGGCGACCAACAGAGCAAAACAGACAAAGGGAGAGACAGAATGAGAATGTAAGAAACAAGGGGCGATCAAACAGAGCACAACAGACAAAGGGAGAGACAGAATGAGAATGTAAGAAACAAGGGGCGATCAGACAGAGCAAAACAGACAAAGGGAGAGACAGAATGAGAATGTAAGAAACAAGGGGCGATCAGACAGAGCAAAACAGACAAAGGGAAAGACAGAATGAGAATGTAAGAAACAAGGGGCGATCAGACAGAGCAAAACAGACAAAGGGAGAGACAGAATGAGAATGTAAGAAACAAGGGGCGATCAGACAGAGCAAAACAGACAAAGGGAGAGACAGAATGAGAATGTAAGAAACAAGGGGCGATCAGACAGAGCAAAACAGACAAAGGGAGAGACAGAATGAGAATGTGAGTAAGAAGGGTCAGTGGCCTAATAGATCAGACATACATAAACAGACAAAGGGACAGACAGAATGAAAATGTGAGTAGGAAGGGGCATTAGCCTAATAGATCAAACAGATAAAATG
>CM065683.1:54370632-54375632 GCA_017654935.2 Phymorhynchus buccinoides | reverse complement strand
CACATTACTTGTTGGATCTGAAACACATTCAAGCGAGAATCAGTCTTATACGGTTTCGACTCGGTGTGTCACAACTTAATATTCACAAATTACGTTTCAGAATTAATGTAAGAGAGGAAGACTTAGCATGCCCATTTTGTAAGTCCCAAAGAGAAACAGAGGTCCATTTTGTGTTACGATGTCCCATGTATGATAACCTAAGGCAACAATATATCCCTGCTAAATATTATAATACTCCATCTCTCTTTAGACTGACTTTATTATTAGCATGTGAAAACAAATCTGTGGTTTTACGTTCAGCTGTGTATTTAGATAAGGCATTCAAGGTACGTTATTTGAATATGCTTGAGTGAATCCTGTATCCATATGTATCGAATGCGAGAGAATGTTTGATTAATTGTTTGTATATTATAATTATGGATGTGCATGTTGTTTGAAATCAATGATAATTAGCCCACTTTCTTTTGTAACCATCCCTCGTGACATGGGCCAATGGCCTATTCATTAAAATCGTTCAGTGTTCTCTCTCTCTCTCTCTCTCTCTCTCTCTCTCTCTCTCTCTCTCTCTCTCTCTCTCTCTCTCTCTCTCTCTCTAGTTTTCGTTCCAAGGACAGATTGGAAGAATGGGCCCGGCCCAAAATCTTAATCCTTATGCAATAAAGTTTTTCAGTCTTCACTCTCTCTCTCTCTCTCTCTCTCTCTCTCTCTCTCTCTCTCTCTCTCTCTCTCTCTCTCTCTCTCCCCTCTCTCTCTCACTCTCTCTCTCTCTCTCTCTCTCTCTCTCTCTCTCTCTCTCTCTCTCTCTCTCTCTCTCTCTCTCTCTCTCTCTCTCTCTCTCTCTCTCTCTCTCTTACCCACCATATTCTCGTCCTCTTTTTAATCAAGATGGGGAAGAAAACAGAACAAGTGTGTCGCCGATCGGCAGCAAAGTCCCCTCGCGGCGTGATATTGACCTTGCCCTTGATAAATATTAAATAATTGGAACCACTATAAGCCAATGTAATGAAGCTTGCACATGTCTCAAGAAAGTGTGAAGGTAGAAAAGTGCTTAGAGATGATCCCATAGAAAAACTATAACCGTGTTGACCTTGACCCTGACCTTGAGATTCACCAGCACCCAAAATTAACTAGGCAAAGAACATTTAAGAAGGAAACAAAAGAAAAACTATATCATGGTGGCCTTGACCTTGACCGGTACTCAATCTTTATAATGATTTTAATTAAGTCAATGCACCCACATACCATGTTTGAATACCCTAAGTCTAACGATGCAAACGATATGGGCTCAAGAAGATATTTACGTTTCAAAGTCGAACGTGAAAGTCAAAGTCAGCATGGTAACAGTTCTTATAAGAACGTATTTGGGAACAGTGATCGATGCACCACCACACCAAATTTGAAGTTATTCCGCCTAGCCGTTCACAAGATAGAGACTTGGGGTTCGAAACCCCATAATTCATACACACGGAAGCACGGACGGACGGACAGATTTAATCTAATCAAATCACAGCATTGTCGTGGGAAAACGTTCTGAAGACAAAAAAACTGCATTGAAATACGTTGAAAAGGAAGAGGAAGAGAATCAAATCTCAGGACGAGCACAAGGAGGATTAACCTGGGAGAACCAGCTGCTATTAGGTCCTATAGTGAACTCTGTATTTCAAAATAGAGTTTAGGTCATTGCGCTGATTATTGTGGTTGACCAACGTCCCTAAATTGGCCTGCCAGTAGAGCTCTCTTTGGAGAAGGCGGGCTTCGTCCTCCACATGGTCTATTGCCACCATCACCAGGTAGCTCAGCGCATCATCCTCTGGGTGATTTGCAAATTTCACGTGTGCTGCAACCCTGCACTTATTGTGCTTACCCCCTCTAGCATCGCACTTGTGATTGGCCCATCTGCTTTTCATGTTGACTGTTGACCCCACATAGAGGAAGTCTTTGTGGATCAGGCATTCCATTTTGTAGATGACATTTGGACTTGTGCACGTCAAGTGTTGTTTGATAGTCCATCTCCTGCCGTCCCAAGGAGACATAAAGTTGCTTATATTTTTCGAGTGTTGGCAAGTGTCACAGCGTTTTCTCCAACAGGTAAAGAAGCCACCTTGCTGCTTGGGTCCTTGTAGTGGGAAGCGGTTGGGAGTAGTGGGCTTGTAGATCTCCCCTAAGTTTCTCCTTCTTTTGTCTGCTGCTATGATGGAAGCTTTTGGGAAAATTTGCAGGTTTTGGGGGTTCTGGTAAACAAAATGGAGATTTCTTTGAATGATGTCCGTTTTATCAGGGACTCTTGGGTCATACGTGGAGACCCAGGCAATTTTCTTTTTGCGGTTCTTTTTGTCTCTCCCTGTACTCTTCAGTATGCTGTCCCTCGGACGTTGTGCACCTCTCTGCAGCCCTCTCCAAGCAACCTCCCATTTCCATCCCGACACAGTCAAGTGTCCTGCATACTCCTCAAGCCGTTTCTGAAGCACGGAATCATCTGAGATGATCATCCTTAATCTAGTGCCAATCCCCATGGTTAAACCTTTAAACACTGAGGGAGGATGGCACGATTTGGGTGACAGATAGCTGTGAGAATTCTTTGAGAACACATCCGTGGAAAGTTTCCCTTCATCATTGATCGTGATTTTAATATCCAGATATTCAGCCTCTCTGCCATGTGATACGGTCCACTTAATTCTATCAGGGCACAGTGACTGCAGGTGTTTCGTGAATAACTCCATGTCATCTGAGTTCGGGATTATTGCAAACCCGTCATCCCTGTATCTACTCCAGTTCAGATGGGCCAGTTGAGGGTTTTCTGTAAGAAGAGTGATGGGCGTTTTGGAAACCAGTTTTTCATCCAATTGGCCCATGAATACGTCCACATAATCAGGAGCATGGCAAGGTCCCATTGCAGTGCCGCGTATTGGAGTTGCAAAGATTGTCTCCTGGTTTCCGTTTTCGTGATGGCAAGTGTTGTTCTCAAGCACTATTTTCAGGCCTTCCACAATGCACTGGGTGGGGACTTTCAAGGGAGAGGGGTGTTGCTTTAACATTCCTCTTACCGCCGGTACCCCCATTGTGTTGTCCACACTGGGGTAGAGATTCACCACGTCGCATACTGCAAGACAAGCTTCAAGGGGCAGAGGAGCCAGATTCTCAATAATTTCATGAATCTTTTGCAGAAATTGTTTACTGTCTATGATTTGGTAAGGAACAAACTGAGTCAGGTGGGAGATGGTCAGCTGGATGAATTTCGACAGCGGCTGAATTGGGGTGCCTGATCCAGCCAGCAGCAGTCTGTGGGGAAAGGGGCGAGCCTTGTGTGTTTTGATAAGTGGTTTGCATTTGGCTGGGTGGGTATCCTTGATGTCCTTGATGAATTGCACAATATCTTGCTCAACACCTTTTCCTTCCCATTTGTCTGCCCAGGCACACACCTTCCTTTGCACTCTTTCTGTTGGGTCCTCAGTAAATATCTTGAATTGAGAGCGGTTTTCCAGGTCTTCACAAATCTTAGCATCATCTTCTTTTAGTGAGGTGATCACAGTAACCCCAGACTTATCTGCATACCTACATGCCACATCTTTTGTGCGGGGAAAATTCGCCAGTTCCCTGAGAGCATTTCTCTGTTCCACTGTCAAATTGTCTTTGATTCTTCTTCTATTTGAAACGTCAAGGAAGTCAACTGTGCATTTAGCTATAAATGTTTCAAGTGCCTTGTCTTTTCTAGGCGCACTCATGCTGGAAGGTTGATACCACGGCATCTTCACAAAAGTTTCAACATCGTCCTCCTTCCCTTCCTCATCACTGGAGTCATTACCTTTTGCTTGGTGTACCCTATGCCACCTTAATCTTTCCGCCCATTCGTGCGTACCGACAATTTGGTCCAGTACGTCTATGGGAGCAGTTGGCGTGGGGATGAAGCGATCAGACATCCTACACACATTAATTTGATCTTCTGTCAGTTCTAGTCCTTCCACTAAGACGATAGGGTTTCGTCTCATCAAATCTTCTTCTGAGGGAGTCCATCCGCTTGTAGATTTTCTGGATCCTTCCTGTCTCCATCCTCGTCGCCCTCTCCTGATTTTTCGGTGTTTTCGCTTAGAATGAGTTGCATAACTAGTTGGGTTTGTCCCTTCCCCTGCAAGCTCCATTTCAGTCTGCACAAAATCCCTGGCCTCCAATGGCAGAGAACCCAAAAATGATGGAATATTGTAACTTAACACATTTCTCATATTTTTTTCAGAACGGAGTGCTCTTAGTTTCTTATCATGAGTTTTCTCGATTGTCCACATTTCTTTCCTGGCAGCCTTTCTAATTCCCCCCAACAATCTGTCCACCATAAATCTCCCCGCCCTGCTGGCACTATCTTCTCTAACTTCATTGAATATAGTCAGCAACAAATTCTGACTTTCCTTAGCACCATTGTACAAATTGATCAAAATCTTACTACTAGCAATGTTCAAAATCTTCTGAACATTGTTCACAAAAGTTTCCTCGAGTCTTGCTGCCACATTAAATCGAAGTCTGGTTCCAAATGGGAGAACTCCATTGCTGATACACCTTTGTAGGAACGAAGTTCTGGCTACAGCTTTGCAGTGATGAAAGTACGCATTGTACAATGTTGTTCTGAACGAGGCAACGTTGCCAGCCATAATGGGGGCCAACAGCTAGTTAAAGGTCACGGATGTGATGAAACAGAGAATATAATATAAAAACTAGCCTTGCTGGCACCGCACCATTAATCTAGGTGCACGTGAATAACAGACAAAGTCTTAATACAAAAAGAATAAAATCACGGCACTCTCTCTGTCCACTCGTTTCGATAAAAGTACCAATAAAAATTCCAATAAAAAGATTGATTGCCACCCGGCCAAATTTTCGCCTAATTCAGGCTTCATCATGGGCTGAAACAAATACAACATACACCCTTAGTTCCCACATAAAACCAGACGATCGAAACAACGCAGCAGAAATAAAAGAAAACATTAATAAGAGATAAAATATGTCTGTAAACG
>CM065683.1:54365632-54368132 GCA_017654935.2 Phymorhynchus buccinoides | reverse complement strand
ATTTTCTGATCACGAATAATTATGTATAGTCTTTGTTTCAGTTATGTGTCACAAGATTGAGCTGAAAAATTGATTTTTTTTCTTCTACGGTTAATATTTAATATAAGAATTTCTTGTCCTTTCTGGTCACATATATGTACGTTTTTGTTGCATGTGATCGCTTATGTTGGTAGAGCTGCTGATTACTTGACAATGCGCAGAAAGGATTTATTCGCACGATTGCGACAAAGTAATTTTTTTTTTTTTTTAAATAAAATAAATTTCCTCTTCCATTGATTGATCTTATATATTCCTGATATGTACCTGTTGTATGTAGTAAGCCGTCCGGAAGCGTTTTGAAATTAGCGGTTAATCACTATATTATATTTTTTGTTTGTTTGTTTGTCCTTATTGTCTGTTAGTTTGTGTGTGTGTTGGTTTTCGTAGAATTGCAATACAGAATGCTTCTTCGTCCCTATATCATATACATGTTCTTAAACTTATGCCTTTTCTGTTGCTCTGTAAATCTTTTATTCTTCCCTTCTTCTCTGAGAGGTTATTGTTGGCTGTACCATTTTTCTGTTGTGCATCGCTATTGTCAAATATGGTTGTGTACAACATATTGTTTGACTGTTCATGCTTTGGGTTACTGGTCTATCAAGGTACGATGTTCTTCTTTGGGTCATGGGATGTTGTTACAATTGTGCGAGTGCACTCGAAAGGTGGTTTTCCCTATGTGTTTCAATGTGATGCAGGTCTGTGGTTGGTTCCTTATAGTCTACCATGGCGGAATGTAAGTCGGAATTGTTTAAAATTTGTACTTATAATTGTAATGGGCTTAATGATCACAAGAAAAGGAAAGACGTTTTTGATTTTCTCAGGAAACAAAAAGCAAATATTTATTTTTTACAAGAAACACACTGGAAGCTATAGTCTGAAAACTTTATTAGATCGTGTTGGGGCTATGACTGTTATTTGTCAGGAAAGGAAAGCAATAAAAATGGAGTAGCGATACGTTTTAGTAATACCTTTGAGTATAAAATTTACAATGTTATTAGAGATCCTGAAGGGTGTTATTTAATAATTGATATTGAATTCAACAGTAAAAGGGTCACAGTAATAAACCTATATGGAAGCAGTAGTAGAGATGATTTCCAATGTTTTGACAACCTTTGTAACCTACTAGAACAGATTGGCAACGAAAACATTATTATGGGAGGGGATTGGAATATTGTTTTGGATCCTAAGCTAGATGCAAGAAATTCTAATAGTTCGGTGAGCCGTCCAAGAAGTCGAAAGAAAGTTTTATATATGATAGGAGTATTTGATTTGGTAGACGTTTGGCGACATCTCTACCCAGATAAAAGAAGTTATACGTGGAGAAGGTATCACTCATTTCAGCAGAGCAGGCTGGACTATTTTCTTATTTCGGAATCGTTGCTAGTGGATGTTACTGTTAGGGGAGTACATGTTTTGTCTGGTTATCGATCAAATCATTCAATGGTCTTTCTTCAGTTGGAAAGTAGCAGGAAGAAAAGGGGTAGACAATTCTGGAAGTTTAATAATGCTCTGTTGAAAGATAAAGAGTATATGCAAATTATAAAACGGGTAATAAAAGATGTGAAAAAGCAATATACTGCTTTAGTATACGATATGGATAAATTAGATACCATCCCAGAAGAGTTTATTCAATTTCGTATTAATGATCAACTATTTTTTTAAACGCTTTTGATGGAAATTCGAGGTAAAACCATTTCGTACGCTTCACATAAGAAAAAAGAAGACTGTAGACTAGAACAGCAACTAGTAGATGATATTAACAAGTTAGAAGCTAGTTTGTCAGGTCATTCTATTGAGGATATTGAAGTGAAAAAAGCCCAGTTAGAAGAATTAAGAAGTAGAAAACTTGAAGGAATGTTGATTAGATCAAGGGCGCACTGGTTGAAAGATGGCGAAAAGACGAGTAGATACTTTTGTAATTTAGAGAAAAGAAACTTTCTAGATAAATCGATATACTTTCTGCAATTAGATAATGATGAGGTTATTTTTGACGATGATGAAATTTTGAGAGAAACGCAAATGTTTTATGAAAATGTATATGAAGAAAAAGAAGTAATGGATATTGATTTGAACGATATTATTTCAGATGCCCCAATACTTGACGAAGAAGAGAAAGATATGTTAGAAGGTCCTATTAGTTACGAAGAAGCACTTTCTGCTTTAAAAAAAATGAAAAATAACAAAAGTCCTGGAAGTGATGGATTTACCTGTGAATTTTATAAATTTTTCTTTCGCGATATTGGCACTTTTTTTAGTGCGTTCCTTGAACTTTGGCTTTCAAGTAGGACAGATGTCGGTTACACAACGTTTTGGGACAATAACGCTCATTCCCAAAGACAATAAGCCAAAACAACGGTTAAAAAATTGGCGTCCTATATCCCTGCTTAATACAGCCTATAAAATAGCATCATCTTGTATTGCTGATAGACTTAAGGCAGTTCTAAATAAATTAATTCACAAA
>CM065683.1:54355632-54360632 GCA_017654935.2 Phymorhynchus buccinoides | reverse complement strand
TGTTTTAAGACACAGAGAGAGAGAGAGAGAGAGAGAGAGAGAGAGAGAGAGAGAGAGAGAGAGAGAGAGAGAGAGAGAGAGAGAGAGAGAGAGAGAGAGAGAGACAGAGACAGAGAGACAGAGACAGAGAGAGAGTGAGATAGAGACAGGGACAGGGACAGAGACACAGAGAGAGAATACGAATGCGAATACGAATGTTTAATCAGGTCAAGGCCATAGTCCCATACTGAATAAGTTCACATAAACAAATTTGTATAAGAAAAAGAAGGAAGAAGCCAACAACAAGCAAACACATCATATGTAAAAGTAGTGCCTACAAACATGCAAGAGGGATACAGAGGGGGGGAGGGGGAGAGAGCACAACCCGTTAGCATTAAATTGCACACGCTCGTGAGTGTGTGTGTGTGTGCGTGTGTGCGTGTGTGCGTGTGCGTGCGTGTGTGTGGAGGGGGGTGGAGGGGAAGGAGTCACATAATTATGGAAAGAAGCATGAGGCAGCATGACATCAACGATAATAAAGCCTAATAATAAAAGATCATGAATCATTGCAGAGATCCTGACTGGAAGGTAAACAAAAGTTCAAACTATCACTGTCACAACACCTGCTAATGCAGGTCTTATATCGCGTCTCTCATTAAAGTGCATGGATGCTATCAGCACCACAACCTCAATACCAATTTCAGGATTATATTATCTCACCAGCCAACTCTCTGCTAAATTCGGACCGATTGAACACCAAACACACACACACACACACACACACACACACACACACACACACACACACACACACACACACACACACACACGCACACACGCGCGCACGCACAGAGAGAGAGAGAGAGAGAGAGAGAGAGAGAGAGAGAGAGAGAGAGAGAGAGAGAGAGAGAGAGAGAGAGAGAGAGAGAGACACACAGAGAGACACAGACAGACAGACACAGACAGACAGACGGACACACACACACACACACACACACACACACACACACACACACACACACACACACAGAGAGAGAGAGAGAGAGAGAGAGAGAGAGAGAGAGAGAGAGAGAGAGAGAGAGAGACATACACAGACAACACACACACACACACACACACACACACACACACACACACACACACACACACACACAGACATTTTTAGCTTTATACACCGTGTTACAATAGTATCGATCTGTCGCCGATCATCGCTGCGGAAGAATCAACAATGAATTATCGTTGCTATTATATAACTGTATGAAGCCCGCACAGATTAGTTAGGTGGGTTGTTGTTTGGGGGGATAAACAAGAAGAGAAAAAGGAAGGTTGGGGAAATGAGGTGATTATTATTAAGCGTGAGACTTGTCGGTGCACATGTTTGCATGGGAAATGAATCTTGAGTGTGCGTTTAATATGTTATGGGTGTATAATAATAATAATAATAATAATAATAATAATAATAATAATAATAATAATATTATTATTATTATTATTATTATTATTATTATTATAATAATAATAATAAATAATAATAATAATAATAATAGGTGTTCCATTATCGTGTTTATAGCTTATTTTATTTTTTATTCTACCGGCTCAGAATTCTTGTCAAAACTGCTTCCAGTAATTGTTTAGTTATTGTTTGTTTGTTTGCTTGCTTGCTTGCTTGCTTGCTTGTTTTTGCTTGATTTTGTTTAGGCTCCTCACCAGCAATAAATTATATCCGTTAATTATTTAAACGATTTCATTTAAATGTCAAAACCTCGATCGCCTTATTAAACAAAAACCTCATTTAAAATTGTGCAAAACAAAATAAACATTAAAATCAAAAGCTATATTTTTTTTTAAAGGGGCAAAAATGGAAATAAAGTAAAGAAAAGCAAGTACGAATAACCATCCAATTTATTCCGGACCAGTGACGAGTATGTCCGAATGATTTGAAATTGACATGTCTCTGGATAACACGAAAATTGTGAAATATAGTTAGTGTGACAGAGTGCGTTCAATGATCAATAACGATTTATTTTTTTTGTTAATAAAAAAAGAAGGAAATTGCATAATTTACATGGACAAAATGAGTCAGTCAGTCAACGGAGATATAGAAAGGATACAAAAAAGAAGAGAGAGAGAGAGAGAGAGAGAGAGAGAGAGAGAGAGAGAGAGAGAGAGAGAGAGAGAGAGAGAGAGAGAGAGAGAGAGAGAGAGAGAGAGAGAGAGAGAGACAGAGACAGAGAGAGAGAACAAAAGATAAAGAGACAGTGAGAGTGAGAGAGAGAGAGAGAGAGAGAGAGAGAGAGAGAGAGAGAGAGAGAGAGAGAGAGAGAGAGAGAGAGAGAGAGAGAGAGAGAGAGAGAGAGAACACACAGAGAGAGAGAGAGAGAACAAAAGAGAAAGAGACAGTGAGAGAGTGAGAGAGAGAGAGAGAGAGAGAGAGAGAGAGAGAGAGAGAGAGAGAGAGAGAGACAGACACAGAGACAGAGAGACACAGAGAGAGAGAGAGAGAGACAGAGAGAGAGAGAGAGAGAGAGAGAGAGAGAGAGAGAGAGAGAGAAAGAGAGAGAGAGAGACAGAGAGAGAGAGAGAGAGAGAGAGAGAGAGAGAGAGAGAGAGAGAGAGAGAGAGAGAGAGAGAGAGAGAGAGAGAGAGAGAGAGAGAGAGAGAGAGAGAGAGAGAGAGAGAGAGAGAGAGAGGCACCTGTACACAGAGAGAGAAGATGCATATATGCACACACAATCATGCATGCAGCCTTCTCATTCATATGCGCTTACACGCCACACTTCAATGCACATGCATTCAGAGGACTGTGGTTTGCGTTGTTCGGGTGTAATGCTACGTTTTCTTCTTTTTTCAAATCGCCTTCTGTTTTAAAAATACAAAACGGAAAAAAACCTGAAGCACTGGGGCATAAATAATATAAATGCACACACAGTAAAACGCACGCACGTTGCACTGATCCCATAAACAGCTTGTCACATATTCCCATCCATCGTTTTGTCCATCTTTGCGCGTGTAGGCACGCCCGCGTGCGCTCGCGCGCGCACTCACACACCTGCGCGCGCACACAAACACACACAAAAACAGTGATTTTTTTGGTCTAATATCACTTTTAAGTGAAAAGACGTTAAATTAAAGAACAACAACAAACACACACACACACACACACACACACACACACACACACACACACACTGACACCGATCACTGTACAAGAGCAAGATAGCTTTTTAAGAATTCGGATATTGATTGTTTTGCTGATGGATCCACTCCATTATCTTTATTATATAATATATATATATATATATATATATATATATATACTATTATTCTGTTCTTGATTCAGTTTGTAAATGTTTATCAAGTAGTTCAATTAGTATTTATCTTTAACAAAAACATTGTTCTGTTATTGTCATTTACTGTAAGTTTGTGTGTGGGGTTTTTGGGGGGTTAAGGGGGTGCAGAGTCATGCTTTTTATCACTAACTTAATGCTTACACTATTACTCACACACGCAATCACTACAAACACACCCACGCTCACTTACCTACACCAACATTACATTTCAATAAAATACTGTCTGAATCACTTTAAGTGGAAGGACGTACGTTAAACTGAAAAATAACAACTGACACCGATCGATCATACTACTTTACCGCGATCTCTCAGAACTCGGGATGACCCAGAACTAATTCTGTTGTGTTCTCGTCCACACAAATCGATAAAATAGTATACATGATAAATAAAAAATAAGTAAAAACCGTATTTGCAACGTATCAAGACGTCTTCTACAAAACTCCAGTTTGATACATGTATGTGTGTCTACTTGTATACCCAGAAGTTCTGCGTACAGGCCAACGTGAGCTTCAAGGCAGCTTAGGTTACCAACATGCTTATTGTCTGGTTGTTCTACTTGATTTGGTCCTTCTGGTCATGCAGCTATCATGCGCTGATTGCCGTGTGTGCCTTATAATACACCTGGTAAGTCAATATTAAAAAGACTTATATTTTAGATAGCCTACATTGATTTCGAAATAAAACTTAAAAGACTTCTTTTGTATAACGATCATTGAAAGTGGGACCAAGAAATAATTGAGTTATCCATTTTTTTAGCTACCCGTTTTTTAACTGGGACCAAAAATTATTCTGATTTATCCTCTCTTTTTTGTAGTTACCCGTTTTTTAAGTTATCTGGTTTCTATTGTAAGTATGGATGAACAGATCGAGTAGCCTACGTGTTAAGAAACAAGAAGTATTCCATGGGGAAAACATCCAAAACTTCGCCAACTCGACAGGTCGCCCCATTCGTGTGGATTCAAAGACACAACAGACTTTATCTGTTATCATAACGTTAAGGTCATACACGATATAGACCTAAGCCCTAGACATGTTAACACCCACGAACAGGAGTACACAGAAAGTTGACATCAACCAGGCATCGTAATCGTCAGTGTGTCTTAAACGGTTAAAACGGGTCGTAAAATGTAAATTAGAATAAACTGCCAATGGTTTTGGCAGTTTAGGCCTACTCTAATTTCCAAAGTACACTTGTCAGTTTAGGCCTACTCTAATTTCCAAAGTACACTTGTCAGCTTAGGCCTACTCTAATTTCCAAAGTACACTTGTCAGTTTAGGCCTACTCTAATTTCCAAAGTACACTTGGCAGTTTAGGCCTACACTAATTTCCAAAGTACACTTGGCAGCTTAGGCCTACTCTAATTTCCAAAGTACACTTGGCAGTTTAGGCCTACTCTAATTTCCAAAGTACACTTGGCAGATTAGGCCTACTCAAATTTCCAAAGTACACTTGGCAGTTTAGGCCTACTCTAATTTCCAAAGTACACTTGGCAGTTTAGGCCTACTCTAATTTCCAAAGTACACTTGGCAGATTAGGCCTACTCTAATTTCCAAAGTACACTTGGCAGTTTAGGCCTACTCTAATTTCCAAAGTACACTTGGCAGTTTAGGCCTACTCTAATTTCCAAAGTACACTCAATGCAAAACGTAGAACCCTTTAGAACTGACACC
>CM065683.1:54335632-54348132 GCA_017654935.2 Phymorhynchus buccinoides | reverse complement strand
CATAAAAAAAGGGTAAAGGTACAGATGTGCCCCCCCCCCCCCCCCCCCCCCCCCCTGCATTTCTCAGTTAATTCTATTTTTTCCGTTTTTGCCTTTCTTACCATACATAAAGCTGTATTTTAGGAACATTTTTAGCTAATAACCTTTTTGGAATACTAACCCTATCCCTAACCCTAGCCCTAAACCTAACCCTACCCCCCACTATGTACTGCAGTACACCGCGATTTGTCACAGTTGTGGTTCGTTGCGTGTTTCCGTCTTATAGGGTGGGGGGTAGGGTTAGGCTTAGGGCTAGGGTTAGGGATAGGGTTAGTATTCCAAAAAGGTTATTAGCTAAAAATGTTCCTAAAATACAGCTTTATGTTTGATAAGAAAGGCAATAACGGAAAAAAAACAATTAACCGAGAAATGTAGGGGGGGGGGGGGGGTGGCACGTCTACAAATAATCAAAGACAGTCAGGAGCCAGACACTTGAGATAAATTATAAGGAAACGTTGGCTAAGCACGAGATCATCAAACGTAAACAGAGGACAAAACAAAAGAGAAGCATAATATAAATATAATTATAGTAATATAAATTAAAACAACAAGCACTCAAAAAAATCAGACTAGAACACAAGACAAGCTTTCTATTGGCCGGAGAGACCGCTGTTTTGTTGTTTCTAAAAACAAAAGAATAAAACAAAAGCCGGTGTCGCGTGTTCTTCCCGTGTTCCCATCCATTGCACATGCTCACTAAGCCTAAGTGAGACTTAGTAGAGCTCTACACTGATTTCTCGACAAAGATGTAGATTCTTCTTCTTCGTCGTCTTCTTCTGCGTTCCCATACCATATGGCCATAATGGGTAAGGTACGTATGTGTCCGGTTTTCAGTTTTCACTGGTCTCCCCGCTGCGTACAGCCAACACATTCCGATTTCGGAGGAGCTCAAACCAGAAAAGTATTTCGAAGATTGTTTTCTAAAAAGACAGGAGAATGGGCCAATAAGTCAGAAAGATAGTAGATGACAGAAAGCAAAATAAAACGGCAGAGTCAAAGAATTTAGTGAGTGGCAGATTAGAGGAAGTTACAATCACAGAACTTCCAGAAGGTGGGGGAACTATTTTTACGAAAGACCCTCCCCCCCCCCCCCCCCGGTATCCCCACGGGGAAAGGTGTAGATTAAAACCTTCCCGCTCCATTTCTCGGTTCTTGCCTTGTAGATTGAGCACTTGAATCTCTAGACTTCAAAAAATTTTTAATGTAATAACGTTACGGTTGTGGCGCACATGCGTATTGCAATGACCAGGACTTATTTCACACCAGGACATATTATTATTAACTCCTGTGGATGTTGATCTTCCACGTTCAGTTGCCTGAAGGCGGACGTGACTCATGAGAAGAAAACAAAGTGTATCGCCGAGCGGCAGAAAAGTTCCCGAGCGGCTGAACTTCGGCACATAACAGCAGCACGACGCACCAATGACAAGAAACTGAGCAATTGCAAAAAAACTTAATAAATAATAAATGTCTAAAAAAATTGTGGTTGTAAATGGCTGGTTACAGATGGTCCTATCGGCAGACTGTAACCATTGTGACCTTGACCTTTCGATTACTACATATTCGGATTGACCATAAGCCAATGCATCTCCGTACCAAATTTGAACATTGTAAGTCCAACGTTGTGAAACAAGAAGAAATTTGTTTTCAAAGTCAAACTTCAAGGTCAAGGTCAGCTTGGTATTATTTTTGTATGGGACTTTCTTTGTACCGTGATGCACCACCACAGTAAAACCACATGGACGGACGGACGGATGAAACATAAACGATACTTCCCGGGAACTAAAAAACAATAAAAGAGCGGGAGATTCGATCGGACGATGTCCAACAACTGTCCAAAGATAAAATTAATATTCATGACAAAAGATTCAGGAACGTCCAATTCACTACATTCGCTGCAGTAAAACTTGTAAAACCATAACCTTTAACTACAATGCACCACACTGATAGACAACCCTTTCTTTACAGAACGACAATAGGGATATTGCCCACCACCACCCAAAAAAAAGAAAAAAAGAAAACCTCATCATCCAAATCGTTGGCAAATGTTAACAGAGGGACAATATCCACATTTAAACTAACCCCGTAATAAGTAAATCTATTGACGGAAAAGCCTTGGCTAGTCGATTGCGCCTTTGTCCGTCTACGACATTTTTCTCTTCTTTAATCTTTTTAAATTTAAATACGGTATTAAATGTGGATTATATTGCATAGCGAGAACCAAACCTGCAATTCATGTGTATGTGCGTGCGTGGGTGGGTGTGCGTGCGTGCGTGTGTGCGTGCGTGGGTGTGTCAAAATGTGCGCGCGCATGTGCGTTTATATGTATGTGTGTGCGTGGGGGTGTGCATGTGCGTCTGTCTATCAATCGGTCAGTCTGTCTGTCCATAGATGCATGAAACCAGAGATGTAGTCTCTACACATCTCTGATGAAACCTAGCAAGTAAAACCAATGTCTTTCTTACCTTCCATTCTTTCGTGGTCCCATATTGCTTCTTCAGAGCAAGCAATAAGCCCATACAATTATCCAACTGGAAGGGAAACACATGCACCAAAATTGAACCAGTCCAACCAGTGAGTGATAGACTTGTTAGCAGAACACGGGTATGGCTTATTCCACCTTTCAATCAAACATACCCCGTCCAAGTTTATGTCACTTTACGAACAGCCCTAATTCTGTTTTCTCTCCTGTTCAACGTTCACACCTGGCCTCTTCATTTGATCCAATCTGAACACACTTTCACATGACAAGGGCTTGAACATGACAGTGACAGATTCGAGCAAACAGTTACAACGAGTTAGGACGGGCTAGTTAAAATCCTATAAGAATCAGCAATGAACATCTGGCTCTCTTACAATATTATATTCTTAAACCTTACTCATTTGATTTACTAATGCGAACTCACTAAAAGCGAAGATTCGTTCTTTCTTCAGCACAAAAAAGTATACATACATGTGTCACAATGTATCATAAGAATGCGATCGTGTTACCTACCACCAGCTGAGACAGACTAGGAACGGGGTGAAGAAGGGGTAGTGGTTTGGGGTGATAAGCATTACATGCGAAGGAGCGGGAAGGGGTGGTGGTTGGTGGTGTGTGTGTGTGTGTGTGGTGGGGGGGGGGGGGGGGGGGGGGGGGGGGGGGGGGGGGGTGGGGGGGGGGGGGGTCTATGACAAGCATTAAAGATAAGATATTCAAGTGTACCCACACTGATAAGATTGCTGCCTGCTGCTTTGTTTGTGTATACTATCCCTCAAGGTGACACCTTGCAGATGACAATGTGTGCTCCCCGGGTGTTTGTACCCTATTCTAAAATATTACCCCTAACCTCTACCCCATTGCGAAGCAGCCTAGAATTAGGAGAAGGCAGATAAAGATGAGGATGGGGGAGATGGAGGAGTCGACGGAGGAGGAAGGGAGGGGGAGGGGAAAACCTGCAGCAGTAATAGTGCCAGTGTAGTAGTAGTAGTAGTAGTAGTAGTAGTAGTAGTAGTAGTAGTAGTAGTAGTAGTAGTAGTAGTACTAGTAGTAGTAGTAGTAGTAGTAGTAGTAACAATAAAATAATGATAATAATAATAATAATAGATAATAATAATAGTGTATAATTATTTATACAGAGCTTATTCTCCTTACGGGGCTCTAAGCGCTTCACAAAGGAATTATTAAAAACTCGAAAATTTATACACAAATTAGAAGGAACGACACGAAACGGAATCACAATAACTGGACCTATTCTTCCCATTTCACCATTCTTCCCATCTTCCCATTCAGCGACATAACAGACAAGTCCCCGAGCGGCTGACCTTAATAGGGTAAAGATCCGCCTAGTGTTATTGTCACAAAACTGACTGCATCGCATCTTGAGTTGGAGACTCATAAACATGACAAGTGTGTTTGTCTGGTTGATTGCTGAATGTACTCAATCTCCGACTGTTCACAGGCAGACAATAAAGACATAAGGGGGGGGGGGGGGGGGGGGGGGGAGGGGGGGGGGTAGTAAAAGAAGCATCCACAAACGCAAACCGGATTGAGTTATTTGACAATGCTTTTCCCCCTACACTTTGAACTTTGTGGAGGGTTTAACGGATTATGACTAGCAATCATTGCTAGTAGCTATGGCACAAGAGTGTCAGCGGTTTCTGATAACGTTGGCCGACCACTCTCAACGGCTGGTCATAAGCCCTGAATCATGTCACGGGGCACATGTTGACTCAAGTGTTAGGCAGTCATTCACCCAGAGGCGAATTGACTTTCGATAAGAAGACAGATAGTCTAGATCGCGTAGTGGGAAAGGGGAGTGCTAACGAAATATGAGAGAGAGAGAGAGAGAGAGAGAGAGAGAGAGAGAGAGAGAGAGAGAGAGAGAGAGAGAGAGAGAGAGAGAGAGAGAGAGAGTGTGTGTGTGTGTGTGTGTGTGTGTGTGTGTGTGTGTGTGTGTGTGTGTGTTCCACCTAAAGTCCACAAAGAACATTTTGGGTTTGGCTACGGGCTATGAACTTTAGAGCCCCTACAATTGTGTGAATCAGTGACTGCACGCACTGGGCTAATTATTGTAGGCCCTACAAATAGAATTAATGGAGATAACCAAAAAGAACTTAAAGTTAAAACATTAAATATACGGATACGAGCGCCGTAGACCTATGCATCATACTGACAATGCAACGGGATAAGTTTTGGCCTATCTCTGCAGTCATTTTACGTACGTGCCTGAACACACATTTGCCCATGCCTAAAATCTTCAGCCATTGTAATTATGTACAAACCCGTGGTACATACAATGACGCAGTAGGCCTGGGGGTAGCACATAAGTAGAGGCGCTTGATGGTTTACATTACAAACGTCCTGCATATATTGTGCTGTATGTGTAATAAAACTTTTTTTGCGAAAAGCGAAAACAACAAAAATCGTAAGTTAGTTCTGCTATAAGTCAATACAAAATTTATAGTTTGCACAAATTCAATCCATAAATCGAGTAGGCTATGCCTTCGAACGGAGGTGCGGGATGTAGTCGGCCAACGATCTGCATGTCAATGATCCCATCAGACCCATGTACGTTGGAGGCAACCTAGTTAGAAGGTAAACAATCAAAACAGACTGTTCTAAACAGAACACCTGACTGTGCTATATTTCTGTATCTCTGTCTTTGTCATTCGCTTACAAATTAGTCACATGTCACTTTAGCCCACGAGTAGTTACAGTTTAGAATCGATTCTTAACTACATTGGGATGAAAACCCCACCACAACAACAAACTTTGAAGAGGCAACCTGTAGAAACACAAAAAATGTCGTCTGCTTCGCCTAAAGTAAAACTCCCGCTCCGATTGGGGGTCAGGTCAAGGCGACATCTTTTGAGGTGAAGGTACACTGAAGTTGTAAAACTTTGAGAATTACATTAGAACAGATCACTAAAAGTAAATTTAAGGGCACAATGTAGCACAGAACTTCTGAACAACAGGTCGTTTCACCTTGAGGTCAATAAACACACACCTGAGCGCTTATGCAAACATGGACGGTGGTGTGTTTCTTTTTGGCAATTCGTGTCAAGGGGTAAAGCCAAGAGTTGCCCCCCTTCACCATTTTCAATACTTAGTCTATTAGGTATAGGCCTATATGTGCTAAACAAGCAGGCCTACACGTTGTGTAGGTGCATACAGTGTGTGCGTGCCGATGTATGTGCGTGTGTGTCTTCTTCTTCTTCCTATTGGGGATGTTTATCCTGCCCCACGCCCAAAGTGTGTGTGAGAGAGAGGTATTCTGACATACCTGCGTTGAATGACGCATAATAACATCCTGTGTGCGTGTGTAGGATTATTTGAGTAAATTTGCTTGCGCACTGCCCATTTTCCCTACGGGCTGCACTCCCAGCCTGCAGGTTCTGATTTAACATCGAACAACGAGACGCAAATAACTTAATTCCGAATAAACGTATTTTAGTAATTAATAGTTTCTAGGTTGGTAAGGAAAGTAGGTCTCCGTCCGGCGCAGGCGTTAGTAGAACTTTGCACTAGCCTAGGCCGCGGGACAAATTGTCGGGCTCAGGGCAGAATGAGTCACGGTGAATGCCTGTGTATGTGCATGCGCGCGCACGTGTGCGTGCGCAGTGTGTGTGTGTGTGTGTCTGTGTGTGTGATGGCTAAGAAGAGCATCCGGTAAAGAAGTAGGCTTGACTAGTTCGATATTCCAAGCAGCTCTCTCTCTCTCTCTCTCTCTCTCTCTCTCTCTCTCTCTCTCTCTCTCTCTCTCTCTCTCGGCCTCCCCATTACTCTCCCCGCACCCTTTCCTTCTCTCCCATATTCTCGCTCTCTCTCTCTCTCTCTCTCTCTCTCTCTCTCTCTCTCTCTCTCTCTCTCTCTCTCTCTCTCTCTCTCTCTCTCTCTCTCTCTGTATTTGTGCAAGTTTACCTTTTTTTCCAACTACACTAGTTTGTTCCCAGTCTCCTTCTCCTTGTGTCATGTCTTGTGACTAAACGATTATTGACCTGGTGTAAATAAATCAGATTTCAACACTCCCCCCCCCCCCCCTTTTCCGTCTCTCTCGGACACACACACACACACACACACACACACACACACACGAGCACCTCCACCACCTTCCCCTCCCGCACACACATCATTCTTGTGCCTGCAACACCATACATCCTTTAAATCAAAAATCAACATTAGAGCTCCACAAACTGACAGATTGAAGCCTCTGGCGACTGAATTATGGATGGGCAAGCTAATCTTTGATTGAAGCGAGGTAATTGGCAAGGTAATCACAACATTGCCTCGATACCGATATGAGGCCTAGAACCAGTAGCTAATCGCCGATTCTGATTATGGCGCTGTATTATTGGCCTACAGCCCCTGTAGTCATGAGTACGAATTGGACTACAATAATATCTGTATTGTTAAAATGTCGGGACTTTCCTGGTGTTGCACTGCTTCCGGGCATTGCCTTCAGGATCGTTCCCACCATGTTTATATCTACTGTGTCTGTTTCAGACCGAAGGCCGTTAAAGGTGGACCCGGACGGATGAGTTTTTGCAAGAAACACGTCAAGATCACCAGAACGACAGCCTTTTCAAGGATCGGAACACTCGCTTTGCTCTGGTTTCCTAGATATTAAACCGTCAAAACGGCGATTCCTCCTTGGCGGAGATGCCGGAGAGAGTAGCCATTTTGGATGGGGTGGGTGAAGGTCACTCATTGTGGTTGAAGCGTTTTCTTTTTTTGTAGTGCAATAAAAAAAAAACTGGAGCTGTTTCCTTTGTTGTGAGCGAAACTCCTTTAAATAATCTGTCTGTATAAAATTTTAAAAAGAAAAAGAAAAAAGGCTTGCATTGCAAAATTTCGTGCAAACGATTTGGTCTAAACGCAGGCGGCCATTAGAAAAGAGACGGCACACGCCTTCTCTTTGGGTGAACTAATTTGACTTCCAGCACCTCCGCCAAGGCGGAATTGCCGATTTGACGGTTTGATTTCTAGGCAAGGCAAGGCAAGGCAAGGCAAGAAATTTATTTCATATCCCATTTGGGCACAACCAGAGGAAAATGAGTGTTGCAATCTCTGTAAAGGGTGTTTTCCTGGTGATCTGGACGTGTTTCTTACAAAAACGCATCCGTCAGGGTGGCCCTTTTATTAATTTAACCTTTTCATCGCCACTGTCGCCTCTTGGCACCACATGATTTAACACCCATGTCACTAAAAGGCATCAAATGAGGGTCTGGTATCCAGTGACCTTATGTTCTTAATTTTGGGAGGTAAGGATTGGCCCTATTGTATGTATGTCACAGAGGAATCCCAAATATTGCACATATAATCTTTTCTCTGCCCGGGTAAGTTTAATGGTAAATTTTGGCTGAGGAGTGGCTAGCGTTTAAATGGTTTAAACCGATTTTTCTTCTTCTGATCAGTATGTAAATTAGGCTAAACTCCCGAAACGAGTGGCTGTTTAGCCTAATTTACATACTGATCAGCGTATTGAATGTCTAATTCGAACTCATGACTACAGGGCCAGCCTACTAATAACTTCACCGAAACCCTCGCCATCTCTATCGGTGTTCCCTAAAAGAGATCGAGAGAGAGGGAGAGATAAAGACTAAGGCAGACATGCACGCAGAGAGAGAGAGAGAGAGAGAGAGAGAGAGGGGGGGGGATCGAGGGAGAGAGAAAACAATACGAAATACGAATGTATTATTGAGGGTAAAAAGGATAAGCTACAATAGCTTCTTTGCACCTGGCCCTCTCACTCACACCATGCATCAGGCAAAGAAAAATGGACATAAAAACAATCAAGCCAAGAAACTTAAACACAAATTGGCACATGAAATAATGGACAGAGAATCAAATTGAAAAAAAAAGAAGCAAACATGGATAATAATGAGCAATGCTGTACTTGAATTGGTGGTTTGAATTGATTACGAAAAAAAGAAGACCATTCTGAGACAAATGACAATTTTTTCAGAATAATAGCACTTTTAAGGGGCGCGGGGGGGGGGGGGGGGGGGGGGAGGATAAGGGGGGGGGGGGGGGGGGGGGGGGAGAGAGAGAGAGAGAGAGAGAGAGAGAGAGAGAGAGAGAGAGAGAGAGAGAGAGAGAGAGAGAGAGAGAGAGAGAGAGAGAGGAGGGGCTAGGGGGCAGAGGGAAGCGACAATGTGCGTGTGTAGCTTAAAGTACACGTATTGTGTGCGTGGGTGAGTGGTGGGTGAACTTGCACGGTTGGTTTGGCGCGCGCGCGAGCCTGTTTGATTGTTTCTGTGTGTGTGTGTGTGTGTGTGTGTGTGTGTGTGTGTGTGAAGTCAAGTCAAGTCAAAATGATCTTTATTGACGATAAAAGAATAAGCTTGATAAAGCTTTTTTACATCCTATATGTGTGTGTGTGTGTGTGTGTGTGTGTGCGCGCGAGAGAGAGAGAGAGAGAGAGAGAGAGAGAGAGAGAGAGAGAGAGAGAGAGAGAGAGAGAGAGAGAGAGAGAGAGAGAGTGAGAGAGTCTGTGTGTGTGAGTATGTGTGCGCGCGCGCGTGTGTGTATGTGTGTGTGTGAGTATGTGTGTGTGTGTGTATGTGTGTGTGTCCGCTGTGTCTGTGTGTGTGCGCGTGCGCGCGCGCGCTGTTGCTGTTGCCGTATAAAACAGACAGGCAGACATACAGACGGAATTAAATGGACACCAAAAATGGATCGGGCTGGCTCAGAAACTATCACAACAGCGGAAAACCCGATAGAACCCGTTACATTATTTATCACTTCCTCTGACAGCGAGGCCACAAACACCGTTCATCATCTGTCATCATAATTATTATTACTATTGTTGTCGCATTGAAATCATCGTCAATAGGATCATATCAACAACAGCAGCACCAAAGACCAGCAGATGTAAGAGCATCACGACTATCACCATCATCGTCATCATAAAACGTAGTCGGTATTAGTACTTTATAGTCACAGAGGCGTCTCTGTGAAATTCGGGTTGCTCCCACCTGGAGAGCGCGTCGCAGCCAGAGGCGCGCCACCCAATTGTTTTGGGTTTTTTTTGCATGCGATTTTTGTGTGACTGATGAGGAAGAAAGGGGTGGGTGGGTAAATTTGGACCAAATGACAACTTTTTCTTTGTCACTGGATTTAGTGTATACTAAGTGCATGGGCACACGGGACCTCGGTGTATCGTCTCATCCGAAAGACTCCACGTTCAGACCGTAAGGCCCAGTGCAAAGTGAGAGGAAAAAAAACCTGTACCCAGGTTCGAACTCGGGTTTAAATGACACGAGGCGAACGCGCTACCACTGTGCCACTCTACACCAGAGGTGTGTAGCTTTAATCTTGGCGTGCTGTTGTCATTACAAGTTAATATAAATGTATACACACGGTTACATGCGCACACACCACCACCACCACCACAAAACACAAAGGACACTGACAATATACAAAGCGATTGTATCCTCAGTGATCCCGTTAACTGGTGATTATCAGAAAAATACTGATTGAAAAAAACAAAAATATTGAAAACAAAATAACATGTCAGTCCCACCGACACATTTGTACTAAGACTGATACATGGTTTTAATTAACAGAGGACTTTGTCTTTTGGCATTGTCAGTTTACGTGGTTTTCAATTGGTATTAATTTGTTTCCCGGGACTGGTTTTAACGCCGGTTGTTAGGGAAATTGTTGGTGGTGGGTCGGACTGGTTTTCAAAATTCCTAGCTCGATCAGTGATCCTAGAGACAGACAGCAGACAGACAGACTAAAGCCGGCGACAGACTATGCGACTGCTTCATATGACTCGATCAGGTCGTGACGTAGATCAAATTTTGTTTCCCGCACAGAAGTCACAAGCCATCTGACTCGATCAGACTCGATCAGTGAAATTTAGAACCCGCCCTCTCCCTGCCACCTGACTGGGCCCGACTGAGTCAGCATGATCGAGTTAGATGGTATGCAAATGAGGTTAAACGTCACGACCTGATCGAGTCACATGAGGCAGTCACATAGTCTGTCGCCGGCTTAAGACAGAGACAAAGAGAGGAAAACGAGACTGTCCAGAGAACAATGGAGTTTTGTTGTTGTTGTGTGTTGTTTTTTGGTGTGTTTTTGTCCCCTGTTTGTAAGTTTGGTTGTTGTGGTTTAAACAAATGTTTATTCATTTGAAAACGATCAAACAGAAAGACAATGAGAGCAACAACAAGCTCGAAGCTTATACCGTGCTCCTTAAATTAACATCATGGCTCTTCTTCTTCCATTTAGTACCCACAATCACAATTTGATTTTGGTCGAGGTCCGACACAACTGATTGAACAGATGGAGACTGCATTTAAACCAAGTAATATAATGATGAACAAAACTAAAGGTATTGTTAATCAATATCATCTTTTTTTAAAGTTTGGTTGTTGTTTTTTACAAATATATTCTCGGTTCCCTCATCAGTTAAGATTTGTAACTTTGAGACATGTGTGCGTGTGTGTGTGCGCGCGCGTGTTTAGGTGTGTGCGCGCGCGTGTGTAAAATACATATGCGCGTGTGCATGCGTGCGTGCGCGCGCATGTGTGTGTTTATGTGTGTGCGCGCGTACGCGTGTGTGTGTGTGAGTGTGTGCGGGCGCGTGTGTTTGTGTGTGCAATGGACATGAGGGTTACCCTACCCTAATCGCTGTGCATGGATGAATGCTTTTAATGATGAGAAAACCAGCCCTCCAATGCGGTGTAACGAGACAATCTCTCTCTCTCTCTCTCTCTCTCTCTCTCTCTCTCTCTCTCTCTCTCTCTCTCTCTCTCTCTCTCTGTCTCTCTCTCTCTCTCTCTCTTAAACAACGGAAAGCGGGAAAAAAACGACAATCACTTGTAATAAATACGTGGAAAATGCATGCCTTTTTTCTTCTTTTGTTTTTTTTAACTCGAGTGGCATACGAATTTGATGCATACGTGTGTCATTTTTTTTCCAATTATTATTCAATCAACCTAGGGCAGAGCCATAATTCAGTGACAGAAGTAGGCCTAATTAAAACCAGTTTTCGCTTATTGGGCTAATGTGTTCCTGGCTTTCATGTAAAAAAAAAAGAAAAGAAAAGGATACAAATTTTTATACTCAATTGGAAGGAAAAGTAAAACACGCCGTTTTCGATTCATTTGTTACTGACTTTATTTTGCGTGTAGGATTGTGATGGGTTTGTTTTTAGTTCAGTTATATTGCTACTGACTTTAGAGAAGCAAAAAGAGAAGAACACAAATCCCAATAAAACCTGGAGGAAAAAAATATGGGATTGTAATGAACATTACGAAATCATTGCCTTTGCCAGAAGAACATTTTCCTTTTGTTAGCTAAATGTTCTCCTTTTTTATTTATTATTTTTCTTTTTATTTATTTATGTTTTGTTTCTTTATCAACATATGTCCTAAAGTTTAAAACGAGTGTTAATATCTTGTGAAAGGGGTAAGGGTAAAACACTGTTTATCGTTGAAGGTAATCTGAATTGTCATTTACTTCAACGCTTTTGAAATAATATCTAACACGTTTTGAAACGCGACAACATGCCTCGAAACCATCTGAGCATATTTTAACGGATGTTTCTTTTACCACTTGCTCTATCGTATTTAAAAATTATCATTAACGTTTAAAGGTAATTAAGGTTTACCCCGATCCGACAAAGCCTTCTTTTCTTTCTTTTTTTAAACTTTGAAACCTACACTTGATTTGATACAAACCTAGTCATATTTATTATTAAAGTAGTTGGCCTCTTACACTAACTTCCTTTTTTTAGTCGCTTTTAATTATAAATACGCGTCATCAGTGCAAACCTAGCCATGTAAAGGACTTGACATGTTCCATATTGCTTATACAGTGGAATCCGCTTTATCGGCCACTTTTGGGACAAGGCAAAATGTGGCCGATAAAGCGAATCGGCCGATAAAACGAACATCGAGATACTGCATGACGCAATTATGCAAGTCAAAAGCAATGACGTCAAATTGAAATGAATAAAATCTGT
>CM065683.1:54308132-54323132 GCA_017654935.2 Phymorhynchus buccinoides | reverse complement strand
ACATGTACATACTCTCTCTCTCTCTCTCTCTCTCTCTCTCTCTCTCTCTCTCTCTCTTTTCCTCCCCCCCCCCCCCCATGTATGCATACACAAACCCTTAACATTTAATACACAGACAGAGATAGAGAGAGAGAGAGAGAGAGAGAGAGAGAGAGAGAGAGAGAGAGAGAGAGAGAGAGAGAGAGAGAGAAACGAATGATATACGCACACGCACGTGCACACACACACACACACACACACACACACACACACACACACACAGACACTCACACACACACACACACATATATATATATATAATATATATATACACACGCGCGCGCGCGTGCACGCACGCACACGCACACACACACACACACACACACACACACACACACACACACACTCACAGACACACGCACGCACGCATCACACACACAGGAGAGAGAGAGAGAGAGAGAGAGAGAGAGAGAGAGAGAGAGAGAGAGAGAGAGAGAGAGAGAGAGAGAGAGAGAGAGAGAGAGAGAGAGAGAGAGAGAGAGAGAGAGAGAGAGAAATAAAGAGAAAGAGAGAGAAAGAGAGAAACGAATGATATCAAAAGTAAAATAGTGAGATATAAATCGATGCCTAAGCAAACAGAAAGATAAGCAGGCATTTATACATGTGCAACAACCAGCTAGATAGACAGACAAACACGACCGTACAAACCAAAATGAAGCAATGACTGGCAGTAGTTCAAATTAAAGACCCCCCCACATCACGTATCACATTCCCTCTTATATTAGGAATATTTCTTAAGATTCCTTACAAGATGGAAAACACATAAAAACCGTGATCGTGATTGTGACACGTGACGTGCGGATAGAGCGCTAGAAACCACTATGATTAGTATAAACCAAAGAGTGTGAGACAATATTACATCAAGACATCAGAAGAAACCATCACTCAAAAAGACCATTACAGTTAAAGTGACACACAGTGACACAAAACAGAATTCAACTTACAACGCTTCCACCTCCGATGTCGCTGTATCCGATTCAGTGGAAAAGGCCATGGACATTGCCATGATGATGACCTAAACCAACACACCTAGCTGATTCACACAAAACAGACTCCCTTCTTCCTGTTGTTGTTCGGTTTTGTCTTTTTAGACCACCCCTTAAATCTCTCCCGGAAAAAAAGTGTCTGAAGGCTTCTCGATTGTTCAAGTCACGTGATGTCGAGATTTCCAGTGCACAGTATCATAGTGGAAGCCATGTTTAAAAGTATCGACGCACGCTTTGTAGGCCTACACCCGTTGAAAACTTTGATGGCAGCATGGCTATTTCTGATGTTCCTGACACATTGAATGGAGAGTCTAGGTTAGATCGATATGAAATAACGTATAATTATATCGTGCAGAGTTTTTTTGTCAATATAAAAAATTCCCATCATTCGGGCAATCTTTGTGTGTTGTTCAATGGTTGGGAATTCCGCGTGATTAATTAAGAAAAGAAAATTAAAATAACCAGACAAAAGCAACTAATAATTTACATGGATTTTCCACATATCTTCCTCCCACCCGTTGTCCTCTCCCCGCCTCTCTCTCTCTCTCTCTCTCTCTCTCTCTCTCTCTCTCTCTCTCTCTCTCTCTCTCTCTCTCTCTCTCTCTCTCTCTCGCACGCAAGCACGGACACACACACACACACACACACACACACACACACCATAGTCACAAAGACAGAAAATATATTCTGGACACGGAAATATATCGACACGGTCATTAAGTGTCTCTTAAATTATACAACATTGTAGGAGCTTGACACTCGAGCGAAGGAGCCTAAAATTATACAACATTGCTCTCTATATCAGTTTAAAACCTTATTGAAGCTGGATAAATTTTTGTGATGATGAAAATGGTGTTTTACGTCCTCTTGGTCTGAATCAGACACATATGGGACATTTGTAAATACAAATATGGTGGGAACAATACTGGAGGCAATGCCCAGAGGCAGTACGAAACCAGTAAAGTCCCGATTTTTTTAAATTAATACAGATAGCTGTAGCGGTGACCACGCCTCGGTTAAACCTCATCGGCAATGGCACCGCTACAAGTATTTGTTGCATTATACTTGTAAATTTTTGTATTGTTATTGAGTTATTATGAGTATTGTTGTTGTGTGGATTGTTCTTATTCACCGTTTTATTGTTTTGAAAATAATATTGAAAAAGAAAGTACATGTACTTGTGTTTGTAGATAAGGGGCATTATTGCTGCAGATGCAGGTAGAGATTAGTTCAATAAAACCGTTTTTGTGTTGTGTTATGTTGCCCAATCTAGCCCGTAGCAGCTGCTGTTTATAGCCTGTATTGCAATTTGGATGGCTTTCCTCTCCCTTAGGTATTAGGTATTAGGCACTTTATAGTCATAGAGGCGTATCCGTGAAATTCGGGTTGCTCCCACCTGGAAATGGCGTCGCAGGCAGAGGCGCGCCACCCATTATTTATTTTGTGGTACGCGATTTTTGTGTGACTGATGAGGAAGGAAGTAAAGTGGGGGGTAAAGTTGACCAAATGACAACTTTTTCGTTGCCACTGCGATTAACGTGTGCTAAGTGCATGGGCACACAGGACATCGGTTTATCGTCTCACCCGAAAGACTCCACGGTTCGAACTCGGGTATTACTTGACACAAGGCGAACGCGATACCTCTGTGCCACTCTACACCTAATAAACACCTTGTTTCCCCTTGCGGTGCAATATTGTTGTCGTTCTATTGTGTTCAGTGCTATACCCTGCTAGTTATTGTCCTGCTATTGATTTTCCATTGAAGCGTACAGGGTGCCTGATTTATTAGCCTTCTTGGTTTATTTTTTCCACTGACGAGCTCGTGCTGCAGTAAAGGAATATTATGATATGGTTTAGCAGATCCACAATACACTTTCCATCACACTGATTTTTTCAATCGCTCTTTAGAAGGTACAACTCTTAGTCGCTATTTACAAGGTAGAATTCATTTCACTCGTTAAATGGTAAATGTCGCACACACAAACAATCTGCATTCGTATCAATATCATTTCCGATTTTTCTGATTCACTGGTTTAGGAAGTCAAATAAATCAATGTAATTATGCGTGAGTGTACACACCGAAACATGTTTTTTCTTCATTTATTTGAACTGAAAATAAATAAAATATTTGTGAATTGAATTGTTACATGCATTCGCATTAGTGTAATAATTTATTCATTTATGCACATCACCTCGTTACCATATTAAGCTATTCTGGTCAGCTCACATTCTAATGAATTTACAGCACAAGCCGGATGTCCAGAAATATGCACCCCCCCCCCCCCCCCCCCCCCCTATGTGCATCCATTGGACATACGTAGGTTACACTATGAGGATATTACAATATAATATCGTGGGGTAGAGTGGCACAGAGGTAACACGTTCGCCTTGTGTCAAGTAAACCCGAGTTCGAACCTGGGTACAGGGGATTTTTCCTCTCACTTTGCAATAGGCCTTACGGTCTGAACGTGGAGTCTTTCGGATGAGACAATAAACCGAGGTCCCGTGTGCCCACGCACTTAGCACACGTTAATCCCAGTGGCAACAAAAAAGTTGTCATTTGGTCAAATTTTACCACCACCACACCACCCTCAGTCACACAAAATTCGCATGCCAAAAAAAAAGAAGAGGGGTGGCGCGCCTCTGGCTGCGACGCGATCTCCAGGTGGGAGCAACCCGAATTTCACAGAGATGACTGACTATAAAGTACCTAATACCGATAATGCAGACAATGACCTGACAAGGTGGCATGTAGCCTGTTTTTCATAGAATAGCCTTTTCAAATAGGCATGCACTGATGAATTATCTTGACGCAGTCAACTCGTACTTGAAACAGCAGATGACAGAACACTCTTTTAATGTCCAAATATTATGCTCATAGTAGAATACATTGCACCAAAGGTGGACTGGCACACTGTCTGTGATATATAATCGAAACAGATAGCTACGTATTACACTCGCACAGTACAGTTTAGGCCTACCATCACGTGAAAATGATCAACTATCACAACTTTACCACTTGGTCAGTGTACTTTGTTCTTCGCCTCCAACACACGACCTCGTCAGTCAGTCGACAGTTGCAACAGCTGGCGTGTCAGTACTGTAAGCATACTGCTGCTTTTGTGTCAGTCACGTACAGTGCAGTTATTACGTCTGTCGCTTAAGCTCTCGTGTCAGTTTCACGAAGAAGGTGCACTTTTTTTAATTGACGATTTTCGGGAAAAAGCTAGGGGAGAGCACTTCGTGAAAATTAGAGTTGCTTACCTTGTTCCATTACTCGGTCAAATTAAGATTAAGATTAAAATTATAGCCCCGTCGACAGCAAAGACCATGTCAGGGCTGTCGCCACGTTGCATCTCACCACGTTGCATGCTCGGTCAAATGCCATGGCAACAATGCAACAATGGCGTCGAAGCTTGAAACCGCAGGATGCGAGTCAGCGACTTGCAAACATATTTTGTTTAGAAACATTAGGGGTGGCCAGTAGCCACAAACTGATGAAACTTGCAAAATGTGACGTACAAATATAAATTACATACATTTTTAGAATGACGCACGGTGTTCTAAGTGCTGTATGTCTGCTCAAACACACGAGTCGATAGGCTACGAGAGCTGAAGGTAGAGTGACTTCCCCTGTTTGACCGATTGAATTAGACAAGATCACTCACACACACCATGAAATTACTCCCCTTAATTATTTCCGAACAATTCCCATTGACAAGCTTCTGAACGAATCGAGGGTAGGCCTACCTTGAGAGAAATGAAAGAAAATAATGTTTTTATCCTTCTTTTATTTGTTGCTCTTTTATTCTGCTTTTCGTTTACCCAAACATGATTCATTCTGCACGCACGCACGCACAAACGCGGACGCGCACGCACATGATGCACACACACGCATGCACGCACACGCACGCGCGCACGCACGCACACACACATGTACATTCTCTCTCTCTCTCTCTCTCTCTCTCTCTCTCTCTCTCTCTCTCTCTCTCTCTCTCTCTCTCTCTCTCTCTCTCTCTCAATGTTCTTAAAATCAAAGTACCTCTTCCAAGAGTTGATCTCTTCATGACTAGTCTGTTGTATTCGGGCGGTTGTTTGTGGAATACGATTTTAGCTTCTTTTAATGTTCATTCAAGTCTCAATATTTTCAAGAAAAACTACCATAAGCACCTTATGATCAAACATATAAACACCACCACATATTAATCTCTTATGTAGCTTCTGTTTTAAACGTGTATTCATGACATGGTTAATTTGTACATAAATCTTGTTTCTAAACATGAGGTTTTTGTTTTTTGTTTTTTGTTCACTTTAAGGGGGGGGGAGAAGGAGGAAGAAAGTAATTCCTTGTGTTTTGATGATGTCATACTCATAATACATTTGCTTAGATTGATTTGTTTTCTCTTTTTTTTTCTTCCTCCACAATGTATTTCCTGATTCTTGTGAATTCAATTTATATTAGTTCATATGATTACTGTGCTGTGTGCGAGGTTGGTGGTGGGTGGGGGGAGGGTGGATGGGTGTATGAATGTGTAGTTGTTGGTGTGTGTTTTTTGTGTGTTTTTTTCCCTTGTTGCTTTTGTTCATTAATTGAAGTTTTAATTATGCTTTTCTTCTTTTGTTTCGAGGGCAAGATGTAAACAAGCCCATTGTGTGCTTATTCTTTTCCCTCAATAAACAAATGTTTCAAATGTTTCAAATCTCTCTCTCTCTCTCTCTCTCTCTCTCTCTCTCTCTCTCTCTCTCTCTCTCTCTCTCTCTCTCTCTCTCTCTCTCTCTCTCTCTCTCCCTCCCTCCCTCCCTCCACGTAGATAAAGATGCAAACTTATGCATAAAGGACAAGATAACATAATTTAAATATTTTTATTTTATTTCGGATGAGCCACAATACAAACATTGCTGCAACCATACAGTTACCTAAAACCGAGACATGTTTGTGTTTTTATTCTTTTTGTGTGCCTTTTTTCTCTGGACAATCACATTTTGCGCGCGTCGTTTCTTACCTTGGAATAGCAGTAAACTACCATTGATTATGCATGAAATGCCTATTAGTTGAGAAGGACATTGGTTTTTTCAAGCTGGCGCGCATTCAAGCAAGCTAACGGCTCACTCCTACACCATAAGGATAGCATCGCAACAATCAAGAGTTCAAGACGCAACCATAAAAAGCTAAGAAGCTACTATATGAGCCAACACGCTCACACACACACACACACACACACTGGCACACACACACACACACACACACACACACACACACACACACACACACACACACACACACACACACACACACACACACACACACAGACACACACACACACAGACACACACACAGACACACACACACACACACACACACACACACACACACACACACACACACACACACACATACACACACACAGAGAGACACACACACAGACACACACACACACACACACACACACACACACACACACACACACACACACACACACACACACACACACACACTACTGTCTGAATCACTTTTAGTGGAAGGACGTTAAACTGAAGAACAACAACACACACATCCATACGTGTGTGCACGCACATACTGCCTGTATATAGGCCTACACAGATACACTCATGCGCATGCACTATGCAACCATAAAAAGCTAAGAAGCTACTATGTGGATATGTTTGAGTAGGTGCACACGTATCTATTTTTTATATGAATTATGTGGATATGTTAACTTGTAAATATGATGACTGACTGACGTGTTGATTTAACGTCCTCTCAACCAACTAAGGGTCATGTGGGACATTTTTATATATTATCGGGGATTTATAAATAAGATGATTAACTTTGAAGATCTTATCATGGATTATTATAAGTCAGTGAGATTTTTTAAACTTAGTTACCAAGGACTCAAGAGGGGGATTTTATTTACCAAGGGAGGGACATCGCGTAGCTTTGCTTCCTCCTTCTTTTTTTTATTTTTATTTTTTATTTTTATATTTTTTTTGTATATTTTTGTGTGTGTGTGTGTGTGTGTGTGTGTGTGTTAGATATAGAACAATGATTAAGTAACTCACAGAGTTAAACAATAGGATTTCTTTGTTCCATTGAAATCAATGTATAAGGAGAAACAAGACTTCGTTGGGCAACGAGTATTGATTATTTTGGAGAGTATAGTGATTTAGAAACGAAAACCAAAAGAGGTTTTTTGGAGATTTTGTGCAAAAAGAACCAGAAGGGTCCAATCTTCATCATTATTATTGATCAATGTATGGTAGTTATAGGTTTTATTGGCTTTGGAGGTGATAATTATAACTTCATGAAGTTCTAACTGAACAAAAGGACAGTCTGAGAATAGGTGTTCTAAGGTAAGAATATGATTACAATCACATGCATATTCGTTATATTTACAGTAGTACGACTCTGTCCGAAGACGGAAAATTAGAGATGATAGGTGATATGGAATTGGTAAGAATAAGCCTTTTTTAACTGGTTTATGATCCCAGTGATGATCTTTAGCGTACTGTTCTAGATCAGCTTTCCAGTTAATATAGCAGGTATCTTTAAGTAGGCTATTACATTCGTTTACTGATAGACCTATACTGCAGGAGGCAAGATTTAAATTACCTGCTGCTTTTTTAGCTGCACAGTCTGCTTGATCGTTACCTTTTATACCACAGTGGGATGGGATCCAGGTTAGAGTAACCTGAGTTCCCTTACAATTAATTTGATGAACTAAGAAAAGGATTTCTTGTATGATTTCTGCTCTGTTATTTTGAGGGGATTGAAGACCCTGTAGGGATGACAGTGAGTCGGTGTATAATACCACGTTGGTAGCGAGTTGAGGGAGATCGTTTACAAAGTCCAGAGCCTTGAGAATTGCCCAAAGTTCGGCACTGTATATAGATAGATGAGGGTTTAGTTTGAAAGATTTAGTAACATTAATACCTGGAATTGTGAAGGAACATCCTATTTTGGTAGGTGCAAGTTTTGAGCCGTCTGTATAGATTTGAACTGTGTGACGTGAGTAATAAATTTTTTCTTTAGCTGCTACTGTTAGCTGATTAGTGTCTTTTTCTTTAGAATATATAGTTAAACTAGTATCTATATTTGGAGGTTCCCATTCCCAATTAGGAATACCGTGTTTAGGGTGAAATACCACATCCTGTAGTTGAAAATTAGAATTGTCTATACGTATGCGTGTTTTGTTATAAATAAGTCCATTGTGTGTGTTGTGCATTTAAAATTATATAATTAAAGTGATTTATCTTAAACGGTAATATTTTATGTACTGTTTTATTTTATTTTTTATAATATTGGCAACATTTTGTTTTAAGCACTGCTGTTTTGCTTTCAAGTGATAATTATCATCATGTGTGTCTTGATTTAATGGTATTGTCATTTATGCTTTAGAAGCACATCTTGTTTTTAATGTATATTATAATGTGTCTTGTTTTAACTGTGTCAATCGCAGACATCACCACACTAAATTTCTCTCTAAGAGATAATAAAGTTGTTTGAGTTGAGTTGAGTTGAGTTGAGTATATGAGCAAACACGCTCAAACACCCCCCCCCACCCCCCACACACACACACACACACACGCACGCGCACCCACACCCCCACCCCCCCACCCCCACACATACACCACTCACCCAAATTAAACAAAAACACTTGTAAGCGCGAACACTACACCACAACAATTTCTACTGTGCAATCGCTCCGCACTGGGCACCAGTCCCCATGCTTCCAGAAAACGGCTTTCATTCAATCTCCCTCCCAGGCCGTAACACCGCATGTGCATTAGGACACAAAGGAGGCTCACATTCAAGCAGAGAGTTTGCTTGCAGGTGATTACAGTTCGAAGGGTGTGTATCGCATTGCCAGTAATTGAGCTAACGATCAAAGATCGAACCGATGTTTATTTGGATCATATTGACACCATTTGAAATGTGTCTGCCAGTGTGTGTGTGTGTCAGTCTCTACAATGTCTGTTTGTCTCTGCCTAGCTGTCTGTCAGCCTCTCTCTCTCTCTCTCTCTCTCTCTCTCTCTCTCTCTCTCTCTCTCTCTCTCTCTCTCTCTCTCTCTCTCTCTCTCTCTCTCTCTCTCGCTCTGAACTTTTGTTTGGCTTTGATTGTTATGTTTACTAGTCATTTTCCCCTTCCTTCATAATGTATTGAGGTCCATGGCCAATGCACATTAAAACATTTCAGTGTTCAGTGTTCTCTCTCTTCCCACCTCCTCTCTCTCTCTCTCTGATCTTTTGTTTGACTTTGATTTTTATGTTTACTAGTCATTCCCCCTTCCCTCGTAATGTATTGTGGCCCATGGCCAATGTACATTAAAACATTTCAGTGTTCAGTGTTCTCTCTCTCTCTCTCTCTCTCTCTCTCTCTCTCTCTCTCTCTCTCTCTCTCTCTCTCTCTCTCTCTCTAACTGTAAGTCATTGTAAATAAAATGTGTCATTGTCATCATTTGTCATTTCTCTCTCTCTCTCTCTCTCTCTCTCTCTCTCTCTCTCTCTCTCTCTCTCTCTCTCTCTCTCTCTCTCTCTCTCTCTCTCTCTCTCTGTCTCTCTCTCTCTCTCCCCAATCCAGCAATGAAGTCCAGTGATAAATCCAATTCAGATCCCCATAATTATATAATTAGACACCTCTTTTTCCTTGACTGCAACTCAGTCTGTAATGAAAAAGGTATACACATAGTTAACAACGTATTTCAAACGTTAACATGTGGAGGTAGCGTTTACTGGACAATAGTAAGTTGTTGTTGTTGTTGTTGTCTTACCCTGGCTTAAAGACTCCAGGGATCATCATCACAACAACCGAATCAGTTGAACACTATGATAGTATACAAATGTTGCACCAACTAGGGATCAGAACATTACGCCGTGTGTGACCGTTTTGTATTACCCCGCCACGTGAGCAGCCACACTCTGAGTTCGGAGGATTTTTAGACTGGTGATGTTATGCTAGGAGCTTGTCATGGCTTAAGACAACCCCCGCACAACCATGCATAACATAGCATTTTGATGTAGCCTTGGCGTTCTAGCTTATGTCAACTGGTCTGACACAGCCTCATGCCAAGGCGGCCATAGTCGGTGAGTATTATTCGTTATGTCCACGTCTACAGACATCACATATATATAGAATCAGACGGGGTAAAAGCCCATGGGCGGGTAAGAAGCCCATGCCAATTATCTCATGAAATAAAGCAAACTTCAGTCACATTTTGCCCATGAGACGAGCGTTACATGCTGCCGTTATGCGCCTTACTAAGAAATAGTAAGGCCCAGCATGTCCGACTTCGGCTGAAGACATCTTTGCAAGAATTTATAGAAACAAAAGACAGGAGAATGGACCAGTGAGACAGGAAAATAGCAGATGACAGTAAAGCAAAGGGAAAAGGCAGAGTCAAAGAGAGTGACAGAAATAGAGGAAGTTACAAGCACAGAACTTTCAGAAGGTGGGGGAACTATTTGTACAAAAGGTCCCCCGGTATCCCCACAGGGGGAACAGGAAACTTGTGAACCTTGTCACAGTAGACGTAGGCTACAACCGCTCTCTGCTTCTTCTTCTTCTTCTTCCTCCAGTTGGGGATGTTTATCCTGCCCCGTGCTCACCGGTCTTCCTTCAGACCATCCATAGCGCACAGGATGCGTGCTATGTGAATACGTGTCATCCATCCCACCGGCACACACGGCCTACTCGTACCGAATAGTGGGATGGGCTTTAACGTGTGCGCAAGCTCTTGTGCATGCGCTCGCACAAGGGACCTCGGTTTTTGAATAGTCTCATCCGACGGACTTTTTCTCCCACTGACGTCAGGTACCCATTTACACCTGGGTGGAGTGAGGAAAATAGAAGTAAAGTGCCTTTCCCAAGCGGACACATCACTGTGAACCGAGCTGGGTTCGAACCCGCGCACTCGCAAACTCGATCTCCACGCGTACCCTATACTATATCTGAATTTTGTCTCGCTTTTTTGAAATTATCTCCTAATAAATGGGCAAAACTACAAAACTTTTACTCGATTCTATTAACAAACAACAGGGCGATAAAGATTTGGAACTTTACCGTTTACTCGTGAAAGTTTCCCACTAAATCCGAACTTTAGGATTTGTGGATTTCTTTCCAAGGCGTCATAGTTCTGTCTGGTATTGATTTTGAAAAACAAATGCGGTTCATGGAATGGTAAGAGTCTTAAGAGATTTGAAGACCAAGAGTTGTTTGTACTGTATGCAAACCAATAAATCGTTACCTGCTGTCTGGAGGGTTGTGCACAGACAGCATTCAAATCAGGTTTATGTGCAAAACAAAGCAAACTCAGTTAATTAAATACACCCTTATGCTTAACTAATACAGTCAAAGCACACACACATCCACACACGCGCGCGCGCGCGCCCGCGCACACAGAGTCACACACACACATACATACACATACTCACTCACTCACTCACTCACACTCATTCATTCACTCGCGCACGCGCGCGCGCACGCACGCACACACACACACGCACGCACGCACACGCACACACACACACACGGTTACATTTGCAGACGCACGCACACAGGATCGCAAGCCAACATTCACCGTTGCCACTCACCAATTTTTTTGTTAACACAAGCATCATGTTTTAAGCCTAAAAACCTACACTTTCCCCCATCACTCTATCATTACATAACCGCAGAATTCAATCCAGTGTAGTAAGACTTAACCTTGAATTGCCAGGTGAAGACAACCGCAAACTGACACTAAAAGTAAGCTTAGACCACCGCAACCTCCCCACACGTAGGTCACGTACACATGCACACGTGTAAACACACACACACACACACACACACACACACACACACACACACACACACACACACACACCGTGTCACACGTACACACACACACACACACACACACACACCGCACGCACACACACACGCACGCGCACATACACATCGCACACACACACACAACACACACACACACACACACACACACACACACACACACCGCACGCACACACAGACGCGCGCGCACATACACACACACATCGCGCGCACACACACAACACACACAAAAACACACACACACACACACACACACACACACACACACTGACACACACACACACACACACGTGTACAAGTCTTCAAAATATCGATATGAAATTCCACCACTTCCGCTGATCACCACCACCTCAATACCCCCCCCCCCCCCCCCCCCCCCCCCCACCCCATCCCTCCTCACAAGCACCTAACAACCCGTATTACATAAAGTATGTCTCTTATTCTTATGTCACCTTTTCTGAAGTCTGATACACCTGTTTAGACTAACACCAAACACAGTTCTAACACTCAGGTAGCAAGCATTCTACAGATTCCAGAGTTTCGCCAAGCGAAAGCAAATATACTGGTTTTTTTTAGCCTGTTGGTGTAGCTACGCTAGTACGTTAGGCTATACACTAACAGGTCCGAAATAAAACGTGTTGCATTGCTATGTCTACCGTTGAAGAAGAACAGTGTTGTTTCTCTCCAAAGGAATGATGATGACTCAGGCAGAAAACTACACACAGCCACACCTGATACACACAAACACTCCGTGTAAGTTGCTGAAGTCGAACCGTTCAGTTACAGTTTTAATTTCCGTCTCCCTGGTTTACTACCCCTCTCTGCTACTACCTACACTTCATCTCTCTCGGAAGCTTCCTGCTTTACCGGCACGCACGCACACGCGCGCGGGAGGGGGCGTTTGTTTGAAGAAACTAAGACAAAATAGGCCTGCTTTATTGACGGTGTGTGTGTGTGTGTGTGTGTGCGTGTGCGTGTGCGTGTCAAGTCAAGTCAAGTCAAGTCAAAATGATATTTAATGACGATAAAGGAATAAGCTAAACAAAACTTTTTGTCATCCTGTACGTGCGTGTGTGTGTGCGTGTGCGTGCGTGTATGCGTGTTGAGAAAGATAATAGCAGAAAGAGTTGTGTGTGTGAGAGAGAGAGAGAGAGAGAGAGAGAGAGAGAGAGAGAGAGAGAGAGAGAGAGAGAGAGAGAGAGAGAGAGAGAGAGAGAGAGAGAGAGAGAGAGGGAGAGAGAGAGAGAGAGAGAGAGAGAGAGAGAGAGAGAGAGAGAGAGAGAGAGAGAGAGAAAGAGAGATGCGTGCGCGTGCGCGCATGTGTGTGTACAAACATTCATGCACCTAACCTAGATTAGCATGACATCAGCACTATGCATGAAACTGATAAGCACGCAGCAATTGACATAATTTCAAACTTGGACTTCCCCCCAAAAAATCTATATCATGATGTAATGCGGTATTCTTTTGAACCCCCACAAAAAAAACCTCAAAGCAACAAACATGTCACCGCAGAGAACAGTGAAATCAATAGCCTCACATTCAAGGTCTTCTATCCAACAAATCATAGGATTTCGTAGGCTACACATTCTGGCGTCGGTTCCTCAGAAACTTAAAATAGTGACCGCTAAAAAAATAAAAAAAATAAAAAAAGAAGAAAAAGAAATGAGCAGGTAAGAGTTTACTTCAGCCTTAAGGGCCAGCCACACGTCCACTAAAATCGCACGACTGTACGATACGATTCGATCACGTGATCTCCAAGAACAAAATGTGATTGGCGCATGAGATCACGTGATCGAATCGTATCGTACAGTCGTGCGATTTTAGTGGACGTGCGGTTGGCTCTTTAAGCCGGTCCTTTTCTTTTCCTTTCGTCCGCCAACACAGAAAACAAAATAAATGATAAGAACAAGGAAATAAATATAATAATAACCAAAAAAAAGAAATCAGTCACAGCTAGAAGGGACAGAAGACACCCAGGAAGACGTTGCATAGGGGTAAGACGGGGTAAAACGCCCATGGGCGGGTAAGAAGCCCATGCCAATTATCTCATGAAATCAAGCAAATTTCAGTCACATTTGCCCATGAGACAAATGCTAAACATTAACGCTCGTCTCATGGGAAAAATGTGATTGAAATTTGCTTTATTTCATGAGATAATTGGCATGGGCTTCTTACCCGCCCATGGGCGTTTTACCCCGTCTTCACCTACCCACGGAGAAGCAAAGCCCGCTTTTATCAGGAAGGAATCCTTTAGGCTAACCATCACACAAAATACACAAACCCAGTCGGTGCCAGCGGTCTTTCGGTTAAAGCACGTGAGACAGTGATCGCTTCGGATGATGCCAACGTAACGCGCGCGCTAGCTCCGGCTTCCGTTAAAGACCCCGCACATTCCCTCTTATGCTAGGCATTAAGATTATGTGTACACGTTAACAATATTCACAAAATATCACTGTTTCCCCATGGCAACACAGTGCTAACATTATTCACAAAATATCACTGTTTCCCCATGGCAGCACAGTGTTAACGCCATTCACAACATATCACTGTTTCCCCATGGCAGCACAGTGTTAACGCTATTCACAACATATCACTGTTTCCCCATGGCAACACAGTGTTAGGCCACTCATACTATGACTTACAACTCACTGTGTTGCCATGGGGATATAGTGATGTTTTGTTAATCATGTTAACGTGTACAGATACCTTTACTATCTATAAGAGGGAAAACACGTGAAAACCGTGATTTTGACATGTGACGTGGTGGGTATTTAAAGATGTCGACAGGGTGACACGAGGAACGGGTGGATGCGTAACTAAGGCCGTGTACACATTCACGCGGATGTTCCGCGCGGAAACCCATACGCAATCGGTAAATAAGTAACAGAAAGAAAGGGGATAATTTACGCACGTGTCAGAATGTCCCCTAATCCGTATATTATTGGTTTCCTTCTTTCTTTTAATTATTGATTATTTCAGCCTCGAAAATCCGGATGTAGGCTACTGTGTAACTGGCCTAAAGGACAGGGGGGGGGGGGGGGGGGGGGGGGGGAGCGGATGATGAGGTATTGCACCATTATTACGTCATATAGATTGTCAATGGTGGTTGGTTGATGGTTCGTCCCACGTGTGCTGCTTGTCACGTA
>CM065683.1:54293132-54295632 GCA_017654935.2 Phymorhynchus buccinoides | reverse complement strand
CCCGTAATAATCTTTATAAATCTTGTACTCCGGCTGTACGGCGTGGAACAATTTATCTTTTAATTTAAAATCGTGTACATCAAGACATGCATTTATGAAAGCACTTACATTTCATATGTTAGAAACCCTATGAATTAGTCTCTAACTTTAGAAATTTAGCACCTATTCCGTCGGAACATGTCCTTTTAATTGATACTTTACAATTTTTATACTTTGATTGTTCTTTGCTTTGTTCCATTGTGTCCGGGACATTTGTTAATATGGGTGATGGGGAGGAAATGAAATGGGGAAGGGACAACCACATTCACTTCAATATCCCATTCATTTATTCTCTCTCTCTCTCTCTCTCTCTCTCTCTCTCTCTCTCTCTCTCTCTCTCTCTCTCTCTCTCTCTCTCTCTCTCTCTCTCTCTCTCTCTCTCTCTCTCTCTCTCTCTCTCTCTCTCTCTCTCTCTCTCTCTCTCTCTCTCTCTCTCTCTCTCTCTCTCTCTCTCTCTCTCTCTCTCTCTCTCTCTCAATAGAGTTATTTCAATGCGTTATATTATTAGGCTAATGTGTAGTAGTTTGGAATGTTTTGTTTTGCATGTTGAGTTATTGTTTTAGTTGCTTTCGTATTACTTTTCATTCTGAGGACAGGATGACAAAAAGCTGTCAAGCTTACTCCTTTATCCTCAATAAAGATCATTTTGACTTGACATGACTTGACAGAGACAGACACACACACACACACACACACACACACACACACACACACACACACACACACACACACACACACACACACACACACACACACACACACACACACACACACATATACACACACACGCATGCACGCACACACACACACACACACACGTACGCAGGCATGTGCGCAGGCACGCGTGCGCACGCACACACACACACACACACACATACACATACACACATACTTAGGCCTACTCACTTTATACATGAAATAGTGACATTCGCATATGTACGCACTCGCGCGCGTATGCCCGTTTGTGTGTGTGTGTGTGTGTGTGTGTGTGTGTGTGCGTGCGTGCGTGCGTGTGTGTGCTCGCGTGTGCGTACATGTTTGCGTTCAAGCTCATACGCGTATTCTTGTGAGTGCATGTTTTGTGTGCTTGCGTGATTAATGTATGCGTTCACTAGCACGGTACGCTTACGTGTTATCGTTGTTTTGGATACAACACTTTTCGCCCAATCACCTTTTGCCCAAGTCTTTGTTCTCGTTGCGTATCAGTGCGTACCTCCGAGTCGAAGCTCAGCAAACGGAATGTGCCACGGTTCGCCCAAATTGCTCTAGCACTGTTCGCCCAAAATGGTTTCCTAAGCGCGAACCCTAACCCTAAGACCTGCAATGACTTTTATTCACTTCTGGTATTTCTTTCTTTTTTAAATATCTGTTTGATTCAACCATTAAATTATTGATTCAATTCCCTGATTTCCTTGCATGATTTTTGGGCGGAACGTGATGGATGCAAACCGGTATAATTTCCAATTGGGCGAAAGGTGATTGGGCAAAACGTGATTGGGCGAAAGGTGATTGGGCAAAACGTGATGCACCGGTTGTTTTTGTTGTTGTTGATGATGGCTGTGGTTATAAAACCGGCAATTTTGTGTTTAACCCTTTTACCGCCAGCCATATTTCAGCCAAAAATGTACCTGGGTAGAGACCAAATTCATCTGCAGTATTGGGGATTCTTCTGTGACATATATAAAATAAGGTCTATCCTTACTTCCCAAAACTAAGACCAATAGACCCCAATTTGGACAATAGACCCCAATTTGATATAGGTGTTAAATCACAGTGGTGCTAAAATGCGACTTTGGCGGTGAAAGGGTTAATGTGCTAGTCACAGTGTATGACATACACTTATTGTGTTTGTGTGAGAGCATGAACGCATATCGTGTAGGCCTACTCGTGCTTGAGCGTGTCCATGCCTGTAGACTAGAGCTTGGTTTTTTTGTGGTTTTGTTTTGTTTTGCTGTATCGTTCTTGTGTGTGTGTGTGTGTGTGTGTGTGTGTGTGTGTGTGTGTGTGTGTGTGTGTGTGTGCGTGCGTGTGCGTGCGTGTGCGTGTGCGTGCGTGCGTGTGCGTGTGCGTGTGTGTGCGCGTGCGCGTGTGTGTGCGTGTGCGTGCGTGTGTGCGTGCGTGTGCGTGTTTGTGCTTGTGTGTGTGTGTGTGTGTGTGTGTGTGTGTGTGTGTGTGTGTGTGTGTGTGTGTGTGTGTGTGTGTGTGTGTGTGTGTGTGTGTGTGTGTGTGTGTGTGTGTGTGTGTGTGTGTGTGTGTGTGTGGATTGGGGGTCGTAGGCGTGCGTGCTTGCATGCTTGCACATTCTCTCTGGTCAATGCTGTCCAAATCGAATTTGGCATTGACCGGTTATGTAATAGGGCCTCCATTCTCCGAGGTATTGCACTGCTCCAAATTGATTTTCATTTTTATTCCCCGTTCCCGTTGGGTTTTGATTCGATTTAAGAATCTCAAATAATTGTGT
>CM065683.1:54255632-54273132 GCA_017654935.2 Phymorhynchus buccinoides | reverse complement strand
AAGCTATTTTAGGAGACTGGTCGAATGGAAGCGTTGGGTAATCCATTGAGCCTTTCAGCTCGGATTAGCCAGGCCAGAGAACAGACTGACACAGGCCTGTCTCCCCGCTACATCTAATATAGAGGCGGCGGACACTATAGGGAGAATTGAATTGACCTTGGGCTGTCACACGCTGACAAAAAGATGTGTGAAATCTGAAACATTGTCACCAGTTCACTGAGTGCCAGAATGTTTGTTGAAGCAAGTGAGATCCAATGCCTTTTCAAACGAACGTCTCTAAAGTTATGGCTTAAAGAATTATACAAAGCTCAGATATTGTCTTTTTAGATTCAGTTATAGGTTTATTTACCATTTTGTACTGTAAAGTTCAACCTGCGTTCATTAAACAAATTTTGTGAAAGAACTATGAATTCCAGAATGTTGTTGGCCAATTCCTCGGGTCCCATAATTCAGGAGGGGGGTGGGGGGGCTAGTCCCTAAATCTCTACATCCGTCATAGGGCATGCCGCCAGGGACCAATTCCAGAAGATGAACATACAACTATGAATATGGAAATGTGAATTCCAAACACATTTTACTAACCCGCAAATGCTAGCTTCTAGATGTCTATCCATTTTAGCATTCTTTCATTGACTCTTCCACCTACCCATTCTTCACCAATGCCTTGGTGAATCTACATTTCCCTTTTCCAGTTTCCCCCGATTTGACACACTGTTTAACAGTCTGTCGCTCCTAGTCTTCTTATAAAGCCAATTCAAGAGACTAGCCGAATTGAAGCCATAAAAGGTGGACCCTGACGGATGAGTTTTTGCAAGAAACACGTCGAGATCACCAGAAAGACAGCCTTTTCAAGGATCCGAACACTCACGTTGCTCTGGTTTCCTAGAAATCAAATCGTGAAAACTGCGATTCCTCCTTGGCGGAGATGCCGGAGAGAGTATCCATTTTGGATGGGGTGGGTGAAGGTCACTCAATGTGGTTGAAGCGTTTTCTTTTTTTGTAGTGCAGTTAAAATGTTTTTGATCTGTTTCCTTTGTTGTGAGCGAAACTCCTTTAGATAAACTGCATAAAATAAAATAAAATGAAAATAAAAAGGCTTCTATTGCGAAAATGTCGTGCAAACGATTTGGCGGCCATTACAAAAGAGACGGCACACGCCTTCTCTTTGGGTGAAATAAATTGACTTTCAGCACCTCCGCCAAGGAGGAATCGCCGATTTGACGGTTTGATTTCTAGGAAACCAGAGCAAAATGAGTGTTGCAATCTCTGTAAAGGGTGTTTTCCTGGTGATCTGGACGTATTTCTTACGAAACCTCATCCGTCAGGGTGGCCCTTTAAGGTCTAGCTACACTACATACGATCCGATCTCAATGCGATGCGATTGTGAAATTTGTAGGCATTTCTTGGTTAATTGTATTTTCCCGTTTTTGCCTTTCTTACCATACATAAAGCTATATTTTAGGAACATTTTTAGCTAATAACCTTTTTGGAATACTATCCCTATCCCTAACCCTAGCCCTAAACCTAATCCTACCCCCCACTACGTACTGCAGTACACCGCGATTTGTCACAGTTGTCGTTCGTTGCATTTTCCCCTCTTATAGGGTTAGGCTTAGGGCTAGGGTTAGGGATTGGGTTAGTATTCCAAAAAGGTTATTAGCTAAAAATGTTCCTAAAATACAGCTTTATCTATGGTAAGAAAGGCAAAAACGGAAAAATACAATTAACCGAGAAATGTAGGGGGGTGGCACATCTTGACCTTTACCGTATCTCGTACACGAATCTGAAAATAAATATTGTTTTTATATCGGACATTTTATTTCATTCATGTATTGCAGTCTACATGACCATAGTGAACGAAAATAGTAGAGTTATTTTAAGACGGAAATATTTCACGTGAATCATGACTCAGAGATCTTCGCAATCGTAGCGTATTGAGGTCAAATCTTATACAGCGTGGCGCCGGCTTCAGTTATCAGGTCAACCTGACGACTCAGATTAGCTCATCCGAGAATACACTGTTTCCAGAATCATGAGTGCGTTTTAAACAATTAACTCGGGTAGTAACAATGCGATGAATGAACTTGTCACGCACTAAAATGGAAAGATCTTGGACAAAGCAAGACATTTTTTTCCCGATGAACACATTCGGAGCTAACACATTTCTGGTTAATTTCAGAGGGAGTTACCTTTCCTTACTTTACATTTTTGGAACATCCGAGTTTCAACAACTCGTCGGCCCCTACAAAGGCTAGCTGTCCTAACATTCAGTAGATATACTGGTCTTAAGATGCGACAACCCGATGGTTGTTTTACAAACAAAGTCATCCACATTCCCTATTTCTATTGCAAAGTGAGGCCAATGATGAACAATGGAGTTCGATATGTCTTGAGATCTCCTTGCCAAAAATGGTGTTTGGTATTCCAGGATAAATATCACGTCCCATCAAATTAAACTTTACGGACAGTTAGCGTATTAAATCCGAAAAGCACCAATCACCGTTTAGATCGAAAATGATTGCCTAATATAAGATCGAATCATCATTGATAGTAGGCCTACGCTCTGGCTAAAAACATAATGACAATGGGAACTTACACCCGGAGACAAATCTGACTGAACGCGATTACATAAGTTCGAAATAGATGAGTAGGTCTACATATTTGATTTATTTGATGTTTTTACGTATGGTATGGGGGTAACATTTCTACATCCTCCATTACATTGTTTCCGTTTTTCAGATACTATACCAAATCAATTTTATCCGACCGTGTATACTTTTGCATCGATATGGTCCTTAATCTAGTCATGTGACAACCATATTAGTGGCGGCCAGATATGACACATGTTTTCTGTATACTAAGGCCGGGTTCACATTAGATCTGTCAGTTCCGACCCTAAATAAGTGGAAGAAAGAAGGATAAAAGTTTACGCATATAGGGGAACTTCGGACACGTGCGCAAATCTGTTCCCTTCTTTGTTTCACTTATTTATGGATTGCGCACGTGTTTCCGCACGGACTATCCGCTTATGTGTGTACTCGGCCTAACAACACTTACTAAGAAATCCGTTCACAACTAAAACACGAAGGAACAGATATCATGACTGTAAGGAAAGGGAACAAAACGGTCAGGATACATGTTGTCTCTCCACTCACACTCCTTCCAAGGGAGCACCTCGTTTCTGCGCCAGTCACGCTTGGCTGCACGATTTCACCTCGTTTCAGCGCCACTCGCCGACAAGTCCCCGGGAGCGTTACACTTACCTCGTTTCAGCGCCATTTGGCCGACAAGTCCCCGGGAGCGTTACACTTACCTCGTTTCAGCGCCACTCGCCGACAAGTCCCCGGGAGCGTTACAATTACCTCGTTTCAGCGCCACTCGCCGACAAGTCCCCGGGAGCGTTACACTTACCTCGTTTCAGCGCCACTCGCCGACAAGTCCCCGGGAGCGTTACACTTACCTCGTTTCAGCGCCACTCGCCGACAAGTCCCCGGGAGCGTTACACTTACCTCGTTTCAGCGCCACTCGCCGACAAGTCCCCGGGAGCGTTACACTTACCTCGTTTCAGCGCCACTCGCCGACAAGTCCCCGGGAGCGTTACACTTACCTCGTTTCAGCGCCACTCGCCGACAAGTCCCCGGGAGCGTTACACTTACCTCGTTTCAGCGCCACTCGCCGACAAGTCCCCGGGAGCGTTACACTTACCTCGTTTCAGCGCCACTCGCCGACAAGTCCCCGGGAGCGTTACACTTACCTCGTTTCAGCGCCACTCGCCGACAAGTCCCCGGGAGCGTTACACTTACCTCGTTTCAGCGCCACTCGCCAAGTCCCCGGGAGCGTTACACTTACCTCGTTTCAGCGCCACTCGCCGACAAGTCCCCAGGAGCGTTACACTTACCTCGTTTCAGCGCCACTCGCCGACAAGTCCCCGGGAGCGTTACACTTACCTCGTTTCAGCGCCACTCGCCGACAAGTCCCCGGGAGCGTTACACTTACCTCGTTTCAGCGCCACTCGCCGACAAGTCCCTAGGAGCGTTACACTTACCTCGTTTCAGCGCCACTCGCCGACAAGTCCCCAGGAGCGTTACACTTACCTCGTTTCAGCGCCATTTGGCCAACCCCCGTTTTTACACGCAAAAAAGAGTATGGAACTTTGCTCATGGCAAACCACAAAATATCGAAAGTTGTTAGTTGTGAAACCCCCCACCCCCCTTTCCCCCGATGTCTGTTCTCTCCTTACTCTCCCTTCCCTTGCCGTCTGTTGAGGGGCTTTCCTCAATTTACTGAGTCGTTAATCTTTTAACGTCGTTTCATCCTGATTACCACAAAATGTTTTCTTCAATCTACATAATTATACTGTCCCATTACTCCGTCACAGTCTAGGCTTAATTGTGATAACATACATCAATTGTTGTTGCTTCCAATGTTATTGTTACTATTTTCCACACTTTCTTTTCATTTTAGCTGTTTCTTTAATTTGTTAAATGTTATGTTTCGCAAAATGCTGTCAATTATATTTTTTTCTACGAAGTGTCTCATTAGTACGTGACAATTTGTATTTCTATAAAGCGCGTTTAGGCACACATAGGTGCATGCACACACACACAATACACACGTTTATTATTTTTGTATTGCTCTTTTATTTATTTTTTGTTAGGTCTAATTCGAACAGTGAACAGACTTTGAATTAAATAAATCAAATCAAATCAATCGATTAACGACTGACGTTCTTTTGGTAGATGTCCATAGCTCATCGCAGACACACTCTGGTAGTAAGGATGCCGCATGACTTGTCTTGGAAAAGTCGAGACATGATCGTGCAACCTCTCTTCTACGCGCCCTTCACTGGCTGCCTGTTAAGGCCAGAATTGAGTACAAACTCGCCACTCTCTGCTTTCAATGCTTCAACTCTGAATCTGGGCCCTCATATCTTTCTGACCTCCTTCAGCCTTACATGCTTCTAGAGCACTGAGATTGCCAGACTTCTCTGCTTACTGTCCCTAGATACTCTTTGAATTCCTGCGGTAAAAACATTTCTCTGTGTCTGGACCTACAACTTGGAACTCTCTACCTCTTTCTATCAGAAAAACACACCTCCCTCCAAACCTTCACATCTCAGCTGAAAACCTACCTCTTCCATAAATACCTTGACTGATTCACCAGAGTGAGGAAAAGGATGGCTCGGTGTGTGTCTGCATGCATGTGTGTTTTAATACGTGCGCGCGTAGTGTGTGTGTGTGTGTGTGTGTGTGTGTGTGTGTGTGTGTGTGTGTGTGTGTGTGTGTGTGTGTGTGTGTGTGTGTGTGTGTGTGTGTGTGTGTGTTTGTGTTGGGGGTATTTGTGTATGCCCGCATATGTTGGTGTGGGCGTGCACTTTTGCATTCTTATGTTTTTAGTCGGTTCGTCTTAATCTGTTGCAATCTTACGAATGTCTTGTCTATTGTGGGTATGTGAATCATGTTATATTGTTTATGTATGATGCTATGACATGTGCTTTACATAGTTATTATCTTTTAATATGCAAGATTTAACTATCTCCCGAATGTGTGGTCTATTGTAACTTTGTAAATCATGTTATCTTGTAATATGTTAATGATGCTTTAACGAGTTCTATTTATATTTCAATTTGTAAAGCGCACAGAGCATGCTTATAGTGTGGAATGTTAGCGCTATAGCAAATACAATTATTATTATTATTATTAAGGCCAAATGATAAAGCCATGCAAATATAAACATCTTTAACTGAAACACGGCAATCCTACATTACTTTTGCGCCTCAAACTGTAATAGTTCGTAAAGAAAGCTGTTCTTGAGGGCTCAGAATCGAACAAGACTATCGTTCTCTTATTGAACTTAGTAACATAATTCATATCTCAAGCTTATTCTTCAGTAACAATGGACGTTATCGTAGCTTTCCAACTTTCATAAATATTTCTGTGAGAATGCAACAACTTGAAACTACGCTACTAAAAAGCTATCAAAAAAACCCAACTGTTCATCTACCAAGCAGAGAGGGATTTGCTCCCAGTGTGAGAAAACAGTCCACAAAACGTAATGGTGGACAGATAATGTTTCATGCACCCAAATCTTGCGCCAATACATTTAACTCTTCTAGCCCCATTTTTTTGACGTTATTGGTTGTCCGTTGCATCTCAACCGACATGTGTATTCTTTTCAACGACAGAAACAGTGACAACAGCTCTAAAACCAGACAAACACATGGTAGGGTGCTTGGCGGTGAGCGTCTTTGCATTTGATGGGAGTGTAGAGTGATATCTTTGGCGAATATATTTGCCCATGATGCTAGAAGAGTTAATATAATTTAATCTATCAATAACCATAACGACAGTTCACTTCCACTGTCTAAACGGTTCATTTTCTCGATGACTAGTGGCAAAACCCCCCAAAACACAACATACTTACTCATGTGCATCCACCATCCATCCATCCATTCAAGGGGGGGAATCCTATCTTCCAAGCCTTTCAATATCGAGGAGTCTGGGTGTGGGTCAATCTAACTCTTTATTTGCGCCAGACTGTCTCCTCTCAGTGTATTAGCTAACTGTCCCATCTGGCGCTGGTGTTCATTAGCCTCACGCCTGGATGGGAGGGGGGACAGGTGGCAGACAGGGGGGTGAAGGTGATGATCTGAGAGTTAAACGGATGTCAACGTTCCTCTGGCCAATCACACCGAATTGACTCTGTGTGTGTGTGTGTGTGTGTGTGTGTGTGTGTGTGTGTGTGTGTGTGTGTGTGTGTGTGTGTGTGTGTGTGTGTGTGTGTGTAGTGTGTGTGTGTGTGTGTGCATATGTATGCATATCTGTGTGTGTGTGTGTCTGTGTGTGTGTGTGTGTGTGTGTGCGTGTGTGTGTATGCGTGCGTGTGAGTGTGTGTGTGCGCGTGTGCGTGTGCGCGCGCGCGCGCGCGCGCGCGTGTGTGTGTGTGTGTGTGTGTGTGTGTGCGTGTGCATGCGCGTGTGTGTGTGTGCACATGTATGCGTATGTGTGTGAGTGTGTGTGTATGTGTGCGTGAGAGAGAGAGAGAGAGAGAGAGAGAGAGAGAGAGAGAGAGAGAGAGAGAGAGAGAGAGAGAGAGAGAGAGAGAGAGAGAGAGAGAGAGAGAGAGAGAGAGAGAGAGAGAGAGAGAGAGAGAGAGAGAGAGAGAGAGAGAGAGAGAGAGAGAGAGAGAGAGAGAGAGAGAGAGAGAGAGAGAGAGAGAGCGTCATACGGAGAAAGAGAGAGAGGCAGACAGACACAGAGACAGAAAGACACAGAGAAAAAAGGATTTAAATCAGTTATTTACTTCTCACACATGAACAGCTACAGACATGTATTGAAGGATTTTATAGTTTGTAACCCTAAAGGTTCGCACTGAATGTACACCCTATGTATTGATTATACCAGTTTAGATAGATTCGGCTTCAGTATGGGGTGGGTCACACGGGATCCGGACGGGGAAGGGGATGGGACAAAGAAAAGCATTGGATGAAGAAGTTGACCAGTCAATCAATCAATCAATCAATAAATCAATCAATCGATCAATCGTTTCATTGTCCTCATTACAAAATACAACGACACTTGTTTTTGCAGTCGATTACATGATTACAATAATTACAAACAAAACCATGCACACGAACATTTTCACATATGCACACACACGAAGACACCCACACCCACACCCACCCACACACCCACACCCACACACCCACTCTATGGTGGTGTAGAGTGGCACAGTGGTATCGCGTTCGCTTCGTGTCAAGTAAACCCGAGTTCGAACCTGGATACAGGGGATTTTTTCCTCTCATTCTGCACTAGGCCTTAACGGTCTGAACGTGGAGTCTTTCGGATGAGACGATAAACCGAGGTCCTGTGTGCCCATGCACTTAGCATACGTTAAACCCAGTGGCAACGAAAAAGTTGTCATTTGGTCAAAATTTACCCCCCCCCCCCCCTCCCTCATCAGTGACAAAAATCGCATGGAAAAAAAGAAAAAAAAAAGATTGGGTGGCGCGCCTCTGGCAGCGACGCGCTCTCCAGGTGGGAGCAACCCGAATGTCACAGAGACGCCTCTGTGACTATAAAGTACCTAATACCTAATACCTAATACCACACACACACACACACACACACACACACACACACACACACACACACACACACACACACACACACACACACACACACACACACACAACATACACACTCTCTCTCTTGCACATATCTCTCCAAGTCCAACACTATCCTCCCCCCCCCCCCCTCACATCCAAGCAAAGAAGAAAAAAAGGGGTCGGGTAATCATTAGTTTTATTTGGCATGAGGACATTACGTTAGAACTTTCCATCAAATGTGGTCAAAATCTCCTTGAGGGGAACAAAAAAGTCTACGGGGGTAAAGTATTTCAGCTTCTTACACCGGTTTCTACTGTCTGTTTAATTCCTTTCGCTTTCCGACAGACAATACCAGGGCGGGGATCCCCATCGTCGTGACGGCAACACTTTCTGCCACTGCCAGACTGCCCCCCCCCCCCCCCCCCCCCCCCCCCCGACCTTTCTGTCACCGTGGGCAGTCAGACAATGCCCGCTTCTAAAAGAGAAACATTCTAAAAGATTACTACACAGAAAAAAGGTGTTGGCTTGAAATGTATCAGACCATAATAAGAAGAACAAGTAAACCTAACAAATGCAAGCAAAAACAAGTGGAACGCCGAGCGGCTGCAAAGTCCCCTCGCAGCATCGCCGAGGTACTCCGAAATCGGAATGGCGTAAATTTGACCTTAATGTAAAACTAAGTACATCAGTGGATAGCTTGCATCTTGTGCAACAAGTATGCCAAATTTGACGATAATAGACTGAATAGTTTGTGATATATAGCCTTGGGGTTCGGACCCGTGATTTGAGCGCGCGCGATCATGCGCACACGCACGCACAGAAAAATTCATGACAACTGTGTTATAGACCATTCATCAAGAAATGTTGTGAAAAAACTGCATTAAAATAGATGCAAAACTTCGCGAGATATTAGCGAGTATGTGTTTCGGGGTTTGAACCCCGTAACTGGCGCGACCTTGACCTTAATGTAAAACTAAATACATCAGTGGATAGCTTGCATCTTGGCAAACTAGTATGCCAAATTTGATGATGATAGACTGAATAGTTTTTGAGAAAAACGGACGAATAGCCGGACGGACGGAGGCACGCCGGACGGACACCGGACGGACGGACCGGACAAAAACAATAGCTCCCCGAACCTTCGGCTCGGGGACTAAAAAGGGAAGATTACTTGAAAACGCAGCTTTCAAGAGCAGTCACGCTCTCTTCTTCAGACCAGTAGGGGAAGACGGGGTAAAAAGCCCATGGGCGGGTAAGAAGCCCATGCCAATTATCTCATGAAATAAAGCAAATTTCAGTCACATTTTGCCCATGAGACGTGTGTTAATGTTTAGCATTCGTCTTCTGGGAATGTTTGACTGACATTTTCTTTATTTCATGCGATAATTGGCATGGGCTTCTTACTCGCCCATGGGCTTTTTACTCCGTCTTCCCCTAATCAGTATATCGGGCCAGCAACATGAAAACCCCCCAAAACAACAACAATAACGACAATCATCGTCGTTCTTCTCTAAGTCGTCATTTTGTTCTTTGTCTATTATGATTATACGTGGTGTTTTCATAGTCTTTTCGTGTTTTTAAAACAGAACGCATTATTATATTGTACATTTAGATTGATTATTGCTGTGTATTATTTTATCAGAACATGACACAATATTTTGTTGTTGATGTGTACTGTGTGGGTGAAGGGTCATAAAGGCGAACTTGGCACATTCTTATTGTTTGAGAATGATGCTTTGTTTGTCTCACTTTGGTTCTGATCCACGCATTGCTAGATGACTGGTATCGTAATCAATTTTGTTACAGTATTTTAGGTACAGTATTGCTACAGTATTTTTAAAAGTTATCTGGGACAGCATTTCTCTATGCAGGTATGGCCCAAAAGCCTAAATGTCACAAAGAGTGATAGCTTCGCAGCCTACAAACCTTGCAAAGAATGAAGCCAACTTTCGTACTTCCCACCTGGAAAGTGAAAAGGTGGAAGGTGGGAAGTAAAACGCGCTCATATGGGCGCGCTCATATGGGCTATGCGCTGGTTTGGGAATATCCGAAGCAGTCAATGAGTTCGCAATGATCCCCACCTGTAGTGTAGTTGAAATGGTGGGAGTAAAAAAAAGAGTGATTACTTCGCAGCCTACAAACCTTACAAAGAATGAAGCCAACTTTCGTACTTCCCACCTGGAAGGTGAAAAGGTGGAACGTGGGAAGTGTTAAAGTATGCCTATAAAACGCGCTCATATGGGCATGCGCTGTTTTGGGAATATCCGAAGCAGTCAATGAGTTCGCAATGATCCCCACCTGTAGTGTAGTTGAAATGGTGGGAGTAAAAAAAAACAACCGGCTTCAGTCAGATGCGGACTACGAACTCTTTGTTTATTCAGGCTTTTTGGTACGATAGGGGAAGACGGGGTAAAAAGCGCATGGGCGGGTAAGAAGCCCACCCCAATTATCTCATGAAATGAAGCAAATTTCAGTCTCATTTTGCCCATGAGACGAGCGTTAATGTCTAGCATTCGTCTCATGGGCAAATTTGACTGAAACTTTCTTTATTTCATAAGATAATTGGGGTGGGCTTCTTACCCGCCCATGCGCTTTTTACCCCGTCTTCCCCTACCATTTATTTATTCTTTTTGAATGCAGCATTTAAATTAAACCTTCCGTTGTGTAGGCCTATCTAAGCTAAGCTGCTAACGTTTAGAACCATCTCTTACCAAACCGGGTCCAGACAGCGAGGAACCTGCCTGTCTTGGGCTGATTGGTGCCCAGGCCGCTCAGAGGTTTCCGTCTGGCCAGACTCTTACCCATTATTGTGTTAGTTAGCAGTTCCATCCGGGATTCTTTTTTAAAAATTGCCTTGGACCCAGAAAGAAAAGAAAGAAGGCCAGACTGAGGTCGGAGAGGCTATTGTAGTGTCACGCACAGATGCGTGCGCGCGCACGCATACACGCACATACGCACGCACGCACATACACATACCCACGCTTACAGAGAGAGAGAGAGAGAGAGAGAGAGAGAGAGAGAGAGAGAGAGAGAGAGAGAGAGAGAGAGAGAGAGAGAGAGCATACTCCAAATTTTTATACTTGCCACCCCACCCCCTTTGTCTCTGTCGAGAGAGAAGCATACTGCAAATTTCTTTCTTCTTGCCACCCCCACCCCCCTTGTCTCTGTCCATTGCGTTTCCCTTTATTGTCTCAAACGGTGGATTATATGTGGAATTGTGAGTCTTTATGTGTGTGTGTGTGTGTGTGTGTGTGTGTGTGTGTGTGTGTGTGTGTGTGTGTGCGTGCGCACGCGCGTGTGTGTGTGTGCGCGTGTGCACGCGCATCCTCTGTCCTAAAAAACTACCACACACAGGCACAAGTAGGTCATACAACGCACACTTACAAGACTAGCACAGTCACAGCAGTCACAACACTACACCCACACACACACACACGTATGCATAAACGCACACTTACACAGACACACACACACACACACACACACACACACACACACACACACACACACACACACACACACACACACCACATGCACACACACACATCACACACACACACCGACACACACACATACACATACACACACACACACGCGCGCGCGCACGCACGCATGGACTTTCCCTATACACACACGGGCTATGCACATAAACACAGTCTACGTCTAAGTTCATGCATGTGCGACATTATCATATTTATTCACTAATAGACGGGCAAAAACAGACACAGATATTGCGCACAACCACACACGCCCGCGCGCGCGCGCACGCACACACACACACACACACACACACACACACACACACACACACAACACACACACACACACGAAAACAAACACACACACACCACATCTGCATGAATACACAACAAAAAACCACGACACACGACCATCAGACCAAATTAATGCACAATGATTATTCTACGTGGGAGAAACAAACGTAATATCGCAGCTCACGCGTGAGGGAAATCGTTTTCCCATGCTATCGTCTGGTTTGTGTTTTCTTAAGAGCTCTGAATAAAACAAGTGTTCATGTTCCTTGGCACCGCAAGAGCCAATCTACATGTGGCAGATTGCAGCATCAGCTACCTCACAGGGGGTTTGAACTTTGGATGAATGTATTCATGACTTTGATTCCACCGGGAGAGAAAAGAAAAAATATAACAAAACCATATGAACGTACTCTCAATTCGACGCAAAGGAGAAAACGTTTTAAACAATAAGTTTTTTTAATTTAATGATTTGCTATTAAATTAACCAACATAATATTACGTGCATCATTGTCACGAAACGAAAGACAATCCCGTCAATTTTGTTATTCAAATCAGTTCAGTAATTTTGACTGGAACACATTTTTTTTTAAATGTGAGAAGGTTTTTATGGCTTGCCATTTGGGTAAACTTGACGTCACTGGCCTCAGTTGTTGGGTTTTCAGGAACACTTCTGCAAAGTGTCATTGTCATTAGTGGTATGGCTTTAGCTTTAAGTGATATTTTTATTTAAGAAAATCAATTCAGCTGGGAGGACACTCATACGACTTGGCGTTTGGAAAAACTGGTGGAACAGGCATCATTAGGAGCCATTCTGCAGAATTTCAATTTGTGCAGCCCATTGCGCGCGGGGCGGCCCGCACACACACACACACACGCACGCACACCAACACAACACACACACACACACACACACAGCACACACACACACACACACACACCACACACACACACACACCACACACACACACACAACACACAACGCACGCACACATCAAACACACACACACACACACACAACACACACACACACACACCCACACACACACACACACACACACACACACATATATATATATATAGAAGAAAAGTGTCCCCCGAGTAAGATGTAATTAAACATCGAAATATTGGGAAAATCTGTTTGTTTGTTTTTCTTTTTTCAATCTCCATTTTGTGGGTCCTATATATATATATCGATAATATATATATATATATATATATATATATATATCTATATATATATATATATATATATATATAACGTAAAGACAATCCCGTCAATTTTTATTCAAATCAGTTTCAGTAATTTCGAATAAGAGAAGGAACAATATTCAAAGTGTTGTGTGCACTGTTTTTGAGCGTGAAGTGACTTTAATTATATATTATATATAATTATATATAATTATTTAATTATGTCGAGAGAGTCAAAGTGGGGGGGGGGTGGGGGGGGGGGGGGGGTTGGGGGGGGGGGGGGGGGGAGGGGGGGGTGGGGGGGGGGGGGGGGGGAGGGTGGGGGAAGGGGGGGGGGGGGGGGGGGGGGGGGGGGGGTGGGGGGGGGGGGGGGGGGGGGGGGAGGGGGGTGGAGTGGGGGGGGGGTGGGAGTGAGAGAGAGCAACATTAAGTGAAACAAATTTTATGTTAGCACGTGTGTATGTACATGCACATGTTTATTTTTACTTAACTTTTTAATATGTGAGGTCTTTAATTTAAGGGAAGCGAATGTGTTTTTTAGAGCTTGACGTCATTGTGTGAATTTGTCATCAGTATGATGACATTTCCCCACAGTACGTCAATCATTCTTGTAACTTAGAATGTAGATGGATAAAGCTATAAAGCGAAACGTCTGCGTCAAAATGTTTTGTTGTTGTTTTGATTGTTTCACTTAATATTTATATATACTTTGTGCTGGTTTGCTTTTATTATGGATTTTTGATTTGATGCAGAGAGGACACCATTCTTTTGTAGAATGTCTTTTTTGCTCGGTTTGGCCATCCACTGGACAGTCAAATTGGCAGGCCGATCATGCAAACTGATGAGACCTTCTCTTAAGTCGAAACAGCTGTCTTTGCATAAGGCACTGTCTATCTCCCCCATTGGGAGGAAAAAGAAAATCAGCACAAGTTATATAATTTTTATTTTTTATTTTATTTTTTTATTTTTTTATTTTTTTGAAGCACGGAACATTACTCAAAGTTAACGTTAACTGGTTTTGTTTCTGAGGTTGACAAATAAAGACATTGGACACAGAAAAGCTTTTTCAAAGCAAACTATTCTGCATTTCAATGCACTAACTATTCAGTCCTTCAGAGTAGTGGTACGGAGCTGGCTATTCACTGAGATTTTTCTTTCATGGCTATATAATATACGATAGATTTTTTTTTTCGCGCTCACGTGCGCTTAACATATATACGTATGCGGCCTCAAATCAGTTCATATTTCGAAAAGAGAAGGAACAATATTCAGAAAGTGGATGTGGAGGGAGGAGAGAAGAAAGGAAGGGAAAAAGGAAAAAGAAAAAAGATTTTAGAAAGGATATAGGGATAAGATATATAAAGATAGAAAGGAAAGGGAGGGAGAGAGGAGAAGGGGGGGGAAGAGGGAGAGGGGGGAGGAGGAAAAGGGAGGAGGGAAGAAGGTAAGGTCGAAAAGGAGGAAAGGAAGGAAGAGAAGGAAAGAGGAAGGAGAGGGAGAAAGGGAGGGGAAAAGAAAGAAGGAAAGGAGAGAAGGGAGAGGGAGAGGGATAGAGGGAAAAAGAGAAGGTGGAAAGGGAGAAGGGAAAAGGAGGAGGAAGGGAAGGGAGGGGGGGATAAAGGAGGAGAGGGGAGAGGGATGGAAGAGGGGGAGGGGGAAGGAAAGGGGGGAGGAGGAGTGGGAGGATAGGTAGGGGAAGGGGGAGGAAAAAGGAAGGGTGGGGGGGGGGAAGGAGGGGGGATAGGGGGGGTGGGGGAAGGGGGAAGAGGGAGGGATAGGGGAGAATAGGGAGAGGAAAGAAAGGAAAGAAGGAGAGGGAGTTGTAAAGGGGAGAAGGAGAGAGAGGGAAGGAGGAAGGAAAGAAAGGAGAAGAGAAAAGAAGAAGGAAAGAGGAAGAGAAGAAAAAGGAGGAAGAGATGAGAAGGAAAATGGGGGAAAGTTTTTTTAAGGGAGCGAGAGGAAGGAGGCCAAGGAGATAGGGAAGGAGTGGGAAGAAGCTCACACACGAAGAAGGGAGGAGGAACAGAAGTGAAGGGAAAAGGAAGGGAGAGAAGAAAGAAACAAGAAGCAGAAGAGAACGAGAAGAGGGATAGGGGAGGAGAGGGAAGGAAAAGAGGGGGGAGAGAGTGAAACAAGGAGGTTATTTAGGGGCAAAAAAAAGGGAAAGGGGCTGGGAGGGTCAGGGGAGGGGAGGAGAAGAAGATAGAAGGAATGACATACTAGGAAGAAAAGGAGAGCAACAATCATAGAAAAGGGGAAAACGACAAAAGAAGAAGCCGAAGGGGAAAAATGGAAAACGAGGGGACTGAAAGAAGAAGAAACGGATTGTGTGACATGTAAGGGGAGGGGAAAGAAATAACCAGGAACTGTATTCGGGCAGGGGAGTGATGGAGGGGGGGAGAGAATGAGGGGGAGCGAAATGAGCAAGTGGAGGGGGAAAAGAGGAGAGGAGAGAACCGGATAGAAGGGAAATAAGGAACAAGGAATAGAACGGCGGACCCAGGTGGAGGGTCAGAGGGAAGGGAGGAATGTTGAAGGGGGCGGCAAGTGACGTTTCAGGGGAAGGGAAGCTTGTTTGAATAGGAAGGGGAGCTTGTCGGAGAGAGGGGGTCGAAGTAATACTGCGTATTAGGGGAAGGATATGAGGAAGGAGGAGGGGCTCAGGGGGCTGACTCGAGAGAAAGAGAAAAGGAAAAGGAAAGGGAGAGGGCGGGAAAACATCAGGGTTTGGAGTTAATAAAGGGGGAAGCTGGAGAAGGAAGAAAGAAAGAAGAAGAGAGGGAAGAAGAGAGGAAGAAGAAAGGTGATAGGGAGGGAAGAAAGAAGGGGAAAGGGAGAGCATGGGTACGGAGATAGAGTGAGAAGTGAGATGATGAGAGAGATGATGCGGATGGAGTTTCATTCTAGAGAGAGAGAGACAGAGAATAGAGAGAGAAGAGAAAGAAAAGAGAAAGAGACGTACGACATGTAGATAGAGCGAAGAACAGACAGATCTCGAGAGAGACACAACCGCACATCCCTCATTCTTGTGGTAACGTACACCCTTTCTTATAGAATTAGGAGGACCGGCATAAACAAACAAGAATCTATACAAAACACAGTCATGCTATACACGCAGGATAGTTTTGCAGTTTTTATCCCTATTATTCATGGTCCTTTTCGTTTTCCATTTTTGACCTTTGGTTTTATTGAGTCTGTTTCTCGTGATATACTTTTCACAAGGTGTCTTACTTTGTGCGTGCAGATATGTGTGTGTGTGTGTGTGTGGTGTGTGTGTGTGTGTGTGTGTGTGTGTGTGTGTGAGTGTGCGCGTGGTGTGTGTGCGCGCGTGTGTGGCGTGCGTACCATGTGTATGTGGTGCATGTGTGGTGTGTGTTCTGTGTGTGTGTGTGTATGGTATTGTTGTGTGTGTGGTTGTGTTGTGTGTGTGTCGTTGTGTTTGTGTGTGTGTGTGGTGTGTGTATATATGTTTGTGTGTGTGTGTGTGTGTGTGTGGGTGTGTGTGTGTGTATGTGTGTGTGTGTGTATGTGTGTGTGTGTGTGTGTGTGTGTGTGTGTGTACGTGTGCGGCGTGTACGTGTGCGTTGTGTTTGTGTGTGTGTATTATGTAGGTATGCATGTGTGTGTGTGTGTGTGTGTGTGTGTGTAGGCATTGTGTGTGTGTGTGTGTGTGTGTTGTGTGTGTGTGTGTTGGTGTGTGTGTTGTTCTCCTGTTTATGGTGTTTTCATGTCTCTTGTTATCTTTCCCTTCACACCGCCAGTAGTTATGCATTTTGCATGCCACGGGATTTTGCCTGGTAAAATACACGGTCCCTTGCTTTTCTCTATCATCCTCTACCTCTCTCTCTCCCTCTGTCTGTCTGTGTAGCTGTCTCTCTCTCTCAATTGTTTTCGCTTGGATATCATACCATTCTACTTCCACTTTATCATTGTTTTCTCTATCCTCTGTTTTACTTCCCTGTTTCATAGTGTCTCTGTTTCTTTGTTCCGCTCTCTGCTCTCTTCTTCTCTGTCTGTCTTGTCCTGTCGATGCCTTCCTGTCCCTGTATGTCCTGTCTTTCTCCCTCTCCCTCTCTCTCTCTCTCTCGTCTCTCTCTCGGCTCTTCTCTCTCTCTCTCTCTCTCCTCTCTCTCTCTTTCTCTCTCTCACTCTCTCATCTCTCCTCTCTCTCTCTCTCTCTGTCTTTCCGTTCTCTCTTCTCTCTCTCTCTCTCCTCTGCTCCGATCTCTCCTCAGTCTTCCTCTCCATCTCTCTTTTCTCGGTCTGTCTTTCTCTCTCTTCATCATCGTCTCTCTCTCTCTCTCTCATCTCTCTCTCCTCTCTCTCTGTCTTTCCTCTCTCTCTCTCGTCTCGACATCACGTCATTCTCCTTCTCTCTCTAATCATCTCTGTCTCTCTTCTCATCTCTCTCTCTCTCTCATCTTCTCCTCTC
>CM065683.1:54240632-54243132 GCA_017654935.2 Phymorhynchus buccinoides | reverse complement strand
ATTCGAGTTTTTACATTCCTCCTAAACGACACACTCTATAAATATTGGGTTTACAATTGCGCATGCATTTGTCACAAGCCTGTTAACTGCTTTTAGGCTTTCGACTTAATAAATAAAAACAAACGCATTAGAAAAAGATGTGTTAATTTAAAGGCATACATTTTTGTGTGAAACATACTGTCATACGTAAACAATTTACAACTAACAAAGCCGAAATGCATAAAATCTGAAACAGTTTGCAATAAGGTCATATTGTGAGAAAATTTAAAAAAAGGTTCTGTATAGACCCACTTAGACTGCAGGGAAGACGAAATAATATCCTCAACTACGCAAAAACGATATTTTTGTCTTTAACCAATAATGCTTCATAAGCAAACGTGTAAGTAACCGAAAAGCTTAAATTTGAAATAAACATTATAAGCAATTCTCGTTTTCGATGGAAAATACCCCATTAAGTGTCTGCACGAAGGTTTGCGTGTTCATTGAGCTTTACACAAAAAGACACCAAACCACAAGGAACAGCCAGAACAACAAATAACGATTAATAAGCACTATAGAGAATCTGAGTTGTGTGCCAGAAGGCTGCACATTCCAATGAGCACCCCCCCCCCCCCCCCCCCCCCCCCCTATTTACAAAAAAAACCTTCCCGGCTTTAAATCTTCTCTGACACGCAGTTTTTAGAACCTTCAATCAACGAAGCTTAGCCAGTTGATTCCACACCTTTTTAGCTCACCACTGCTAGAAGCTATGACAGGGACAATGCAGAAAGGCGAAAGGAGGGAAAACGCAGATAGTGAGAGGGGTAGGGTAGAGGACTTGAGTGCGTGCGAGGGACGGAGGGGTTGGGGGTAGTCCAGACAATTAGTCTGGCATTTTTTGCGACCTTTCAGATGTTCTTTACAAAACCCAAAGTGAAGGTTATGTTTTGCTTGCTACTTGGTGTGACCTTTTGGGTGGTGGGTGGCCTTTGTTGTTATTGTGTGTTCATCTGTCTATCTGGTCAACACGTCTGTGTGCATGAGTGTGTCTAAACGTGGTCATTACATGGGAAGCAAAAAACAGGTCTTGCAATTAGCTACTAAGTTAAGTACAGAAACTTGGCTCATCTCATTTGTTTGGAAATGTTAAAGGGACACCCTGACGGATTAAATTTTGCAAGAAACACGTCGAGATCACCAGAGAGACAGCCTTTTCAAGGATCGGAACACTCACTTTGCTCCGGTTTCCTATAAATCAAACCGTCAAAACGGCGATTCCTCCTTAGTGGAGTTGCCGGAGAGAGAAGCCATTTTGGACGGGGTGGGTGGAGAAGAGTGGTTGAAGCCTTTTCTTCTTGTAGTGCAGTAAAAATAAATTGGAGCTGTTTCCTTTGTTGTGAGCGAAACTCCTTTTGGTAAATTGTAAAAAAAAAGGTTTGTATTGTAGACATTTCGTGCTTTGGTCTAAGTGACTCAGGCGGCCATTAGAAAAGAGAAGGCACATGCCTCCTCTTTCACTGAAAGAATCTCACTTCCAGCACCTCAGCCAAGGAGGAATCGCCGATTTTACGATTTGATTTCTAGGAAACCAGAGCAAAGTGATCTCTGTAAAGGGTGTTTTCCTGGTGATCTCGACGTGTTTCTTGCAACACTCATCCGTCAGTGTGCCCCTTTAATACCATGTGATATACATGTCAGGTTTGAGTACGCAACGAAGTTCTGCTTATGTAAATCAATCACAATTAACGCTTATTATTAACGTCGTTAGAGTACACCTCTTCTAAAATGCTCCCCAAATGTTATTATTGACCTTGTGTTTTTTCAAGGTTGAAACGGTTTGGCTCTCATATAAATAAAACAATTAAGGAGAGCTAAACATGTTAATGTTTCCATAAAGCGGTTTTTTACGGGTTTACAAGTTTCCTTTACATCAGATGTGTTCACGTGTAAGTCTACTCTAAGCATTGCCATTTCACTAACATTCGCGCAAACGTTTGAGAATGTCCATGTGACAATGGAGGAATGGTGAGGGGGAAAAATGAAAAGAGACACGATACATGGTGCTTGACAAACTACAAGAGATCATTACCCAACATTATTTCTTACATAAAAGCGGTGCGTAAAAAAACAACACAGCATTATTTCGTAGGGGAAAACATGACTGTAAGCAAGACATGGTCCCATAGTATAGTTGGTAAAACCTTTTTTGCTTTTTCTTCTTCTTCTTCTGCGTTCCCAGGCCATATGGCCATAATGGGTAAGGCAAAAAAATTATGTGTCCGGTTTTCAGTGTTCACTGGTCTCCCCGCTGAGTACAGCCGACACATTCCCATTTCGGAGTAGCTCAAAGGAGAACAATTATTTGGAAGATTGTTTTGCAACAAAAGGCAGAAGAATGGGCCAATAAGTCAGAAAGATAGTAGATGATAGAAAGCAAAAGGAAAAGGCAGAGTCAAAGAGAGTGGCAGATTAGAGGAAGTTACAAGCACAGAACTTCCAGAAGGTGTGTGAGAGGGGGGGG
>CM065683.1:54230632-54235632 GCA_017654935.2 Phymorhynchus buccinoides | reverse complement strand
CCCAGCAGCAAACCACACAATAATTATGAACATCTTATGCAAGAAGAGAACGCAACATGAAAAAATCATACACACAGAAGAGACGCTATATGCATGTCTTACAACAAAAGAACAAACTATGAACATGTTGGGCAAGTAGAGAAGAAACGTCCATAACAAGGGACCACAACATGAACATAAATGTACGACAATAGAGCACAACATACATATCGATGGCTTAGAGTCAAAACGGACTATCTTTAGATAGTCCATTGACTTATTATTGATGTTATTGCAAAAAACTAAGAACTTGTATTAAAAAAAAAAGACTGCAAATTTGTAAAATGGGGATTATGCTTTTCATATTTCTGCAGTCTTTTTTTTGAAAGAAGTTATTAGTTTTCACAATAGGTTTAATAATACGTCGATGGGCTATCTAAAGATAGTCCGTTGTGACTCCAAGCCATCGATATACAGCCTGTCATAACTGAACAGAAGAATTGTGAATGTTTCATTGAAAATACGCTAACAAAAAACAAAACCAACCAGGCCAATATGCATTGTACCACTAAGCTGTGAATACGGGTTTCCTTCAAATTCCAAATCAATACATTTTTTAACATTTTATTTTCAAAGGCAGAAGGTCTGAATGTAATACCTTTAAGCCTCTAGAACCGTAACAACCATAATAAGTATGATGCATTGGAAAATTATACCGTCCTGTAAAGAAAAGGAAACTGCTGCAATAATTAAAATGAATAGGCATTGTTGTCATAAAGATAAACTTGGCCTTTGTTGACGTCCGTGATTTCTTAGGCTTCTCACATAATTTTGAAAGCCATTAACCCTTTCACCGCCAAAGTCGCATTTTAGCACCTCATTGATTTAACACCTATGTCACCAAAAGGCATCAAATTGTGGTCTATTATCCAAAGACCTCATTGTCTTACTTTGGGGAAGTAAGGATATACCTTATTTTATATACGTCACAGAAGAATCCCCAATACTGCAGATGGATTTTGTTCTCTACCCAGGTAAATTTAATGGACATTTTTGGCTGAAATATGGCTGGCGGTGAAAGGGTTAATCTCGTTCTATGAACCAGGCCATCGTTGAGTTCTGACTCTAGGTCGACAGTGGTACATAACAGATAGGTCTACTATCTATATTTGCTTTTGATTCTTCAATGCCTTAAAACAATCCGAAATAATTTACCACACCATGAATTGGCAACGCTATGGTTAATGTATTTTATGTAAAACGCCTCTTCTGAAGCTCACAGTAAATCGGTTCAAGTTCGGATTTATCCTAACCATTCCCTCACATCTGAAATCTTAAGAAAGCATTCTTTGAAAGTAATGTCCACCTTGTTTGACTATAATCGATGCGACAAAGAGGACAGCTTCTCCCAACAGGCAGAAGTGCTTTATGTAAGGGTCTGCAGGGTGGTATGTGTGTTTCGGTGGGACGGGAGGTGTCTCTTTTAGAGGTGGGGGGAAAAACCGGGTTGAACCGAAAAACCGGTGCTAAACTTTCGCGGTTCGAAAAACCGGTTCGAGTTGCTCTGAACCGGTTTTTTAACTGCACACTGAAAGTAAGTTGTTTTCTTAGAATAACGCATTCTTTTCGAAAAACAATACTAATTCTCAGCGCAGATTGGGTGTTTGTAAACCAAGAGTAGCTGTTTCTAGTTTGTGGTGGTGTATGGCTTTGACTTTGTATTGACTGAGTGTTGATCGAGTTGAGTGTGTGTGTCATAAGTCATAAGTTTCTTTATTGTGTGTGTGTATGTGTGCGCGTGCGTGCGTGTGTGTGTGTGTGTGAATATTCTGACAAATAAATATGTGTTTGCATAGGTGAAACTAGTGATGCGAGTACTGGTTTAAAAAAACCGGTTCGACAACACCGGTTCGAAGAGGGAAAACCGGTTTTAAAACCGGTTCGGATTTTTGAACCGGTTCTCAACTCTAGTCTCTTTTACTCTAGGGCGAACCATACAAATTACTATAGGGATACTTCCCTTTCGGTACGATCTTACGAAAATTTGAAGGCAAATATTTTGCAAGAGAATCTTCTATTTTATAGGCTGACACACGCTGTTCGACGATGTGTCCGTTGCTAAACTAACTAAAAAGTAGACAACTCTATGAGAAGTAGAAATAATCTCAAACGGATTGCTCAATCACCTTTTGACCCATATAGATTCAGACGCACGTCCAATAAAATGTATTTATCAATCAAAATTATAAGTAGAAAGCCAATGGAAAACATACGCACATACCTCTCTCTCTCTCTCTCTCTCTCTCTCTCTCTCTCTCTCTCTCTCTCTCTCTCTCTCTCTCTCTCTCTCTCTCTCTCTCTCTCTCTCTCTCTCTCTCTCTCTCTCTCTCTCTCTCTCTCTCTCTCTCTCTCTCTCTCTTCTCTTTTCTTTCTCTCTCTCTCTCCACGACACGCGACCCACGTGACACGCGCGCGCAGGTTCCTGGAATGTTATTGGATTACGAGAATGAGCGATCCGCCATCTCCCTTCACGATCTTATAGAGTCCGATATTTGTGTGTTATTTTAACAAGGGAAACAGCGCGGAACAGCGTGTGTCATCCTCTAAATTAAAAGCACATTTCACACAAAAATCGCCTTCAAGTTTTCAGAACATCGTACCAAAATGGAAGTATGACTGCATATTCGCTCCACACTATTTGGTAACCCTAACAAAGCACAGAAAGAGGAGCTACATACTAAATAAACAAAGACGTGGACCCATGGCTACTATACTCACGCAGTTGCCAGTTGCTGAAACAGTGACAGAGCCAAACAATGCTGCTGCAGCAGACGGTACTTGTGCTGCGGACTGATGCCAGGCTGGGAGTGAAGCAGACGACACCTGTCTTCTGCAGTCAGCCCTCTCTGATTTCCCAGGGCCCCAGCAGAAAACTCACCCCCTTGTGGACCATCACAGCCACACAGCTGCTGCGCACAAGGTCTGGGGCGACGCGGGGGGAGAAGAAAGCTTTCGTCTAGAGAACACTTTACGCGGGATTGACGAGGACTGCGTTGACAACTTCGAGCTGAATGACAACGACCAGGATTGAAGAGACGATCTTCGTCCTCGTCCTCACTGAAATCGGACCATGCTTCGTTACTGGGCATTCGGAAATTGCCGTCTGAGCTTGAAGTGGAGAGGTAGTCATCATGGCATCCTTTCACAATGACTTTGGGGGAAGATGGATGGTAATCTTTTGCGGTACTTGTGGCTGAACGAGACGGGCGATTACGCTGTGACTGACTGTCTTCGGACGTTACATCGGAAGGAGAGTGGCGTTTGAAGAGGCGATGCTTGTCATTCGATGCCAGACTGGAGTACAATCCACTGCCATCTTCAACAGTTGATTCAGTGTCTGAATGAAAGCGCAGCATCCTCAGTAACTATTTCCTCTGAATCCGGGTAATTGAGGCCCGCGCTTTGTGAAGAGCCGATTATAACCAAACCACATTACCAACTTTTTGGGGGTCCGAGAGGGTAAATGATGGCTATTTTCTGACTTTGTTCAAATGCATTATTACTGCTGTATTGCATTCACAGGTTTGTAATACATATGGTTTGATTTTCACTTTATAACATGTGTGACCCCACACCACGAAAGGGACATTAAGTGTCAAATTGACCATTCGGAGAAACTTATACTTTTGAACACCTCAGATAATGCTCTTTCTAATGATGGAAGAACCATTCTTGTATCGTTTTCCGTTCTGGAGGTATGAACATTTAAAGTTAGTAGGGTGAAGGTCGACCATTTTGAGAAAACACAGTCTAAATGCTGGCCTAACTGAAGAAAATGCATTGACCTACTCGTTTTAAAGCATTTATAAGACCATTTAGAGACTATATTAAAAATTGTCCTTTATAAATATGAACGATAAGATGTTAAAGAACACGAAAATACCCATAACTCAAAATTGACCCAAAATGATAATTTTGACTTTCCAAGTCAGTTGTGAGAAACTAGCCCAGCGACATAATGTCCCTTTCGTGGTGCTGGGTCACCTATAATAAAATACGAACAAATCGGCTTTCCCAAAGAGCATAGAGCAGCACATAGACTGGCAGGTAACGTGACGGTGAAACCCAACCTTCCTGTTCTAACAGAAAGATCGATATGAAAGTGGTTGTTGAAGGCGGAATCTGTCATCCCGCATCCAGCCAGGATGAAACATTCATCGTCGCTCCTGTGAAAGCAACAATTGAATGCACTCACTATCTGCTATTCGAACGAATGTCAAGGGACAGCCACACGTCCACCAAAATCGTACTACTGTACGATACGATTCGATCACGTGGTCTCCCAGTGCAAATGGAATTCGCGCTTCGAGATCACGTGATCGAATCGTATCGTACAGTCGTACGATTTTAACTGACGTGTGGCTAGCCCTTTAGGGAGCCGCTTATAACCTAAACTCAGATAACCAGGTTTAAATGGCTCCCCCCCACCTGCGTGCGCATCTCGACCCTTCCAACGGAAGTGCCGTCATCTTAGTCAGATTTGTGTGAAAACAGCATCGATCTGGCATTTTTCAAACAAAGTTACTGACTAAGATGGCGGTCTCCCATAATATGGCACGCTCCTTGTGGCCGGATATGACGACACGTGGGTACAAGCCATTAAAAAGTTAGATAGAGACAAACTATTCGACAATCTAATCCTCTTTGCTAGGAATAAAAATGAAACTGGGAATTATTTTTTTCATCATTATTCGTACGCTTGCTTTTTTTCTGGACAAAAACGTGTTCCTTTTGGAGAAAAAAACCCTCGACAGAAACGATCGAATTAACTGTTTTCTTAAGTTAAAAGCAAAGCAGTGATAATACCATTACGTTTTGATTTTTGTTCAATAGTTCATTGCGTGTGTTTTCTTATTACCAATAAGGCAACATTAAATTAACTTTTTTTGATGTTAAAGCCACTGACATGAAATAATAAATTCGCGACTGGTAAACAACAACAAATGTCACACAAAATGTTC
>CM065683.1:54220632-54223132 GCA_017654935.2 Phymorhynchus buccinoides | reverse complement strand
ACGAAGACCTGCAACAGGACCTTGACAGAATGGCATCTTGGGAAAGGAAGTGGAGCATGTCCTTCCTTCCTGGTAAATGCCAGACTCTCCACGTGACCGGGAAAAGGAGTCCCCTGATCGAGAAATACCAACTCCACGGCCAAGACCTTCACTGTGTAGAGGGGACGAAATAACTGGGAGTCACTATCTCACAAGATCTTAGATGGGACTCCCACATCTCCAATGTGACCAGCAAAGCCAGCAAAATCCTGGGCTTCCTCCAGCAGAATCTGAAAGTGGGCTCGGTCAAAATCAAAGAGACATATAAGACACTCGTCAGGCCCATCCTTGAGTATGCCTCTCCGGTATGGGACGCGCACACTGCGAAAGATGTCGGCAGGGTGGAGGAGGTGCAGCGAAGAGCTGCCCGCTGGGTGGTGAATAGGCACCGCCAGACATCCAGCGTGGAAAACATGTACACTCAGCTGCACTGGACTCCACTCGCCGACAGAAGACGCGCTTCCAGACTGACTGCCTTCTTCAAGCTTCATAATGGGGACATTTCCATCAATACCCCGTACAGCCCATCCCTCAATCGGCCAGCCAGACAAACAAGACAGTCACACCAGTCAACCTACCTTCTTCCCTCTTGCAAAACGAGCTACAGAAAGTTATCTTTCTTTCTTTGAACCATCGGAGATTGGAACTCCCTTCCACCTGAGGCAATGACATCAGCCCCAATCCCTCCCTCCACAACCCCGCCTACCCTTTCCAACCCCTGGCCCACCTCCTTGCATCCCTTCTCCCCCTCCCCTCCTCCCTCCTCCCCCCCTTACCCCCCCCCCCCCCCCATTACATCGAGGCCGACCATCCGGGCGGCTACATTTTTGCCTGCAGTCTTTCTGCCTGACAGAAGTCCCCCTTTAGTACAACAACAGAACCATAAAAAAGGTGATGGTGGTTGTTCAAAGAAAGAAGAAGAAGAAGAAATCAATCAACACGCCAGCCATTTATTAACCCACTAAGAACCCAAATCAGCCAACAAGCCAGCCATTTATTAACCCACTAAGAACCCAAATCAGCCAACACGCCAGCCATTTATTAACCCACTAAGAACCCAAATCAGCCAACAAGCCAGCCATTTATTAACCCACTAAGAACCCAAATCAGCCAACACGCCAGCCATTTATTAACCCACTAAGAACCCAAATCAGCCAACACGCCAGCCAGTCTGTCAGCCAGCAAACCAACCAAAAACAACCAGGAATAAGACCCAATCTATCCAACCAAAATAATGGTCATGCTATCAGTCAGAATGCGCAGCATCTATTGTTTTGTCCACACGCAAGCATAAGAGGTTTGTTTACATTGTTAAAGCGCATTATCCATTCGGATATACACTGTTTTCTACGCAATGCCAAACTGGTCATTACAATAGTGTGGTGAATAACCCACACCAGTTAGCCATTTAACCCACTAACAACCCCAATCAACCAACAAGCCAGCCATTTATCAACCCACTAACAACCCACATCAACCAACAAGCCAGCCATTTATCAACCCACTAGCAACCCCAATCAACCAACAAGCCAGCCATTTAACCCGCAAACAACCCAAATCAGCCAACCAGTCAGCCATATAACCCACAAACAACTCAAATCAGCCAACCAGTCAGCCATTGAACCCACTAAGAACCCAAATCAGCCAACAAGCCAGCCAGTCTGTCAACCATCAAACCAACCAAGAACAACCAGGAAAAAACCCAATCTATCCAACCAAAATAATTGTCATGCTATCAGTCAGAATGCGCAGCATCTATTGTTTTGTCCACTCAAGCATAAGAGGTTTGCTTACATTGTTAAAACGCATTATCCATTCGGATATACACTGTTTTCTACGCAATGCCAAACTGGTCATTACAATAGTGTGGTGAATAACCCACACCAGTTAGCCATTTAACCCACTAACAACCCCAATCAACCAACAAGCCAGCCATTTATCAACCCACTAACAACCCAAATCAACCAACAAGCCAGCCATTTATCAACCCACTAACAACCCCAATCAACCAACAAGCCAGCCATTTAACCCGCAAACAACCCAAATCAGCCAACCAGTCAGCCATTTAACCCACAAACAACCCAAATCAGCCAACCAGTCAGCCATTTAACCCACTAAGAACCCAAATCAGCCAACAAGCCAGCCAATCTGTCAACCATCAAACCAACCAAAAACAACTAGGAAAAAACCCAATCTATCCAACCAAAATAATGGTCATGCTATCAGTCAGAATGCGCAGCATCTATTGTTTTGTCCACACGCAAGCATAAGAGGTTTGTTTACATTGTTAAAACGCATTATCCATTCGGATATACACTGTTTTCTACGCAATGCCAAACTGGTCATTACAATAGTGTGGTGAATAAATGGATTACCGCAGCCCCAAAATCTGGCCAACCGAAAACCAGCAGGACCGTCGCTGATGGTCCCAGAAAACAGTCATTTTGGGAAAGACGATTCA
>CM065683.1:54198132-54200632 GCA_017654935.2 Phymorhynchus buccinoides | reverse complement strand
CGATTCAGACGGGCAAACCATTTTCTCTAGCTCTTAAATCTGGAGGAAGTCGACGCTGTTTATCTCCCTCTACCCCCAGAGGGCGTTTTTGATGAGCATGCGCAAAACGCTTATTTCCAAACAATGGTTATCCCGGGCAAAATGTGGACAGTCAGTGGCAGTAATGTTCCTCTTCCTGGCTCTGAGAGGAGAAATGGATTGCGATTTCTGGCAGAGAAGCCGAAATGAAAAGATAATGAACATGGGGTTTGGGGAGACTTTCGTAACGTCGGTACTGGAAGAAAGGGCTGCTTGGGCGATCTAGAAGAGGAAATGGGGAGATAATGAAATGATGATGTTTTGGTTACACGCGGAGAGAACAACAACATGGAGGCGCATTCAGAGGCACGAGTGCTGACAGGCAATCATACACACGCGTGCGCGCGCGTGCTCACACACGCACACACACTCACACACGCATTGACGCACGCTCGCACACACGCACGCACGCCTATTCTTAAAACGTGTGAAGGCAATGTCTTAAGGTGATCAAGATGTATCCAGCATCTTAGTATAGAAGGTCAGCAAGAGTACACCAGAAAATCATACAAAAAGGTTCAACAATATAAATTGTTGCCCCAATGACCGAACGATCGTTACATAATTGGCACATGGTTGAAGTGATGATTGTCTCTGATTCAATATCTAACTGTACTGCTCACCACTCTCTCTCTCTCTCTCTCTCTCTCTCTCTCTCTCTCTCTCTCTCTCTCTCTCTCTCTCTCTCTCTCTCTCTCTGTCTCTGTCTCTGTCTCCCTCTCCCTCTCTCTCTCTCTCTCTCTCTCTCTCTCTCTCTCTCTCTCTCTCTCTCTCTCTTACGCATACACACACGAATACACACACAAACGCACGCATACAAACACGTACCCTACACGCACACACAATCACGGGCATGCACACATGCACACGCACAAACACACATTCACGAGCGCGCACACGTACATCCACACACATTGCTGTACAGTAACACTACAGTCACACTCTTAATCAGTCACAATGATTTTCCTTAAGTCCACCAACTCTGGCACTAATTCAATAACTTAGTTCTCCTACTAGGGTTAGGGTCAGCGAGGGTGGACATACATCAGGTTCAAAATGGACCACAGAGCTAGATCGCATTAGACCTCCTCTGTCCACTCTCAGACACGGCTCTACTTTGAATAACTCACGGCCCATTTATGGGCTCACTATTTGCATAGCTCTTAGCGGGACCACTAGTCCGGTTTACATGTCATTTCCTAACGTCCTCTCTAGCACACATGACTGAATGGCAAACTCTTTAGTTATTTGCTTGGTTTTGATTATCTGCTGGAAAAAAAGTGGTGGTATACAATCACTTTAAGTCAAATTCCAATCTCTTTTCTACGTTTGTCTTTTTGAGACAAGTATGTTTGCAGCCAAAATGTTTTAATCTCATGTGATTTATTTATAGTTCTTGATCGACCAGAATGCGGCTTTGGTATGTTCTTTATTTATATTTCATTGGTTTGCTCTTCTTCGGTAAACAAATCGAAACCATTTGTAATCAATTCTGGTTAGTTATGTTATTTCCTTGGAGGATATCTTCTGTCGTCAAATTCCAATCAAAACTGTGTACTCTGTAGGTGTCAAACTGTGTACTCTGTAGGTGTCAAACTGTGTACTCTGTAGGTGTCAAACTGTGTACTCTGTAGGTGTCAAACTGTGTACTCTGTAGGTGTCAAACTGTGTACTCTGTAGGTGTCAAACTATGATTCGTTTTATTGTATTGGTACGCGCTTTGCAAAACGTATTCTTGTCGGAGCAATCGAAAAGCGCGACTTTTCGAAAAGCGCGATACGAAATGCGCGAACTACAAGATGCCGAAAAGAGCGAACAGTAATGACAAAAAGAGCGAATTTCAGAGAGTCGCATAAAACTCAGAAAGTTAGGGATAGGGTTAGGGATAGGTTAGGGATAGGTTAGGGATAGGGTTAGGGATAGGTTAGGGATAGGGTTAGGGATAGGGTTAGGGATAGGTTAGGGATAGGGTTAGGAATAGGTTAGGGATAGGGTTAGGGATAGTAAGAAAGTAACAGACATTTTTTCTTGTAAGGTACTTCTTGCCCCATCCCAATCCTCAACGACCCTCTCGCTTTCTGTCAGTGACATTCGCTCTTTCTGTCAGTGACATTCGCTCTTTCTGTCAGTGACATTCGCTCTTTCTGTCAGTGACATTCGCTCTTTTCGTACGGTCGCGCAAATGGGAATATTCAGAGAGTCGCGCTTTTTGCATGCTGCCATTCTTGTTGATTACGTCTGCTTATTATTCACCCGTTCGACTAGGGATAAAATGCTGCTTATTGTTGGATGATAAACGTGTGACAAAATCTTATTATGGCATCTGTCATAATTAGCGTCAGTGGGTTGCTTGCTGTGTCCAAGGGCCCAAACAGTCTAATAATGAAAATGAAATATACAAACACTATCCTAATAATAAAAT
>CM065683.1:54188132-54190632 GCA_017654935.2 Phymorhynchus buccinoides | reverse complement strand
TAAAGACCCACCAGATCACGTGTCAAAATCACGGGTTTCACGTGTTTTCCCTCTTATAGCCGGAAAGAAATCTTGGGTATCTTTACCAAATCTTGTTTTGACCAAGTCTGACTCCCATATAAATGCCCCCAAATTCAAACCGAAACATCATCTTAAAGAGTAGCCTCACTATGAAGTTGGGGACATGTGGTATGTGGGTCACAGCTATCCAGAACAAACCAAGGGACTTACTCGTGGTGCGTCAGAGTGTCCTTAAGGAGAAATGGGGAAAAGGGAAGAAATAATGAAAGGATTAACAAGAAGAAGCGGTCATGAGTGATCGTTGTGGGGTGACATCAATAAATGTGTACCAACATTGCAGCTTTACTGCTTCTGCAACGTGGGGGGGGGGGGGGGGGGGGTGGGGGGGGGGGGGGGGGGGGGGGTGCTTAGCTCGTATGCTTGCACATTCCTTCCATCTTGCCCCTCCCCCCCAACGCACAAACATACGACGTGGCTTAACTTGTGCGCATGCCCGCACGCACTCACATGAGCACACACGTACATAAAGAGAGAGAGAGAGATTCAAAATCAAAATTAAAAGTCGATGAAACAGATGGTTAAGCAATCAATCAGCTAGAAATAGTCGATTACAAATATACCAAACTATTAAACTATCAAACAACATCCATTATTAATTGATAAATAATCAGAACAAGCAAGCAGTCCGACATCAATCAGCCACCGATAATTAATAAATGCACCAAACCACCATTAGTCAACAAATTTACCAGATAAACCATCAACAGAGTGGTCAATAATGATATCAACCAAACGGACAAAAGCAAGTATCTGATTAAAGATACAATTAAGGTGATACTATGCGTAGACACTCATATTTTAAAGGTAGGAAATGCGAAAGAGCAGTAATGTCTCAACACAAACAATAGCGAGAACTCAACTTGAATGAACATACACAGCACTGAACCATAGAGGGTTAGAATTGAGCAAATTGTCATTCAAAGATATGTACAGAAAGGGTGATAACCAATAAAGAATGCATACATACGAAATATGCTCAGAATGCAATATTTACTACGTTTTGATCAACTAAAACGAAGAATCAATGTCAGAGAGAGAGAGAGAGAGAGAGAGAGGGCCGAGAGAGAGAGAGAGAGAGAGAGAGAGAGAGAGAGAGAGAGAGAGAGAGAGAGAAGAGAGAGAGAGAGAGAGAGAGAGAGAGAGAGAGAGAGAGAGAGAGAGAGAGAGAGAGAGAGAGAGAGAGAGAGAGAGAGAGAGAGAGAGAGAGAGAGAGAGAGAGAGAGAGAGAGAGAGAGAGAGAGAGAGAGAGAGAGAGAGAAAACGAAAACGAAAACGAAAACGAAATTTTATTTAACCAGGGAACATGAGATAAGCAAGTTACATGCTTTTTTCCACCCAGCCCTAAAGAAAGGGTGATAACCTACAAAGAATACATACAAACGAAATATACTCAGAATGCAATATTTACTACGTTTTGATAAACTAAAACGAAGAATTAATGTTAGAGAGAGAGAGAGAGAGAGAGAGAGAGAGAGAGAGAGAGAGAGAGAGAGAGAGAGAGAGAGAGAGAGAGAGAGAGAGAGAGAGAGAGAGAGAGAGAGAGAGAGAGAGAGAGAGAGAGAGAGAGAGAGAGAGAGAGAGAGAGAGAGAGAGAGAGAGAGAGAGAGAGAGAGAGAGAGAGAGAGAGAGAGAGAGAGAGAGAGAGAGAGAGAGAGAGAGAGAGAGAGAGAGAGAGAGAGAGAGAGAGATTCACACACGCGCGCAAAGACGCACAATTGCATGCATCCACGAGTACACGCGCATAAAAAACACAAAGTATTTACAAAAGCAAGGAAAACGAAGCTAAGTGTTTCAAGATACATAGGCCTATGCATGCGGCATTATTCTCAGTTTACTGCACGGACTGTCATAAAACACCCACCACCACCCAAGCCCCCCACCCCACCCTCCTCCTGGTATATTAAGCGGATGCTCCTTGCCCTTCAGTCAATTCATTGTGTGGTCTTCCCTCCCAACAGACTGATATCTACAGTGATTTTCAGTCGTTTGAATTCTGATTTTGACTAGACTAGGGAAAGCAGCGTGAGTTATCTTTTGTTCATTGTAACCGTCCTGTTTTTGTTTTGTTTTGTATTGTTTAAACAACTGTTTTGGCTCAACTTATAAATAGGCCTACACAAAATCTCTCTCTCTCTCTCTCTGTCTCTCTCTCTCTCTCTCTCTCTCTCTCTCTCTCTCTGTCTCTGTCTCTGTCTCTCTCTCTCTCTCTCTCTCTCTCTCTCTCTCTCTCTCTCTCTCTCTCTCTCTCTCTCTCTCTCTCTCTCTCTCTCTCTCTCTCTCTCTCTCTCTCTCTCTCTCTCTCTCTCTCTCTCTCTCTCTCTCTCTTGGAAGACTAGGCGTTGCCTAAAATCTTTATCCTTGCAAAATAAAGTTCAAGTTTTCAAGTGTTCAAGTTTTTCAAGTTCTCTCTCTCTCTCTC
>CM065683.1:54165632-54168132 GCA_017654935.2 Phymorhynchus buccinoides | reverse complement strand
GCGTAGAGAGCGAGAAAGAGAGAGAGAGAGAGAGAGAGAGGGAGAGAGAGAGAGAGAGAGAGAGAGAGAGAGAGAGATGGGGGGAAGGGAGGGAGAACATAGCGGAGACATGCATGGAGACAGACAGACATGCAGGAAGGCAGGCAGGCATTCAGGCCAGCGGGGAAAGACATGAGGAGAAAATGCAATACAGTGGAACCTCCCTTATAAGACCTTCAAAAATCATCCAAAATGAGGTCTTATAAGGGAGGGGTCTTTTTAATACTTACAAAGAAGGGCAATGTTTCAAAGAAGCAGGTCTCATATGGGATGGATTATTATAATGGGAGGTCTTATAAGGGAGGTTCCACTGTAATATATGAGATGAATATGGAAAATGAGAGAATGAGAGACAGAGAGAGAGAGAGAGAGAGAGAGAGGGGGGGGGGGGGGGGGAGAAAACAGAGAGACAAACAGAGAGTCAGACCGACATACAGCCGGACAGATACACACAATTGAGAGAGAGAGAGAGAGAGAGAGAGAGAGAGAGAGAGAGAGAGAGAGAGAGAGAGAGAGAGAGAGAGAGAGAGAGAGAGAGAGAGAGAGAGAGAGAGAGAGAGAGAGAGAGAGAGAGAGAGAGAGAGAGAGAGAGGGTGACAAGGAGAAAGTAAGAAATATAGACTGATAATTTGGTACAATAAACAAATAACCAATTCGACAATAGTCACACATTACTCGATGTGTGCAGTGTTTCTTTTGCTTTAATGTTAAGTTTCCACAACAGCATGTTCATTAATACATCGTCAAATTATATCAACTATTCCATCTCTTCTCTCACACTTGCTTGTTTCCCGCAAAATCTCATTCCATGTGTGCAAAATGTGAGTGAGTTTGTACAACGAATCCACATACAAGAGGACATAATTACAAAGGACTGCTGTACATATGATGATAGAACAATCGATGACATTTCATACATGAGCAAAATATGTTCTACGTGATGATATGTTTACCGATTCATCTACAACACCAAAAAGAAACATTGAAATCGTACACCGTTTGTACAGCATTTAATTTTCCACTATGCAGCAAATAATATGTTTGTCAGGCAAGAAACCTTTGTTTCAAAGATTAAACAATGGTCATAATGTATGATCACTGTCTTTTCAAGATTAATGGTAGAAATTGTATACTTAGTTCAGAACAAATCATTAGGAAAATCAGTGACTTATAACAATTTCATAAAATTGTACATGCATCAAATTGGTTCGACATCCAGAGCTTAATTGTACATGCCACTGCTACAAGCCTTGGTCGAGTCGTTTCTAAAATATTTGCCGAAGCAGAGAGAATTTAACATGGGTTTTTTTCTTGAAATTAGATAATCGATGCCATTACAGTAACTCTTTAGAATTTGCTTTTGACAGAGCTGTCGAATTTATTTGTCTTCTTCCCGGTAGATCCTTTATTCAGAAGACTCAATGCATCAAACGCTTCAAAGATTTTCTTCAGCTTGTGCTCAGTGTCTTCCTGGGACTTTTCTACCATATCGACATCCTTGGCGAGGTTCCTGATGGTGTTTTCAACTTCTCCCAGGAAGCTTTCCAGGTCTTTTTCGACAGCCTTTATTTCATGCAGGGTGTCGTCAGTGCGTTTGGACAGCACCTTAATGACACTCTGTGCAGATGAATCGATTGAGCTTTGGACCTTAGACTGGGTGTTGTGAATACTTGCAATGTCGCCTTCGATAGCGTTATAATCGTTTCCGATCTGTTTGGTGATGTGGGCAATGAAGGCCTCGACATTGCTGGTATCGCACCCTCCGTTGCGGCATTTGTCCAGAATGTGTTGGGTTTGGGCTTCTTCGCTTTTCACGTGCTCCAGGCCACCCAGAACATTTTCGCGGATGCCCAGGACTTGCTCCTGAACCTTCAGTTGCTCCTTTTGCAACCCGTCAATATCGCTCGAGACTGCTGACTGACTGTTCTTGACGGCTGTAAGGATGGTGTCTTGGCGATTCAGAGCATTGTCAATGCGTTTCTCCACGCTGTCCTGGCTCTTGTCCAGTGCCCTCAGAACATCACCCTGAGAGTCACCCACGTTTTCCAGCCTCTTCTGGATGTCGCTCTGCAGATCGTGGATATTGTCGATAATCTTGCCTTGCCCCTGGGCGTTATCCGCGGCGCTCTCATGCAGATGTTTCTGGATGGCATGCAAGTGTCCTAAGGATGATTTCTGGAAGCCGAGGTGATCTACGAAGTGACTCTTGGTGTGGTCTTTTCCGTTCTTGATCTTGTGCAGGATGGCTCCCTGGTTCTGGTGTACCTTGCTGAGGTCTTTACGGATGGCGTCCTCAACCTTATCGATCTGTTTACGCGTGTCCTTGTGATTGTCAATGATCGAGTGCGCGATCTTTTCTTGGTTGTCCAGTATGTCGTCCTGGTTCTTAAGAGCTTCCTTGGAGTCTTTGAATGCGCTTTCCACAGATTTGGCAGCCTTAGACAGCTTGGTGCCAAGGTCC
>CM065683.1:54150632-54155632 GCA_017654935.2 Phymorhynchus buccinoides | reverse complement strand
CACAGGTCCCAGGACAGAGCCCTGGGGAACGCCATACTTAACAGTCGATGGAGTGGATTTATGGCCTGCTACTGAGATTGTTTCAGTCTTACTCTTAGATTCCTTGATTCTCTTACTTTTAGATTCCTTGATTCTCTTACTCTTAGATTCTTTGATTCTCTTTCTCTTAGATTCCTTGATTCTCTTACTCTTAGATTCTTTGATTCTCTTTCTCTTAGATTCCTTGATTCTCTTACTTTTAGATTCCGTGATTCTCTTACTTTTTGATTCCTTGATTCTCTCACTGATATGACAATTCTGTCTTTGCTGTCCTTTCCCGTCTGTTTTGTTTGACCCCCCCCCCCCCCCCCCCTCCTTTCCTCTCCATGTTGAAAATTGGTTTCACTGACTTTTTGTTGTAACTTTTCCCTAAATATGATACATAATTCTCGTGTAATATCACTGTGAAGTGAACACACGCTAAATAAAATATTCATTCATTCTTCATTCATTCTTCATTCATTCATTCATTCATTCATTCATTATGATACATAATTGGTTTCCTGATACAATTTCTGTTTTGTCTTGTTTCTTTCTTCGTTTAAAGAATATTTATACCTGAACGATTTTCTTTTCGTTAAATAGACACTTTTCTTCCTTTTATATTTGATTTTTGGGGTCTCTCTTTTTTTCAAGATTTTCTGCCTTTCTATGAGTGCTGATTCTGCCCGCGTTAGCTCCTTTTCATTGAGTTTTTATTTTTATTTTGTTAAAATTTAATTTCTGTCCATTTCTCTTTCTCTCTGTTCTGTTTTGTTTCATGTCATTTACATCATTATCTTCTTGCTAAATAATCTCCTTTGTTGTCCTTCTTCCACCTGTTGTCCAGAGTCACTGATTAGTCTTGTTTGTTTATTCTACATTTGTTTTGTAAAATGTTTTATTTGAACATATCGGTTATATGTATGCTTTGTGCAATAGCTCGTTTATGCACGAATTATTATTCCTCAGTGTATTGATGTTTGAGCCTTTGTCTTTGTCTTCAATAGTCATGTCACCTACTTCTTATCACTCTCCTTCTGCCCATTTAATCACGGATGTTTATAAATATTTGTTGTTGTTAATATTGCGGGTGAATTTTGCGCTATGATTCATTTTTGTAATTTACTTTTTGTCTTTTTTTGAAACTGACATGCATCTCTTGTTTCATTTCTCAAATCCACTTTTCTCTTTTATCGTGTTTTGTTGAACATTGGATTTCTTTCTTTCACTAAGTCTTGTTCTTTCCTATAATCCCGGGTATTTAGCGTCAAAGCACTGTATGAATGTTCATTTGAAATATCTCGTTTGCTTGTTTGTGTCTTCGTTGCATTTGTACTGTGTTCTGGTATTATTATTATTAGTGCTGCAAATGTTAGCAGGCAGATTAACAAGCATTGAACAGTTCATGATCGATCACGTGTTTTGAGGACACGACATTCCAGACAATTGCTTATAGACTTAATGACTTGGTCAGCGTCAACGCACTGACGTTTATTGGTGCTCATCTGTCCTCGTCACCAAAGTTCAGACCAGGATGATATTGACAAGGCATCACGTTAATTAATATCGGACCATCAACGCTTAGTGTCCAGTCATTGACACCCCAATAAGTCTTCACATAGTATGTTGTTTGTCTTCTTTTCTGCGTAACATCGAGTGCAGCTTCAGTAAGAACGATAATGTTTAGGGCACACAAGACTGATGATGAGGATGAGCTTTGACTACAATAAGAGCGGGGTGGAGGGGGGAGGGGGAGGGCGGAGGGGGAAGGGGAAGGGGGGAGGGTGGGTGTAGACATACAAACCTGAGGATCCATGTTTCATAAAGACCGACAAATAAACAGACTGACTGGCAAATGGATATTCGGAATATTCAAACACACAAAGAGACAGTCATAATATAGTGGACACAATCGTTAATAAGATGATATAAGCTCCATGCTCCAAAGTCTGGTTTATGGATGTCATAAATATACACGGACCTTTGAAAGAGACGTACGGTTTCTTCATTTTACAGCTTCGATCATGTCCCTAACGAAGCACGAGCAGCCGTGATGAAATAGACACCATGCCGTCAATCTTCGTTGACCAAGGGTCAAACCCGGTGCACCATTGACCTGTAGTGCCCATGTCTCCTGCGTAATGATGACACTTTTACGACAACTTGTCACCACAACGCACGCGCGTCTACTCATCACCCCATGCCGTCGTAAAGTATACGGAGGAGTCCCCGATTAATTATTCGAGGTTCCACATCAAAACGATGAAAACGTTCGCTTGTTATTGGAATTGCAAACGTTAGCTTTAGCGAGTAGCATCGCATCAATTGACAATGTATGAAACGAACTGATTGCTTGAAGTGTAGACAGCCGTGTGTTGTATTGTTGAGCAGTCATATCTGACAGCTACCATTATTATCACGTTCTGAGATCAAAGCAAGCACCAACGATCTTCCAAAACTAAGCGTGATATCTTTATGCAAGAGCAACATTTTACACCGACGACAATAAACCTGTTTGTATTATCAGAATGCATCAACATCAGTTCCATTGACAATTGATATACATGCATAATAAAGAAGGTGTCTGGGTCCCATCAGCACCTTCGGGTATTTCATTTCCATTTATTAATCAAAACAAAGTTGGTTGCATTCATGTACGTCTGGGTAGAAATGTCATGGCATGAAAGAGAGGTAGTAATATGAAGCCATACCATACCAACAAATAACTTATTCATGTCTAAAACCTCTAGTAATTTACGAAACGCGCGCATGCATTCGTTTAATGAATATCCTACTTAAATGCTGACGATAGATTGTTGTACTGTCAAAGTGAAAGTGTTCATTGTTTTAATGTGGTGAGGAGGGGGGGGGGGTAGAAATATGCAATCAACAATGGTTACGCATATTAGACGGATAACTGTTTTCTTTATATGACTGTTTAAGCCATATGTCTTCTAATCAACTAAAGACAATAAGTACACTTATACAACCACTTCCCTTTCACTTTAATATGGGTAACAATTTTAGCTAAGGGAGAAAAAAGACAAAGTTATTCTTGTGCCATTTTTGGACATAGCAACACGCCACTTTAGCAACCGAAAACGCTTCTTTCCCCAGACATTTAGAAAACCTAACGCTAACGTTTTCCTCCCCAAACTACCCAAATCGATTTATGACACTGAACTCAACCTTGGCACTTGAACTCGCGACGTGTCCACTTCAGCAGATTTTGGGCCAGGGAGGACCTATAAATAGGCCTGGCCACTGATGGTCCCCGGCAGATCCCAGCACCGAAGAGATTGCATTGTCTTCTAGACCAGGCCCCAGTCGACAAGGTATAACCCTCTTCATCATCCTGTCTGTCCGCCTTGTCTAGTTGATGTCTAGCACTAATTGTGTGTACTTATTTGGATATCTTTGCTACTTACCAATTATTTGGTTTTAACGAATGTCTTTAAAAAAAACTAAACTATTATAACTTTATTATTTTAATTTTTGTTCTCTTTTTTGTGTGCATAATTGTTTATTTTTTAAAAAGATTGTTGAAAGTTGGAAGTTAGAGTTCAGATCCTTGCTCCTGTTGGATGAAGCTTATTCATGCCGGAAATTATAATCTATATGACTATATACCCAAACCTATAGAAGAGGGAACCCTTTTGTGTTGAGTGGGCCTGTCGTATGACATGGAAAACCACATACTCAAGGCTTTGACTTCATCACACAAAGGACGAATTCTTTAAACCTTTTTTTTTACATCACAAACGTTTCTATATATGTGCAAGTCCATAGCAAACTGTCAGTTTACTATCTGTCTGTCAGTCTTTCGTTTCTGACTATAACTTCTGGATAGCAGAGGGTGGGGTAAAAAGGTATGTAAAGTAGAAATGCATTGCGGAGAGTGTTTCTATCCCAACGCACAAGCTGGATTCTTCTTATTGGAAGCCAACAAACCTATTGATTGATCGATTGCTTGATTGATAGTCCCTAGTCTATTTGCTAGGGAAGATCCCCAAAGCCAATATATTCTTTTAGCCGCATCACTTTGAGCCAGCGCAAATGTGATTAAAAAAATATTACGATGCACCACGATTTTCCTTGACTGTAGATAATAGAGTATTATACAGCACTGGGTTTACTGTTGGCCCAAAGACGGGGCTGATGTTCACCGATGATTAAACCCACTTGACTAAAGGGCGGCATCAGCTTACATTAACCCTTTCACCGCCAAAGTCGCATTTTAGCACCGCAGTGATTATAGGCCCTAATACCCATGTCACTAAACGGCATAAAATGGGGGTCTATTTTCCAAAGACCCTATTGTCATAGTTTTGGGAAGTAAGGATAGACCTTATTTTATACATGTCACATGAGAATCCACAATACTGCAGATGGATTTTGTTCTCTACCCAGGTAAATGTAGTGGACGGTTGGCTGAAATATGGCTGGCTGTGAAAGGGTTAATCAACATTTAGTGTTAAGTTTGTATCCTCTTGTTATTATAAACCCGTCCCGCCTCACAACAGACAAAGTAGTTACACGATATGTTCGATTTTGAAGAGCGTTTTCATTGCCGGCGACCACCTTTGAGAAACCAACATGGTGGCTCAGACGTCATGAACTCGTTCCTGATTCTCTTAATGCTACCCCTAGCTCTTCGACGAAATCCATGGAACCCATTCGAAATGTGTGGACATGCAAAACAGGACAGCAGCAGCGAATACAACAATATGTGACCCAGTACCACGATAGGGACATTAAGTGTCAACATTACCAATCTGAGAAGATGGTACTATTCAAAGCCGTCAGACAATTCTCTTTCAAATGATATAAGCACCATTCTTGTAACTTTTTTTCCGTTTAGAGTTATGATCATTTAAAGTCAGTAGGGTGAGTGTCAGCCTTGTTTATATATATAAATCACAGTCTAAAATATATAAGCCTAGCTGCAGAAAATCCATCAACCTACTCATTTTAAAGCA
>CM065683.1:54138253-54150132 GCA_017654935.2 Phymorhynchus buccinoides | reverse complement strand
CCCCCCATCCTGCCCCTCGACAGGTGAGGGGGATTTTTGGCACGTGCATCGGATTACATGAAAGAATAAATCATATCCTGCTAGAGATTTGGAATTTGCCTTTCATATTGATATAACATAGCGTATATAATATGTGCGTGTTTTAAAGAAGGCTTGAAAGTCGGCCCAGTTGCATATGATCGCAGACACTCAGGATTCCTGTCTGCAAACAAGTTGAACTATAGTGTCGGTGCCTGTCGGGTTAAACAAGTAGTGGTTTTAAAAAAAAAAAATTGTTTCTGTCTAATCCGTCCGGCGTGCCTCCGTCCGTCAGTCCGTCCGTCCGTCCGTCCGGCTATTCGTCCGTTTTTTTCTCAAAAAACTATTCAGTCTATCATCAAATTTGGTATACTAGTTTGCCAAGATGCAAGCTATCCACTGATGTATTTAGTCTAAACATGGGATAAGCCAGCTGTGCCCTAGGCCCTTTGTGTCACAGGCCCGAGATGTCCCACGTCAAATACATCTATTCAGTCTATCATCATCAAATTTGGTGGCATACTAGTTTGCCAAGATGCAAGCTATCCACTGATGTATTTAGTCTAAACATGGGATAAGCCCGCTGTGCCCTAGGCCCTTTATGTCCCACTTCTTTCCGGCCGTCCCAAAAACTATTCAGTCTATCATCATCCAAATTTGGCTATACTAGTTTGCCAAGATGCAAGCCTATCCACTGATGTATTCTCAGTTTTACATTACCCGCTGTGCCCTAGGCCCTTTGTGTCACAGGCCCGCTATGTCCCACTTCTTTCCGGCCGTCTCATCCGTCCGTGCGTGCGTCCTGTTTTCAGTTCTCAATGGTCTCCCCTGCTGTGTGTACAGCCGACACATTTCCGATTTCGGAGTAGCTCGGCGATGCCTGCGAGGGGACTTTGCAGACGCTCGGGACGCTTGCACTTGTTTTGTATAATTTTTTTGTATATAAAAAAAAACAATTAGTAAAGGTAAAGATGCGCCCCCCCCCCCCCCCCTCCTCCATTTCTCGGTTCTTTCCATTTTTCCGCTGCGATTAATTATTCAAAAAAGATAATTAACTGAAAATGTTCATAAAAATACAGCTTCATGTTTGGTAAGAAAGCCAAGTGTGAAAATGCAGGGAGAGCTGAGGAATGTGGGAGGGGGGGCACATTTTGGTCTTTACCTACTTTTTAAAAATATTATTTTATATTAAAAAATATAATCTAATACCTTTGCTAATTGGGTTAAAGCAGTTTTCTTTTTTTTGCATTATTTGTTTTTAGATATATAAACAAAAATAATATAATACCTTTGCTAATTGAGTTGAAGCAGTTTTCCTTTTTTGGCATTATTTGTTTTTATATATATAAACAAAAATAATATAATACCTTTGCTAATTGGGTTAAAGCAGTTTTGTTTGTTTGCATTATTTGTTTTTATTATATACAAACAAAAATAAGCTAATACGTTTGCTGATTCTGTTGAAGTGCTTATTACATATAATGAAATGCAAATGAATACAGATTTTTGTCCACGCATATTTTCTATTTTCGAAGTCCCCCCCGCTCTCACTCACCCCCAGAGAGAGAGAGAGAGAGGGAGAGAGATGAGAGAGAGAGAGACCAGAGAGATGAGAGAGGAGCATGACCCGAGAGAGAGAGATTTGAGAGAGAGAGAGGAGAGAGAGAGAGAATGAAGAGAGATGAGAGAGAGAGGAGCAGAAGAGAGAAGACGAGAAGAGAGGAGAGAGAGAGCTGAGAGGAAGGAGATCTGAAGGAGAGATGAGGAGAGAGAGAGGCCGAGAGAGACAGTGAGGGCAGAAGAGAGAGAGAGAGAGAGAGAGAGAGAGAGAGAGAGAGAGAGAGAGAGAGAGAGAGAGAGAGAGAGAGAGACAGAGACGTAGAAAAGCGCACAGACGTGCACTCTTGTGCGCAAGACAAAATAAACATATTGATGTCATTTTCAACACCCAACCACACCACCACACCCACTTCAAACAACACTTTGAAGACAGAAATGTTTGTACATGCACATGTGTGTCCTAGTGTATGTGCGTCGGTCATGTCTGTCTGTCTCTCTCTCTCTCTCTCTACTCTCTCTCTCCTCTCTCTCTCTCTCTCTCTCTCTCTCTCTCTTTCTCTCTCTGTATGCGTGTGTGGATGAATGGGTTTGGGTTTTTTGTTGTGTAGTGTGTGCGTTGTGCGCGCGCGCGCGCGCGGCGTGTGTGTGATTTATGAATTTCATGCACTTCTTTCTGTCTATATTTGTCTCTCTGGCTACCCATCTCTCTCTCTCTCTCTCTCTCTCTCTCTCTCTCTTTCTCTCTCTCTCTCTCTCTCTCTCTCTCTCCTCTCTCTCTCTCTCTCTGTGTTGCATGCGTATTTCCTGCCTACGCACCACGCGTCTACATCTTATCTTGCAAATGAAAGAAACGGAACAAAAAAAAAGGCGGCAAAGAAAGAGAGGGAGGCCGGGAAATAAATTGTGTACAATCTAAAACAAACAAACAAACAAACGATGACAAAAACAAAACACCTAACCTACACCTGATGTCACTACGGTTCTGAAGACAACTGGGAATAAGTGTATGTGTCTTTCTATTCGTTTTCTTCATTTTCACCTTCTTTCCTTTTTATTTTTAATACAAGCGAGTGTTTTTACCCCATTTATTTGCCTGTCAATCACTTTGAGCTCTTCTTTTCGTGTTTTCGTTTTGTTTGTTTTTGTTTGTGGCACAAGCCACAAACCTATAACTCACTGTGTAGGTTTGTAGTGAGAGAGAGAGAGAGATTCTGCAGACTGAGAGAGAGAGACAGAGAGAGAGAGAGAGAGAGAGACAGAGAGAGAGAGAGACAGACATACGCACATACTGTCTGTCTGTCTGTCCAAAATTGTCGCACATTTCGCAAAATTGTCGCACATATTTTAAAGGAGAAAAAAATACTTGGACATAAAGTAGCATTTCAGTTGTCATATCTACAAATCTAAAACCCTTACGTATGGACAGAATTATATGCTGAACAGAGCACATAATCGTCATTTTAAAGCGTACAAAATAATAAACATACGTAATACAGACACTGCAACAGACACGACGAGTATGCGGTGCTTCTTTCGATGGGTATAAGTAGGATGAATAGTTTTAAATGTTTTCCCAAAGATATAAAAAGTTACGAAATGGTGCAGAGATAACATTCTGGTTTACAGATTAAAATTATTGAAAAGCCAGGGGAAGCGACTCAGTGTATATAATGATTGCAGTGGTAAAAATAGACTGCACTTCAAATCGAGGCTGCTCTTTAAAATCATGTTTCGTTTTCAATTGTCGCACGCCACAAACGATTGCGAACCCGCGCTTGTTAACTTCTAAAGTTCTGCCTTATTTGTTCGCATTATTATTTGGTTTTGTTTTTGTTTGTTTTTTATTTGTGCGTGTTTCTATTTTGTTGATTTTGTTTGTTGTTGTTTTTCGTGTTTGTGTATTTTATTCTTGAGTCGCTTGTCAATTTGTTTTCCATCTGACCTTGAAAGAAGCATTTCTAAATAAATAAATACATTTCGACCAACAGCAAGCCTGGCAGACGTAGTAAGCTTATGTTTTTATTTGTCTTGGTTTGTGTAGGCACGCGTATGTCTACAATGTGTCTATCTATCTCTAAGCGATTGTGATGAAACAGTGTTGAACATATTCTCGTATAATTAGGCCTATGTCTCTAAGCGATTGCGATTAAACAGTTTTGAACATAAAAAGTTTGACCATAATATGTTCAAACCTGCTTCATCGAAATCGAGTAGAGATTATAGACACAATATTATTGTAAAACTAACAAAAATAGTAACGATTTTTACTCGTCTGATAAAAACCGTTATAGCTTTAGATTAATCTAAACTGTCGTTTAAAGACTATAAGGACACTGCATGCCTATTGTCATTGGCTCACTCGTCTTTTTTTCCGTGTTAACTTTGTTAACTCGAAGTGAGTCTATAGTATGATAGCTGTCCTCTTGCCAATGTCATCGACCAGCACAACATGAAACATCACTTCTATGCAGATGACTCACAACTCCAAAACAGTACAATCCCTGAAGATCTAGATTCCATTCTTACAAAAAGTAACAACTGCTATATTGATATTCAAAATTGGATGGTTCAAAATAAACTTCAATTAAATGGTGAAAAAACCGAAGCAATGCTTGTAGGGACAAAAAACAAACTAGCCTCTTGTTTCCATAGAGTCAATCCAACTGGGTAACAATATCATTCCCCTCTCAGACTCAGTCAAAAACTTAGGTGTCACTTTGGACAATACTCTTTCCATGCAGAGTTTCCTGACTCAGACCTGTCAGTCTTGCTACTATCAAATTCGTTGCATTGGCTATATTCGTAAATACCTCTCAGATGAAGCCACAGCAAAGCTTGTTACTTCCCTCATCCTATCTCGTATTGACTACTGTAATGCTCTCCTTTCTGGCCTATCAGTCTCTTCTCTATCTTGTCTCCAGCGTATTCAAAACACAGCTGCTCGTCTTGTCCTTAGGAAGAAAAAGTTCGATCATGTTAGCCCTCGTCTGCGTTCTTTGCACTGGCTTCCTGTTGCAGACAGAATTGAGTATAAATTAAACACACTTTGCTATAAATCTATCCATAAAGCTGCTCCATCTTACCTCTGCGACAATATTTCCATCTATACGCCAGCTCGCACTTTACGTTCAGTTTCTGACCCTCTTTCTCTCCAGATCCCTAGGTATAAACTTTCAACTGTTGGTCGGCGCTCTTTTGCTGTCTCAGGACCGACCTCCTGGAACAAACTTCCTCTCTCCCTCCGTCAGCGACCGACCCTCTCTGCTTTCAAAGCTAACCTCAAAAACCCACCTGTTCCCCCGTCATTAAAGCTCCTCTCTCTTTCTCTTCTCTCTCTTGCCATTAGGTCTGTTTCTGCTATATTCCATTTATGTTATTCGTGTGTGTTCGCTTTGTATTGCGTTTGTGTTTGAATGCTCTTTGAATGCTAACGTGTGTGCGCGCTTTGATTTGATTTCTATCAAGATTCAGCGCCGTATAAATACTGTATGTTGTTGTTGTTCGGGTGTGTGTGTGTGTGTGTGTGTGTGTGTGTGCGTGTGTGTGTGCGTGCGCGTGTGCGTGTGCGCGCGTGCGTGTGTGTGTGTGCGTGCGTGTGCGTGCGTGTGTGTGTATGTGTCAAGTCAAGTCAAGTCAAGTCAAAAAAGTCAACTCAAAATCATCTTTTATTGAGGGTTAAAGAATAAGCTAACAAAGCTTTTTTTCATCCTGCCATGTGTGTGTGTGTGTGTGTGTGTGTGTGTGTGTGTGTGTGTGTGTGTGGTGTGGTGTGTGTGTGTGTGTGTGTGTTGCGTCCGTGGTCTAATCTCCAAACTTTAACGTTGGCATTTTCTTGGAAAATAGAAGGCATACATTGTTCAAACTTTGCACACATATAGACGTTTACGCAAGCTTTCAAACAATAGTGCTTTGAATAATTAAATTCTTAAAACAACACTGTAAACAGATAATAAACATATAACATTTAAGATCATTGGTATAGTGTCGGTCTGTCATGCCAATGGTCCCGGCTACGCTTCTCGGCACGGGCACTTTTTTTTTTTTTATTTACTTTTTCTCCCAATGTGGGGGGGTGGGGGGGGGGGGAGATAGACAGTGCCTATGCAAAGACAGCTGTTTCGTCTTTGAGAAAGACTCTTCAGTCTGCATATCGGCCTGCAAAGAATATCCACAGTGAACATTCAAACTGAGCTAGAAGACTTTCTCCAAGAGAAAGGTTGTCCTCTTTGCACCAGATTGAAAGTCCACAATAAAAGCAAACCAGCACTTAATTCAAAAGAAATGATAAAAATCTTGTGTAAAATAACAAAAAATAATAATGTTATGAAATTACAATCCCTCGAATAGAGTAGAAGAGATGGGATGCCATGTTGGTGGATCCAGTGAAGGATTCAATAAGGGAGGTCATAGAAATCGTAGTAAACACCAACATACTCCCGGTGAGGAGGAATGTAGAGAGGTGTGCCTGGATCAGGTAGACTGATGCACTTTCCTTCTTCGAAGTATGATATAAACGTACAAGAATTGAAGAAGAAAAAACAACCACACCATTAAACTTTCCTTTTATATATATAGTTTGCTTTAATAAAACTTTGTTTGTGTCCAATATATAAGTTTGTGAACCTAAGAAAGAAACTCAATAACTTTAATTTTAACTTTACGATTTGTTCTGTGTTCTGAAAAGAGTAAAAGAAAATAATGTGCTGATTTACTTTTTCTCCCAATGGGGGAGATAGACAATGCCTATGCAAAGACAGCTGTTTATAAGCTGAGTAATAATTATGATTTCTTGGTTGATTGTAAAAGCGAATGTATCAAGTTTTAGTTCAAGTTATCTCGTTACTGTTTATTATGTTTGAAACATGTTTTGTTGGTTTATTTCATACATTACCGTAATCGAGTGTTACGATTTGTCGGTTGGTTGTGTGTGGGCGTGTGTGTGTGTGTGTGTGTGTGGGGGGGGGGGGGGTGTGTGTGTGTGTGTGTGTGTCATGATCTACTTCGAATAATATTGCAACTGATTATTTTGATTTGTCGGTTGGTTGTATGTTTATGTGTATCTGAATTTATTTTCGATTTTGCAATGGTTATGCTTTGATTACCACCTTATTACACTTTCATATTATAGCTTACTTGTCTATGGGGAATAGGCATTATTATCTAAGTTGCTACTGAGTGTGTTCGTTAATGCGAAAAGGGTATCGTAACTTTCCGTTGTTTTGTCGCCATTAATTTAAAAGTACTTTCAGTACTAATGTGCTTCCTTGGCAGAAGAGCTACGTAAAGCTATTGCCAATACAATATTTGCGTTTGTGCTCTCTCTCTCTCTCTCTCTCTCTCTCTCTCTCTCTCTCTCTCTCTCTCTCTCTCTCTCTCTCTCTCTCTCTCTCTCTCTCTCTCTCTCTCTCTCTCTCTCTCTCTCTCTCTCTCTCTCTCTCTCTCTCTCTCTCTCTCTCTCTCTCTCTCTCTCTCTCTCTCTCTCTCTCTCTCTCTCTCTCTCATAGGTGCTTTAATTTATTTTTTTGTTTAATAGGTTGCTTAGTTTTCTATTCTATTTTGCTTATTGCTTATGTTGATGCTCTGCCTAAAATGTCATTGCTATATTACTGTTAGTTGTTGTTTTTTTGTTGGTGATTTTCCTATGTCTCAATGTTCGTGTATAGTATTAGTTATGTATTGCATGCTTAGAACCAAGGACAGAATGGAAGACTAGGCCCAGCCTAAATTATTTTCCTTGTAAAATAAAGTTTCTGAGTCTGAGTCTGAGTCTGAGTCTCTCTCTCTCTCTCTCTCTCTCTCTCATCTCTCTCTCTCTCTCTCTCTCTCTCTCTCTCTCTCTCTCTCTCTCTCTCTCTATCTCTCTCTCTCTCTCTCTCTCTCTCTCTCTCTCTCTCTCTCTCTCTCTCTCTCTCTCTCTCTCTCTCTCTCTCTCTCTCTCTCTCTCTCTCTCTCTCTCTCTCTCTCTCTCTCTCTCTGTGAGTATGCATCATTCTTTTAAGCGCATTTGTGTGTATATGTGTGCGTGTCTGTCCGCCGTGCGCGTGGTTTTTTTAATAATTTGACTGGCTCATGTAATCAAGGTCGAAGAAAGAAATGTCTGTACTGGGGTGTATGGTATGAAACACACACACACAACACACAACACACACACACACACACACACACACACACACACACACACACACACACACACACACACACACACACACACACACACACACACACACACACACACACACACACACAGAGACAGAGAGAGAGAGAGAGAGAGAGAGAGAGAGAGAGAGAGAGAGAGAGAGAGAGAGAGAGAGAGAGAGAGAGAGAGAGAGACAGACAGACAGACAGACAGAGACAGACACACACACAGAGAGAGACAGAGAGAGAGAGAGAAACAGAGAGAGACAGACAGAGAGAGAGAGACAGAGAGAGAGAGACAGAGACAGAGAGACACACAGAGAGACACAGAGAGACACAGAGAAAGACAGCAAAATGATCATCTTGGTTTTAGACTGTAAATCTGGAATTTTGATTGGATGTTCCTTTTCTGGGCCGAATATTGTTTACTTTTTTGTCTCATCCTCTTGTCAAACCTCATTTGTCAACCTGCCATTCAACTGTTGTTTCCTTTCCCTCGTCTTTTCTATAGTTTGCACTGTTGTTTCCTTGTGTCTTTTATGCACGTGCTAACCGTTATTTGGTGTCTTTATTGCGTGCCTCTACGACGTTGTGGTTTAGCTTTGTCTGTTGATTATTTTTGCTTCCATTAGAGGGACGGATACACTGCATACGATTTGACCCACTACCATACCGTACCATACGAACAAAGGCACAACAAGTGCAGAGTGACGTTACTTTATTAACGAGATAAAACAGAACATGTCATATTTCTACAAACATGTCTTTTTTAGGTACTTTATTTATAGTCACAGAAGCGTCACTGTGAAATTCAGGTTGCTCCCACCTGGAGAGCGCGTCGCAGCCAGAGGCGCGCCACCCAATTTGTTTTGTTTTTTGTATGTAATGTTTGTGTGACTGATTTGGAAGAAAAAGGGGGGGGGGGGTAAATTTGGACCAAATGACAACTTTTTCGTTGCCTCTGGGTTTAACGTGCGCTAAGTGCATGGGCACACGGGACCTCGGTTTATCGTCTCATCCGAAAGACTCCACGTTCAGACCGTAAGGCCTAGTGCAAAGTGAGAGAAACAAATCCCCAATACCAAGGTTCGAACTCGGGTTTACTTGACACGAAGCGAACGCGTTACCACTGTGCCACTCTACACCTACACCTACACCTCAATTCCTTTCATACCTGTCTTTGCTCCAACTTTCTTTTTCAAACAACAACATTTAAAACAATCTCCCCCTCATTACAGGCGAGCAGTCTCCCAAAATGAGAGAGAGCAGAATGCTCGCCTGTGAAGAGGGGAAGAATTGTTGTGTCTTTTTGATGTTGCTTGAAATTATTTGTGTGTTTCTTGCATCCACACAAAACCTTGTTTTGCAACAAATCAAGACCACACCATTAACCCTTTCGCCGCCAATGTCGCATTTATGCACCACAATCATTTAACACCCATGTCACTAAAACTCTTTTAATTAGGGTCTGTTATTCAATGATATTGTGTTCCTAAATTAGGGCAGTAAGGGCTGACCATTTTCTAATTGTGTCACAGAGAAATCCCACAATGTTGCAGACGAAATCTTTCCTGTAGCCAAGTAAGTTTAATGGAAATGTTTGGCTCAAAGATGGCTGGCGGTGAAAGGGTTAATTGAGTGAAAATGGCTACTTTATTTAAAAAGTGCCAATATCCTATTACCAAACCTAAGTAGCAATATTACCTTGCATAAAACTAGTTAAGCAATATTAACGATACAATGCAGCTCCACTTAGGCTACATCACATTTGCAAACATTTTCATGTATCAATAATTTGCATTTTGTTTTATTTGAAATATGTATTTACATGTTGTTTCGTCTCGTTAATAAAATAATAACGTCACTTTGCCACTTGTTGTGTATTTGTTTGTATGGTACGCATCGCATTGTGTATTTGTTTGTGCGGCACTTTGGTCAGTGACGTTGCAGTCTGCTTCAGTTATTTCCAATACGATACGATTGTGACGATGTCTGTTAGCCATGATTCACGTGCAATACTTCCATGTAAAAATAACTACTGTTTTCGTTCACTATACTCATGTAGACACCCCAACACACAAATCAAATCAAATGCCCGATACAAAAATAACACATTTGATCAGATTCGTGTATTCGTGCAGACAGTAGAATTCCAGGCGAATCATGCCTCACAAATGTCAAAATCGCATGGCACTGGATCGAATCGTATGGAGTGTGGCCGGCCCTTAAAGACCCCCCCCACGTCACGTGTCTAAATCACGGTTGTCACGTGTTTTCCCTTACAGCTGGTAAGAAACCTTAAGAAATCTTCCAAGCATAAGAGGGAATGTGACACGTGACGTGGGGGGTCTTTAAGAAGGAAATATATTTGGTGTTTGTTCGCGTGTTTGCTTCTTGTTGTTGTTGTTGTTGTTGTTGCTGCTGCTGATGTTTTATTTTTTCGTATCTTTCTCTCGATCGCTCTTTTTTGTACGCAATAATAATAGTTTACCGTTTCGTTCTGTCTTTGCTTTCTGACCAAGCGACAGCGTACATGCTACGAGAGGATTTCGATGAAAATACAGAATGAATATACAACTATCATGCAACAACACAGTTAATCTACATCACAATGTCCTGTTGATACATCATTTATCTTTTTTTTTAAATTTACCATAACTTGCCCACAGCACAGGTTTGAAAAATAGTAACAGAATAAACAGAATATTTTCAAAGGGAAAATGTAAGACAAATTGTTTATGAACAATGTGACGATTTTCACATCGTCAATGCAATCATTTTCATATCCTATCTGGGTTTTTGTGTGTGTGGTTTTTTTTTTCATCATTATGCCTTTGACAAACCCGATAATACCATTAACATTGCTTTTACAAACGAAAAACAAACAAACAAAAGTCGACGATTTGAGAGCTTTGGCATAGCCTTGTACAAACAAGTCCATGTGATTGTTTCCCTTGTCTAAAGTATCACTGGCAGTGTTTGCTAACCAGCCGCGTACAGAAAGTTGGTGAACTTAACCAGCCGTGGGCGAAAGCTGCCAAAAGCTGGTGAATGTGTTCAGTGGTGTTTGTTTGTTTGTTCCTGGCTGACTATGTGTGTATGTTACTACGATGGCGTTTGAACAGGGGCATGCAGCAGGCTAAGCTTTTACATGCAGAAAGGTAGTTAGGATACCTAGGCCAAGTGCCAACATGAAGGTCATTGATCAAAGGTCAAGGTCACTGGAACCCCAAAAAGGCTGTCCTGTGGCTGGATGATCTAGCGAAACTCATAATAACTCATTTTATGTTTGAGATGAGTTAACGTATTGTAGTATATTTTATGTCTTTCTTGTCTTTTTGTATGTACTTTGTGGCATACTCCTTTCTACCCACCCCCCTCTCTCCTCTCTCTCTGCCACCCCTCCCCCCTCTCTCCCTCTGTGTGCGTATGTCTATATGGCTGTGAATGCATGTCGTTTTGTGAGTCCAGTCATTTGTAACATCTAAACAGTTATTATTTGGTTATATCAGGATGTACTTATGTGATATGTTTGACTTTACTTGATCCTATCTGATGTGTTTATGTGGCATGTTCTACTTCACGTTATTCTCACTTTATTTCTCCTTTCACACACATAGGCTGAATCATAGTTAGATAAGTAATCAGTTGACAATCAATATCAGATAATAGGAGCATAAGCTACAGACATGCGCACTTACTAGGATTATAACATGCACAATAGATAAGTTTAGAAAAGGGAAGAAATGAGCTGTTATAGCCTTGAGAGAGAGAGAGAGAGAGAGAGAGAGAGAGAGAGAGAGAGAGAGAGAGAGAGAGAGAGAGAGAGAGAGAGAGAGAGAGAGAGAGAGAGAGAGAGAGAGAGAGAGAGAGAGAGAGAGAGAGAGAGAGAGAGAGAGAGAGAGAGAGAGAGAGAGAGAGAGAGAGAGAGAGAGAGAGAGAGAGAGAGAGAGAGAGTGGGGAAGGGATATGGGAAAAGAAAAGGAAGTGATCGACAGAAAATCGACAACTCAACAAATTTACGAACGGAATTGAATTGCTGGGTCAGTCTGGCACTCGCATTCAATAATCAATAAATCTCGAAAAAGAGGAAATAAAGTAAGTAAAATAACACTGTAGTGTGAAATCTTCAGCAAAGACAAATACACGTACAAATTGCATTAACT
>CM065683.1:54115753-54123253 GCA_017654935.2 Phymorhynchus buccinoides | reverse complement strand
GGTGTGTTTATTGGGGGGTGGGGGGGGGGGGGTGGAGATGACATAACTCTGGCCGGGTTTGCATTGTCACAATGCCTTGCTGCCGCTCGGCGATGCACTTACAATGCGTTGCTGCCGCTCGGCGATGCCCTTGTTCTGGTTATGTCTAGAATGATGTATGTCAGCTTGCCTATGTGTTTCTCTTTCTGATTGATTGATTGTCAATGTGTTTATTTCTGTGTCTCAACTCTCTACTGTGTTTCATAAACGTTTCTTTGTATATCTGTTTCTGTCTCTGTACGTCTGTCCGTCTCTCTGTATCTACCTCTCTGTCTCTGTATATGTTTCTCTCTCTCTCTCTCTCTCTCTCTCTCTCTCTCTCTCTCTCTCTCTCTCTCTCTCTCTCTCTCTCTCTCTCTCTCTCTCTCTCTCTCTCTCTCGTTTGTTTGTTTACTGGAATCGAGTCGGGTACATTTGTTTTTTAATCTTCGTGAGCGCACGCACGCACACGCACACACACACACACACACACCATATATAAGAACAGGCATCGCCACACACACACATCACACACACACACAACAACACAAACACACACACACACACACCACACACCACACACACACACACACACACACACTCTATCTGGAATATTTGCTTGTTTCTTTAATTAATTGTTTACTTGTATATTTTCCTTTTCTTGTTCGCGACTTTGGAATGTTTAGTTCTTTATTTTTTTTTTACATCATTTTTTATGGATGGCTTGTTCCAAAAAAGCATGTTTTGCTTATACAATGTTCCCATCTGGAAATAAAAATTTTGACTTGACTTGACTTGACACGACACACACACAATATCTCACACACACACACACACACACACACACACACACACACACACACACACACACACACACACACACACACACACACACACACACACACACATGCGCGCACGCGCGCGCGCGCGCGCGCGCGCATCTAAATTACCCCCCTGTTTTCAAGTTGGGCATTACAATGAAGGTTGCGGGTGGAGGGCGGGTTTGGGGGTGGGGGGGGGGGGGGGGGGAGTAGAATCACGTCTCTGCAAAATTGGGGAGATTAGATTTACGATTTTCCAGTAGCAACGAAGGATGGTCAATAAATCAGGCAAGGCCAGCTGCTTCAGCAAAACTATTGATAAATAAACAATACTAGCATAGCAGGAGGTCCTCATAATGAGCTGCTCAATTTCAGCCAAGCATTTAAGTATTTTTGTTCTATTTTTCTGTTTGAAACTAAATTGTATCTGGAACAATAGGTCAACATTTTGCTAGGTGCCATGGCTCGCACAAAGACTGCTCTAAGTTATAAATATATATACTTTTGCTTAAAATGTTAATTTAAAACTTTCGGCTATTACTCCCTGAGCTATTTGAGATTAATATTTTCAGGACCACCTTTTAAAAAGTAATATAAATCTTTACAAATCGATTAATGTCAAGAGGCAATTCCACACTTTTTACATGTTAATCTGTATTTCCAACAAAGGGTTAAAATGTAAACTCAAAAATAACTTTTGACTTGTATTAAGTATAATATACATCTTTTAAAATAGCTTGCCTTGTCTGTTGGTGTTATGTCTGCATTGAGATATGTTATGCACCCGAATGCAATGAGTTATTTTAGTGATAGAGTGAGGAACCCTAGCTTTTATTTAAAATATACAGACCCCTCGACTCTAGAGGCACCGAAACATATTATTGGCCGAGTCTGTGTATTAGCCAAGCAAGCTATGCCCTGACTGAAAGCAAAGAAATTACACCCTCCGTCAAAAAGAGCTTTTAGTGTGTGTGTGTGTTCTGTGTGTTAATGTCGTGTGTGTGTTAATGTGTTATTTGTGTGTGTGTGGAACCGTAGCGTGCGTTTAAAATGTGACCGTGTGACTCTAGTGTGTGTGTGTGTGTGTGTGTGTGTCCGAAGTCTGGGTATTAGTCAAGCAAAAATGATCTTTATTGAACGATAAAAGATTGTGTGTCCGTGTGTGTGTGTGTGTGTGTGTGTGTGTGTGTGTGTGTGTGTGTGTGTGTGTGTGTGTGTGTGTGTGTGTGTGTGTGTGTGTGTGTGTGTGTGTGTGTGTGTGTGTGTGTGCGTGCGTGTGCGTGTGCGTGTGTGTGTGTGTGTGTGTGTGTGTGTGTGCGTGTTCTGGGGGGGGGGGGGGGGGGGGGGGGGGGGGGGGGGGGGGGGGGGGGGGGGGGGGGGGGGGGGGGGGGGGGGGGGGGTTATTTTTCTTTCTATCTTACAGTGGGGGGTGTGTCTACGCGCCTTCTGTCAACATTTCTCAATTATTATTTAAACCGGTTTTTTTGGTGTGTGTGTGTTTTTTAACGAAATCTTGTAGCAAGTTGGGATGTCTGTAATAGAATATTACATGCCCCCGTGGGGATACCGGGGGTCTTTTGGATAAACAGTTCCCCCACCTTCTGGAAGATCTGTGCTTGTAACTTCCTCTCATCTGTCACTCTCTGTAACTCTGTCTTTTCCCGTTGCTTACTGTCATCTACTATCTTTCTGTCTTACCGACAAGAAACACTTTCAAAAATATTTCCTCCAGCCGAAGTCGGACTTGCTGGGCCTAACTATTTCTTAGGCGCATAACGGCGGTACGACGCAGCACCTGCGCTCAGAACTGACAGGAAACTGTCTGAGTGATCGAAGAAGAAGAAGAAGAAGAAGAAGAAGAAGAAGAAGAAGAAGAAGAAGAAGAAGAAGAAGAAGAAGAAGAAGAAGAAGAAGAAGAAGAACAAGAAGAAGAAGAAGAAGAAGAAGAAGAAGAAGAAGAAAATTACATTACAATTTGCAATTTACAATTTTCAATTTACAATTTTACAATTTTCATTTACAATTATTTTGGCATATACTTGGATGTCTTGTATGCGCGGACATTTGTATGCAAGGTTTAAAAGAGAGAAAGAAAAAAAAACACTTGAGAAAAAAAATCACATAGAGCATTATGCACTACACAATCTGAAAAGAGCCACTTCTCAGCTAAAACAAAGCCGGGTTGCGGAGCATAATATATAAAGCTTGCTGCTAGCTCTCGGAAAGCCATAAATCACCCAAATCACAGGCAACGCACTGGAAGGAGAGATCTCTGAAATTAGCTAACGTCTTCAGAACCTGGTTAGATTCGCCTTTCCTGGTACTTCTCGCAGAGCTTTAAAAGATCAATTCCTTGGCGCGTAATCATGAGTGCATCTTAGACAGTCAACACGGGTAGTAGTATGCAAATTAGACTAAACTCCCCAAACGATTGGCTGTCTCGCCTAATTTGCATGCGAGTAACCCGTGTTGACAGTTTAATACTCGCTCATGAATAGCATACCTGGTTTATAGCAGTGTTCTTTTTTTTCTATTTGCGACAATTTTGTAGTTACACATTTCGGGTGCTTCGGGAGTTGTTGTGACTGCAATTAATTGACGTTATTGCTTTTTTACACTGAAGAGCAAATAAGTCTGCACCTAAATCTTTACTCAGGCTTAATGGCATTCTTATTATTTTGTAGTTAGCTTCACGATTGATTACACCGTATTGAATTATATGCTTATAAGCGTATTCTTAAACAAGGGTGTCGCCGACCGTCAGACATGTCCTTCGCTTTGTTTCTTTAACATAGTTCTTCGCTCAGTGCCATGCTCTCTCCCTCCACCAATAGCCCTTCACCCACAATGATTTCCTTAGGTGATGATCACTAAGGATATGTGGTTATAGGGATGTTCGAACAACGGCTTGCGGCCTATGGCTACCATTTTGCTCTCATTTTCACATTCAAAATGCCTCTCATTTTATTCGTTACCTTTGGAAATATAATATGGTTGTGGGGGTGTACGACCAAACAGCCAAGAGTTTTCAGACTATGCCACTAGACGAAAAACGAACGTGGTCAATAATCAAGGTCTTCGCACTAGACATGATTTTGAACCAATCTACCAACGTACCAAATTTGCGGGCTGTAACTGCACAACTGAAAGGCATGGCTAACAGACCACTTAAGAATGACCAGGATCAAAGATAAAAGTCAACAACGTAATTGGTACTTTTCAACCCTCATTAGCTAGTTTACCCACTACCATGTGTGGGGACCGTTGCTCTAAAGATGCAAAATATATGACCACAATAATACATTCATTGGTTTTGTTTTTTTATCAGATCAAACTCCAAGGTCAAGCTCAACATGGCTCTGATTTGTTTACGTTTATTTTTTTTATTTTTTTTTAAACAGCGTTCTCTCTCCCTTTACTCCATCACTTAAACACAGTAAACACCATAATGAATCAATGTTATCTCCCCCTTTACTCCATCAATTAAACACAGCAAACACCATAATGAATCAACTTTATCTCCCCCTTTACTCCATCAATTAAACACAGCAAACACCATAATGAATCAACTTTCTCTCCCCCTTTACTCCATTAATTAAACACAGCAAACACCATAATGAACCAACTTTCTGTCCCCCTTTACTCCATTAATTAAACACAGTAAACACCATAGTGAATCAATGTTCTCTTCCCCTTTATTCCATCAATTAAACACAATAAACACCATAATGAATCAACTTTCTCTCCCCCTTTATTCCATCAATTAAACACAGCAAACACCATAACTAATATTAATCAATTGTTTACGTTTCTCTTCAAATCTAGGTAATGCATTAGCAGACAACGTGTGACGCGACGGCACACTTCACAAGACATCCTTGGGATAGAGAAACAAACAAACGTGAAAACAAACACAAAAACAAACATACACAAGTATACCCTCTGCCACACAAGTGAGACGAAGGAAGGACTGAAACGTGTGTAATACTTTAAAATGGCTGGCTTTCTATGTGGAAAAAAATGGGTATCGTGCACAAATTTTGTTGTGCGATTTATAGAACATCTCCACACAATTCTACGTATCGCTTCGGAGTCAGGAAATGTTGGGTGATAAAGTACTTTTTGAGAGAGTAGCCATAAATCACACAAATTATATGCAATGTTCCTGGGATAGGGAGAGGTCTTTGGAAATAACCGCCGTGTTACTGGCTTTTTCGCGGGTTCTTGCAATCTATGGGCCTATACGTCCTGATTTACAAGCTAGTAATGCCGTTTGATTCGTTTCGATTTGGCTATTGATAGTTATGTATTAAGAGAGAGAGAGAGAGAGAGAGAGAGATAGAGAGAGAGAGAGAGAGAGAGAGAGAGAGAGAGAGAGAGAGAGAGAGAGAGAGAGACTTCAGAGAGAGAGAGAGAGACTTCAGAGAGAGAGAGAGACTTCAGAGAGAGAGAGACGAAAGAGAGAGAAAGACTTCACAGACTTCAGACTTCAGAGAGAGAGAGACAGAGAGAGTGTGTGTGTACATGTGTATGTGTATGTGCGCGGGCGCGCGTGTGTGTAAAGAGGGAAGTTAGAGTGAAGCACACATTTACACAGGGAGACTGAGCACCGGTTGATATTTGGAAGGCTGCAATTTGTTTCCAGCTGGTTTCTGCGATTTTCTGAAGAACTTCACAATGTCTATAAAAACACGTCTCAAACGACAAAAATTCAGATTATGATTATGATTATCATCGTTAGTCGTACAGATGTAGTAGTTTACTCACTAGTTATCCTCACTAATCCCACAAACTGTGCAAAACGTGGTAGCTAGAATCATATTTGTTTGGTGGGGGTTATGGGTCTGAGCTTTCTGTGCAGTTTTTTTAAAAAAACTAGTAGTAATATTGTAAATAATGAAGGTACTGGTTTATAATACGATCCTCCGAGTGGTGCCAATCTGACAATGTATGGGTGGGGGCAGGGCCGGACCTACGGGGGTGGGGTGGGGGCTTAGGGGGCTGCAGCCCCCACCCTTTTTCCTAAGAAAAGAAAATCATGTCGCCGAGCGGCAGCTAAATTTCCTCGCGGGCTATACCTAGCACTCACCAGCACCACCAGGTGATAGGTACTTAATGGTTCAAAACATTTTCCAATAGGGGTATGAACAGTAATGGCATTAGTCCTTTATTTCATGCCCAAATTGCACTATTTTGCTTCTCGGATTTAAACATTTTCCGGGGGAGCATGCCCCCGGACCCGCCTAGTAGTCTTGGTGCTTCGCACCTTCGATGAATTAACCCCCACCCCTTAAAAACTTAGGGCCGGCCCTGGGGGGAATCTTGTATGCCACCAAATACCTGCATCGTCAAATCCCCATACAATAGATCTGAGCAAGGGTAGCAGGGTTATTCTCTGTCTATATCTGTTGTACAGCGGGAATCCACGGGACAATCAGAAGATATCCATGCATAATCGCAGATAAAACTGCAGAATGAGAAAAACGAGGGGTGAGCAAGAACAATATTTTAAATGCTGTGAAGATGCACCCTTTTTCTCCGCTACTATAAAGGGGGGGGGGGGGGGGGGAGTGTTTATAACATGTTTAGGGGGCATGCCTTGGATTTACTGAAACATTTCACGCATCCTTGAGAAAACCCTTGTCTAAGCCAGAAGAAAAAAAGAAATGTTTGACAGTGACGAATGACTTTCCTGATCATAGAGAGTGGTCATAGATCACATGAACTGCACGCAAGTTCCAGGGAAAAACGACTCTGAAATTAGCTTCCAAATCCACTTTAATGTTCTTGTTTTTTGTTGTTGTTGTGGTTTTTTTTGCACTAGTTCAAGTGATGTAACAGCTAAATATCATAATGTAATCGCGGTAGTTTAGCGATTCTTGTTGGTTCGTGATTCTTGTTGACATCAAACTGACTATTTAACATTGATGTAAGTTGAAAGTTAGGAGACCAGAGAAGATTACAATGGTTCAAAACATTTTCCAATAGGGGTATGAACAGTAATGGCATTAGTCCTTTATTTCATGCCCAGTTTGCACTTTTGTGATTCTCGGATTTGAACATTTTCCGGGGGAGCATGCCGAATTCGCTAGATTTGTCAGAGCATTAGTGGTGAATATACAGGCGGGATTAACTTCAATGTTGAAAACCAAGGCTAAAACCGTTAGTTTGTGATTATACACATTTTTCATGTTAAATGTCGGGGGAACATAATAGGCCTAATCAATCAGACTTAAATGATAATTAGCAACGTGCTAACATTAACATTAACGTACAAAGGGAAAACAAAGCTGTATTAAACCGAAACGAGAGAGAGAGAGAGAGAGAGAGAGAGAGACAGAGAGAGAGAGAGAGAGAGAGAGAGAGAGAGAGAGAGAGAGAGAGAGAGAGAGAGAGAGAGAGAGAGAGAGAGAGAGAGAGAGAGCGAGAGAGAGAGAGAGAGAGAACACTGAACACTGAACACTGATATGTTTTAATGTACATTGGCCACAATACATTATGAGGGAAGGGGGAATGACGAACGAACGAACGAACGAACGAACGCACGACATTTTCTTTAATCAGGGTTAAGAGATAAACTAATTACAAGTTTTTTTTTACACTCAGCCCTATTGCAAACAACAAAGAAAAAAACCCCACAAAAGGCAAGGCAAGTGAAGTG
>CM065683.1:54068253-54073253 GCA_017654935.2 Phymorhynchus buccinoides | reverse complement strand
GAGAGAGAGAGAGAGAGAGAGAGAGAGAGAGAGAGAGGAGAGAGAGATGAGCCCCCTCTCTCTCTCTCTCTCTCTCTCTCTCTCTCTCTCTCTCTCTCTCTCTCTCTCTCTCTCTCTTCTCACTACGCCCAACAAAGAATATCACGCGCTAAGCCCCTACCGGTTTGACTGCCCCCTGGCGGTCAAATTATCGTCCTAAGTTGCCCATTGAAGGTCTTACTCTTCAGAGCTGAAAGACGGTCATTGATTGAGACGCAAGCATCGACTGAACTGTCCATTCCTACAAAATGGGTTAAAGTATTAGTAGTAATGGCCAGAGACAGACCATGCTATCGGTATCTGCAGGTTTCCTTCATGCCGTCGATAACACGGTCAGCATCCATGTGCTGGCTTACTTAAATTAACGTGCGACATCCACTTTCGGCAGGTCACATTTGATAGACCCAACACACACACAAACCTACCGAGAGGATGTTTGGACCGGAGGTGATGAGATTAGCGTCCGATCGGTCGGAGACCCTTATGGACGATATTCCTAAGTTTCGACCAACTTGGCTTCCTATATACCATTGAGACCTATTTTATCCCTATCCATGTAATCGAACACGGCACTGGAATATTTTATCTTAAAACCCAGTCTTCGCATTTTCCGAAAAAGTATACTACTCAAAAGAATTCAAGAGCCACTCTCATATTTGGCATGGTTTTTTTAATTCAATTTGGTGTTAAAAATACAAACATTTCTGACCAAATTTCATATGAAGCTATACGCTAATGTCCCTAGAACATGTCTTGTCAAGTATTCAGATATTGCTCGTCCAAACTTGATACACTAACCCCCAAAAGAGACGCAATAACTACGGAAACTAGCCCTATTACTTATTGCTCAGTACACAAGTTTTGGTATGTCAACAGAAACAAATGTGGACGCATGTGTAAAACAGCACATTCTGTCACAATCTCTGCTAATTTTCGTGCCTAATTATGATACGCATACAGAGATCAGCAAAAGTTAAGTACCACTTCTCTGCAAGTGTGCAAAAGTAAAATGGATTAACCAAATCATTTCATATTTAACGCATTGTTAGTTTATTTATCTGTACACCCGATACTAAAATGTCATTGCATTAGCATCATACGTTTTGAAACAATAGCTCAACACATAACGCACCCTCCTAAGCTAAAAGTCCCAAAGCGTGACTACTCAAAACGTGTCAAAATGGGTACATCCACTCAAACACCTAATGTTGACCCTTTTTGAATAGCCACACGTTTGTGATTTACAAATTTGGGGGTGGCGTTGTTTGTTGAGCTATTGTGTCTAAATTAAGCACACGAATACTTAAGTTTTAGTGACGAAATAATTGAATTGAACATCTTCAAATTTTGAGATGATTTGAATTGGCCGTCTTTATTGTATGCGCCAGTGAAGAAGTGGCCCTTGTATTCTTTTGAGTAGCATGTAGCAACAGCTTACAATCAGTTGAATAATCAATATATCCTAAAACGAACAGTAATATTGTTGACTGTACCTAAGTGAAAGCATTTAGACAAAGGGAATCATAATACATTTACTCGTGGCACCCAGTCCTCTATCTGACCAAGCACCATTACGCTTTTTAATTGAAAATTAAAAGACTCTTGAATTCTATGACCTATCATGTGAAGTAAAAAAAACCCACACAACACAAATCCATTAAAGCGGCGCCGCTGGGCTGATACCTAAGACATTCGTACAACAACAAACGTTCACCTTGGTAATACAATTCGTTCTTTTATGCGGTTAAAACAGTTATAAAAGGTACTGAAGAAGATAATTATTTGTAAATGAAATCCAAAGATTTGAAGCAGGCTAAGGAGACAATGCAGATATTCTGTTCAACATAAGGAAGGAACAAATCATGACACGGAGGAATACTACAGCTTCAGCCGACAACAATATGCAGACGCAGGTTCGTTTGACCTTTTCTTCAATTCATGCTTTGCGGCTATGTTCATTAAATGTCATGGAATGAAATGAACAGGATTGAGAGCAAGCAAAGCCGATGTTATTGCTGCATTATTTTCACACAATTATGCTGAAATATGACGAAATATTCGTGGCTTTTATACAGATCATTGACCTGGATGGGATAGCCATCAAATGCAATCGAGGACAAGGAAATAAAAGCACCAGTGCCGTAGGCGTAATCGCCCATCTAAATGAAATAAACGACTTCTTCTTCTTCTTCTTTTTCTTCTTCTTCTTCTTCGTATCTTGATACAGACATGCAAGCAATGATGAGACAGAAATAGAAACTAAAATAGCAGAAAACCAGATTTAAGATTAAAGATGTTATAGGATCTCAATGGTCAGCTGTCTACTTCGCATACTTTTCTTACATAGTCCATTTTTTTGTTTCAAAAGTTGGTCGCTTTTCGAATTATGCACGCTTGCTCCTATTATGTCCCACATTTTGCCATGTCCACCCACGTCATGCGGTATCATCAAAATGCTTGAATAATAAGTGCACCCAACGGCCTAGAGGGGCAATAAAACCTTGAATTATTTTATTTTTCCTTACACCCAGCACTGTCATTCCTATCCCTCTTTTTATTCTCTCACACATAGACACACTGTCTGAATTGTGTCGCATTCCAATGCACAAGCTTCACATAGACATTATCCAATCCAACCTCCCGTCGTTCCTTCACCAACACCCACCCATCACCCCTACAGCTACAATCCTTCATACAAAGGTGGTTTTTTAACCACCACTCCCATCCCCCTGCCCTACCTCTTATAATTTGCCCCCTGAGAGGGAGCCGTCTGCGGCAGTTGCATGCAGCGTCACGTCCGACTGTGGCAACCATCTTGGTAAAACGTGAGTAAATTCCCTTTTCTCCCTCTTCAGGGAATGAAGTGTGGGAGTGGAAAAAGCTACTGTCTGCCCGGTCACTTTTGTCCTTTTTCACGAAATAATCCCTTTGGATAAGGGGACAAAATGATCTATCATTCGCTCTTCTCTTGAGCCTCTAATGAGAGACTTAGTGCGATTTTTCTCACACCAGAGGGCATGACGCTCGTGTGGGGCTAATCCTCTCTATATTATTAGTTGGGGATAAAGAAAGAGAGAGAGACAGTGAGTGGTCCTACCATCACTCTCTCTCTCTCACTACGCCCAAGTAAGAAAATCGCGTGATAAGCCCCTAGTGCATTGACTGCCCTCTGGCGTGAAAAATATCGCCATAGGTTGACCATTGTGTAAATGTATAATACCCGCTCTATGTCTGTCTGTCTGTCGTTCTGTCTCTTGGTATGGCCGATACTCTCTCTCGGCCTCTCCTCTCGTCATCCCGCCCCTCCACCCCCCCCCCCCCCCCCCCTCCGTCTTCTCCCTCTTCTCTCTCATGTCTGTCTGTCGTTCTGTCTCTTGGTATGGCCGATACTCTCTCTCTCTCTCTCTCTCTCTCTCTCTCTCTCTCTCTCTCTCTCTCTCTCTCTCTCTCTCTCTCTCTCTCTCTCTCTCTCTCTCTCTCTCTCTCTCTCTCTCTCTCTCTCAATAATTTAATGTATGACTGTGAACACGTGACCATTGATACTAATCTATTATGTGCGTTACCTGAGTTATTTTATTTTATAACATATTCATGCGCAATTATACTGTGTAAAGGAAACAGTTGTTCTTGTTCTAGAACTAATTACTTGAAGCAATATTTGGTTGATAATCATTTCGCTGTGAACGGTATTTATTATTGCATAATATGATGTCTAATAATCACATTATCATCATTGTTTATGCACCCTTTACATGTCCTCCCTTTCGCCCGTTCGTCGTTCCCCATTGTACTGTGGCCCAAGGCCGAAGCGCAATTAAAAACCTTTCAAGTGTTTCAGTGTTCTCTCTCTCTCTCTCTCTCTCTCTCTCTCTCTCTCTCTCTCTCTCTCTCTCTCTCTCTCTCTTCTTTCTCTCTCTCTCTCTCTCTTCTCTCTCTCTCTCTCTCTCTCTCTCTCTCTCTCTCTCTCTCTCTCTCTCTCTCTCTCTCTCTCTCTCTCTCTCTCTCTCTCTCTCTCTCTCTCTCTCTACTCTCTTACTCTTTACTATTTATCAACAGACAATGCAACACATCACTTTCTCTATTCTTTACTATTTATAAACAGAAAAAAATACCACGTCCAGCTCCACCTCCAATGTGCACAGTCCCCAGGTTAATGTGTTGGTGTTTTTTTAACTGCTTTTCACTCTGTTTCTTTATGTCTTTATATGTAGATGGATCTTTAATCATTATGTTGTGGTGTATTCTCTCTCTCTCTCTCTCTCTCTCTCTCTCTCTCTCTCTCTCTCTCTCTCTCTCTCTCTCTCTCTCTCTCTCTCTCTCTCTCTCTCTCTCTCTCTCTCTCTCTCTCTCTCTCTCTCTCTCTCTCTCTCTCTCTCTCTCTCTCTCTCTCTCACACATAGTATGAATTATTCTGTGGCCTCTTCATTTTCTTCTTCCGGATTTTCCCATAAGCCATAACGAAAAGAAAGAAAGAAAAAGAAGCTTATTTTTGGCAATTCTTTGTTAATTATTACTGAATATATAATATATTAGTGCTGTGTTGCCTCCCCATTGTCCCTATATGACACGGGATGGATTGATGAATTATGATTATGTTTTCTTGTTTGAATTCTTTAAATTGCTGTATATTCTTACATATAGCCAACTTTTCTGCATTCCTTACCCCTCCCACTGTTCCCTCAATATGCGATCAAAAATGTTTGTGGTTTTGTAATGAATTCTGTATGTATTATATGCCATTTTTCATTCCCTCCCTCCCCACCGTTCCCTTGTGACATGGGCAGAAGGCCTAGTCAGTAATCTGAGTTAAGTTGAGTTGAGTTGAGTTGAGTTGAGTTGAGTCTCTCTCACACACACAGTACCAACAGAAATATCACATAATACCAACAAACTTGTTTTAGAACCTTGCAAGGAGGACAAAGACCTTGGTGTCATATTTGATTGCATTTTAACGTTTGGTA
>CM065683.1:54055753-54063253 GCA_017654935.2 Phymorhynchus buccinoides | reverse complement strand
TTTAGACCAAATCGTTTGCACGATATTTTCACAATACAAGCCTTTTTTGTATATATATATATATATATCTTTTTTATAATACATTTTATTCAATTTACCTAAAGGAGTTTCGCTCACAACAAAGGAAATAGCTCCTCTTTTTTTTTTTACTGCACTACAAAAAAGAAAATCATTCACCACAATGAGTGACCTCCACCCACCCCATCCAAAATGGCTTCTCTCTCCGGCATCCCCGCCAAGGAGGAATCGCCGTTTTGACGGTTTGATGTCTAGGAAACCAGAGCAAAGCGAGTGTTCCGTTCCTTGAAAAAGCTGTCTTTCTGGTAATCTCGACGGGATTCTTGCAAAAACTCATCCGTCAGGGTCCACCTTTAACATGAGCCCATGAAAGGCATGACAAATTGACAAAATGAATACGACTCTGGTCTTGTAATTCATTTGGTGTTGTTGTTTTGTTGTACTATTTTTTGTTGTTGGTCAGGTTCTATTGGAACCAACCCCCAAGAGAGGTTCGGATAAATGCGTGGACGGGATAATGATATATGGTAGAGTCAAACGTGGGGTAGGTCTGTATATATATACACCAGTAGATCAAGACAGTCATGCAGAAATACCGTGGGATTGATGCCGGAACGGTCCCGTAGTACTGAACTTTCTAATGGAATTTGAATCCCCCATTTCTCATTAATCAGTCTGAGTTAAGAGCTGAGTTCCTTTCTCCGAGGACGCTGATGCGTTTTGTATTTGTTTTGCTGCTTCTTAGCATTTTCTCCCCTCCCCCTTCTCCTCCTCGCTCTCCTCCTACTCCTTATATCCATCCTACCCCTACCTCTCAGCCTCCTCCTCCCACCCCCTACCATTAAACCACTTTTGCCAATACTCACTAAATTCTCCTTTCCGAATGGAGTCATTTCCCCCTTTGTCCCCATTTGTTGTTGTTTAAATTGTTTTCTTGCTTTACCTTCTTATGTAGAAATCGTTTCTCGTTCCCAATCCCAGTCCCTGTTTGTATTTTGTTTTACTGTTTGCTTATTGTACTTATTCTCATCCTTGTTTGTTGCATGGTTTTCATTATTAACGTTTTGTTCATCAAGTCTGGCTATCGTGTGTTGAGTATGATATGGTGACTCCAAAAACAAACCCGCAAAAACGTCAAACACTAATTTTAATACTTAGGGGAAGACGGGGTAAAAAGCGCATGGGCGGGTAAGAAGCCCACCCCAATTATGTCATGAAATAAAGAAAATTTCAGTCAAATTTGCCCATGAGACGAATGCTAGACATTAACGCTCGTCTCATGGGCAAAATGAGACTGAAATTTGCTTCATTTCATGAGATAATTGGGGTGGGCTTCTTACCCGCCCATGCGCTTTTTACCCCGTCTTCCCCTATATTGCAATTCATAAACCTTGTGAGTATGCATTATTCTACTTCAAGACTGGGCCTGTATTCACATTGAGATAGTATGAGACTCATCATCATGATGCTTTAGAAGTCCTTCAAAGGTCATATTAACTCCTACTACTTTAGAAGGACTTCAAAGTTATCATGATAAGTCTCATACTATCTCAATTTGAATACAAACCCTTCTTCTTCTTCTTCGATCGCTCAGACAGTGTCCTGCCAATTATGAGCGCAGATGCGTCATGCTGCCGTTATGCGTTTAGCTAAGAAATAGGTAGGCCCAGCAAGTCCGACTTCGGCTAGAGGAAATCTTTGTGAAAGTGTTTCTTGAAAACAAAAAAGGCAGGAGAATGGACCGGTAAGGCAGAAAGATAGTAGAATACAGTAAGCAAAGGGAAAAGGCAGAGTCAAAGAGAATAACAGATAGAGGAAACTACAAGCACATAACTTCCAGAAGGTGGGGTAACTATTTATACAAAAGACAACCGGTATCCCTTTGGGGAACACAGGCCCTGCTTCTGTCTCTCTGCCTCTCTGTCTGTCTGTTTCTCTCTTGCTCTCCTGTTCTAATGTTCTCCTTCTTTGTTTTTTGTTCGTCTGTCTGCCTCTCTGCGTGTCCGTCTCTCTGTCTCTATCTCTCCGTCTTTCTCCCCATCCCTCTCTCTCTCTCTCCCTCGCTTTCTCTCTCTTCTGATCTACTTGTTTTTGCTGTTATTGATTTTTGTCTGTCTGTCTGTCTATGTATATCTCTGCCTATGTCTCTCTCTGTTTATGTCTCTCTGTCTATGTCTCTGTGTCTCTGTCTCCCTCTGTTTCCCTCTATCTGTCTCGGTCTCTCTCTTTCTCACTCTCTCTCTCTCTCTCTCTCTCTCTCTCTCTCTCTCTCTCTCTCTCTCTCTCTCTCTCTCTCTCTCTCTCTCTCTCTTTTTCTGTCTCTCTGTCTCTCTCTCTCTCTCTCTCTCACACACTCTTCTCACACACACACACACACACACACACACACACACACACACACACACACACACACACACACACACACACACACACACACACACACACACACACACTACAACAAAACGTTTCAAACAGAGGACACTCACAAAGGTATCACCCCGGTGTAATCGGCTTTCCATAGTCTGTCGCGCCCCTGGTCGTCCGAACATACCCGAGAGACTCCGAAAGGACCGGAAATTGAATGAGGAACACGTGACCTGAAAGCTGAGGACTCTGGGAGAAATTCTATCTCCCGACTTTGTAAAGATGGCGACCGGAAAGATTCGTTTCTAGGCATGGGATACTCTTTTTAGTCACCACAACTTAATAACTGTTTTTTTTCTTTTTCTCTCCTATATAACGAAAATACCCAGAACAGGCACAAAGTGTGGAATGATTTGTTTAAGTTGCCTTTATCGGCGTTCGTTTCATTTATTTAAAAAAAGACAGACATAATTCCATAGAGATCAGGACCCACTAAGAATGGAGTCATACAAAGACGGAATGCGACAGATTAGTTAGTTAGTTGGTCTATTATAGTCCCGTCAACAGCTATGGACTGTCACCGCGTATAGCAAAACACAAATTAATGCATCTTAACAACTTACAATTCTTGAAAACATAAAAATATAGTACAATTCATAACATGACACTTTGATCATTGTACCCTATAGCACATCATTCCAGACAGTGATGGAAACGTAAGCCATTCCGCTCTATTTATCGAGTCCAGGTTTTTTTAAAAACAGTAAAAAAGGATAACAAATACATACTAGTAAGCTAAGATACATTTTTTTAAAGGCAATATGCGCTGCAGAATGGGCAACAGGTTCCCATTCAATTGCGTAAGATATCACATCACGTCTGGAAGCCAGTGTACAATAATAATTAAAAAATTGGCATGTCATAAATAGTAAAAAGTATAAACGTGGAATGGTTTTATAGAAAAAATGCAGGAGAATGGACCAATAAGGCAGAAAGAAGTAGACGCCAGAAAGCAAAAAGTAGAGAAAAGACAGAGTCAAAGAGAGTGATAGAGTAGGGGAAGTTACTAGCATAGAACTTCCAGAAGATGGGGGAACTATTTCTGCTGAAAGACCCCTCAGAATCCCCACGGGAGGGCCCTATCCGCGTAAGCCAGCCTAAGCCGTTGCCCGCCTACTACGACGAGGACGTGTGGTTGGACTTTAGGAGGCTGCTGGGCTCCTCTCCGTAAGCCCCCCCCCCCCCCACCCACCATGATAGGTGGAAGCCCGCCGGGGGGGGGGGGGGCGACAGATACAATAATAATAATAATAATAATAATAATAATAATAATAATAATAATAATAATAATAATAATAATAATAATAATAATAATAATAATAATAATAATAATAATAATGCGAATTTATGTAGCGCTCTTTCTCACATGAGTTCAGTGCGCTTTACATTGAACACAAGATCATTAAAGGCAAGCAAAATAATGAATCATTATAAAGTAAAATAAACACGGTGCTTGCAGGCAACGCTCTCTTTCTTCCTCATGCACACGCGCACACGCACGCACGCACACGCACGCACACGCACACACACACACACACACACACACACACACACACACACACACACGCACACACACACCCACCCCCCCCCCCCCACACACACACACACACACACACGCACACACACACACACACACGCACACACACGCACACACACACACACACACACACACGCACACACACACACATGAGCTCAGTGAGCTTTACATTGGTAACAAGAACACTACAGGCACACGGCGCTTGCAGGCAACGTTCTCTTTCTTCCTCATACACACGCGCACGCACGCACGCGCGCACACACACACACGCACGCACACGCACGCACACGCACACGCACGCACACACACACACACACACACACACACACACACACACACACACACACACACACGCACACACGCACACACACGCCCCCCCGCGCACACACTCACACACACACACACACACGCACGCACACGCACACGCACACGCACGCACACACACACGCACACACACACACACACGCGCGCGCGCATGCATGCATGCATGCACGCAGGCACACACGCACACACATACACATGAACGCACACACGCACACATAGACACACATACAAAGATACCCTTCTACCTTTCTACCTCCTTTACAAGCGTTTACAGTAGAGTGATTCAGAGACGGAGCAAAAAATATAACAGCGAGACAGACAGGCAGACAGGCAGACGGACAGGCAAGGTAAACAGGCAGACAGTCACATACATTAATGAACAGAAGACTTATATACAGTTTACAGTTAATATACTGCTCAAAAAGTTGCAAAGAATATTATCTTAAGCATACACAATTATCAAAGATAGACATAAAGCCATTATTTTGTTTTCTTGTTCAGTCTAATTAACATGACTTGTCGTCTTCATATTTTGATAGACAACAAGGTCTGAGAATGATTTTATTGGCTAACCCCTTCAAAATGCAAAGACCAACCGAATGGAGCTATTTTTTTATTTTCAGCTTTTTTGGTTTTCGTGGCAAGAAAAGTCATGGATAAGCATGTGCAAGACCCCCTCACTGCAATTCCATCTAGGAAACGCCATTGTGTGTTCTGGAGGAGCTGTTGAAGCTCCTGCTGATCCGGGGTGTTCCAAGGCGACATACTCAGCTGCGTTGTGTAGCCAGGTGTCATCTGCAAATTTCTCGTGAAGGATACTGTGATGTTCGATAACTTTGGAAACAGGTTGAACGTACAAGGAGAAGAGAAGGGGGCCTAAAACAGAGCCTGGAGGCACAGCAAATCTTAATAATAATAATAATAATAATAATAATAATAATAATGGGAATTTATATAGCGTTCTTTCTCACATGAGCTCAGTGCGCTTCACATTGGCAACAAGAACATTAAAGGCAAACAAATAATGAATCATTAGAAACTAAAATAAACACGATGATTGCACGCAACGTTCTCTTACTTCCTCACACACACACACACACACACACACACACACACACACGCGCGCGCGCACGCGCGCACGTACACACACACACACACGCGCGCGCGCATGCGCGCACACACACACACACACACACACACACACACACACACACACACACACACACACACACACACACATACATGCACAAACACACACACACACACATGAACGCACGCACGCACACACACACACACATACACGCACGCACACACTCACACACAATTAATTATACAAGAGAAAAATAGTTACAATATGAAAATTCTAAGAAGAAACACAGACCACATTCACATTCTCAATCAAGTTTGGATACGATACTGCAACTTGAAATAAAATCATACTGCCATCTTAGAGGGAGTGAGGAGGAGACATTGCCACTGATAAATACAGACTGTGTTCTGCCATTCAGGTACGATCGGAACCATTCTAGAACAGTCCGAGAGACACCAAAGGACACTGACAGTCTCTCTAACAGAATGTTGTGATCAATGGTGTCGAAGGCGGCACTAAGATCGAGTAGAGTGAGAAGATATGCAAGTTTATTGTCAGCTGAGCGAAGGAGACTGTCTGTGACAGTGATGGACTTCGTGGAGATTGTTTTGTGATAGGTGGTGTTCGAGTTGTGCGAGGACGACTTTTTCGAGGATTTTGGAGAGGAAAGGCAGATGAGAGATAGGCCTGAAATTTCTTGATTCGTCTGGGCTGAGGCCGTTTTTCTTGAGGAGAGGGGTGACTAGTGCGTGTTTGAAACTAAGAGGAACAGAACCCGTTGTCAGAGAGTGGTTTATGATTCTGGTGAGGACTGGAATCAGATCTGCGAGATACTGTTTGGTGAGGGAGGTGGGGACAGGGTCGAGATCACAGCCTTTGGGGGGAGATTTGGAAATGATTTCTGATAGCACAGACTCAGACACAGGTTGCAAACTACTCAATATCGCACCATTATATACAGTGCAAGATGGTGGGTCTACTGTCTGACTGTCCAGATTGTGTCTAATTTTGGAAACCTTTTCAACCAAAAATCGAAAAAAGTCTCTGGAAGTTCACTAGGGTCAATGTTGCTAGGGAGAGGGCAGACCTTTGTTTTGCCAAGCAGCTGATCGACTACAGCAAACAGCTGCTTAGACGAAGCACAGTCAGTGATGAGGTCACTGTAGTATTTTTGCTTGGACATTTGTACGAAAGTTGTGTAGGAATTCAGTTTCTTTTTGTAAGCTTGTTCGTGAACAATCAAACCAGTGGACCTCCACCTGCGCTCCACCTGGCGCACATCAGTCTTTTCTTTCCTGACGCTCTCCGTTTTCCAGGGCGTTGAAGGACGGTCAGTCACCGTCCTGTTGACCAGAGGGGCGTGGTGGTCCAGAACTCGGTGGAGACCCACGTTGTAGTGGTCAGCAAGCTGGTGATCCGGGCTGACCCTCAGTTCAACAGCCACCAGATGCTGTACGTCTGCCCGGAACGGCTTGGGGTCGATATTCTTCATGTTCCTGGACTGGATCACACGCTGCTTTCTCTGGGGCTTCTCCACAGCCAGGGCTCCTACAATCGCCTCTTGGTCGGAGAAGGGCATGTTGAGCACAGCACAGCTGGATACTGCAGTAGAGTTTTCTCGTACTGCGCACCAGTCCAAAATGTGACCACAACGATGGGTTGGCTGGTCAATGAGCTGCGTGAGGCAATGGTCACTGAAGAGAGTCTCGAGTTGTTTGACATAAGGGCAGGACGGGGAATCAAAATGAAAGTTAAAATCACTGGTGGAAGGATAGGTTAAGTTACACGTCTTAGTAAATGCTACAAAAACAATTTATGATTATTATTTTTAATCATAATCATAATCAACAATAACAATGTATGAATGAAAGAAAACATTATGTGAATTGAAAGGAGACTACATAAAAAAAACATAAAAATACAACCATGTTTGGGGGCGGATCAGCCAGTCAAAAGCTGACGATAATTTGAATGTAAGACATGCAATCAAGGCTTCGCATGAGAGAATAAGCTAAACCTATAGCATGAGACTACCTTTCTCCATCTTTTTCTTTTCTTTCCATTTGTTTTCTGAGTGGTGGAACCCCTGTAACCCCTCTCAAATCCA
>CM065683.1:54043253-54048253 GCA_017654935.2 Phymorhynchus buccinoides | reverse complement strand
CTTGGGTTAAACCGTACAATGATAGGTTTTTTTTAATAGAAGGGCATGGTCAATAACATCAAAGGCTTTAGCAGTCAACGAAAATAACACCGGTGAGAAGGTCATTGTTAATATTGGAATGCCACTGTTCGATTAGATTAGTGAGTACTGTTTGGCAGGAATGATTTTCTCTAAAGCCACTTTGGTTACAATGAAGTATGTGAGATAGAGGAGAGAGAGAGAGGTCAAGAGAGAGAGGAGTTTAAGAGAACGTTTATAAAATATTTCAACGGTGTTTGAAAAAAAAAAAAAACATTGTTGATCATGTGTAGAGAGAGAGAGAGAGAGAGAGAGAGAGAGAGAGAGAGAGAGAGAGAGAGAGAGAGAGAGAGAGAGAGAGAGAGAGAGAGAGAGAGAGAGAGAGAGAGAGAGAGAGAGAGAGAGAGAGAGAGAGAGAGAGAGAAAAACGAAAACGAGAAACGAAAACGAAATTTTATTTAACCAGGGAACATGAGATAAGCAAGTTACATGCTTTTTTCCACCCAGCCCTGGGGAAAAATAAAATAAATCAAACAAGAAAGCTAAATAATATATGTACATGCAGAAATGAGAATAAAAGGGAGGGAGGATGGGGGGAAGAGGCACAGAGGGGGATAAGGATGGGGACATTTTGGAATTTAAAGTACAGGGAAAAAAAAGAAAAAAAAAAGTCACATCATGCAAACATAAAAACAGCAAAGGATAACACTCCTCATCATTATCAGTAATAGTAAGATAGTAATAAACAAATCAAGTTATATCATACAAAAGTATCAAACACATATATGTTATCACATTTTATAACAAAACCAGCAATCATAAATATCATCATTCACATGTTTTCTTTTAATCTCTGAAATAGAATATTTTGATACGCGTTTTTGAAAGAAGTAATGCTGCTTTTCTGCTTAAGATTAGTTGTTAAGGAATTCCAAAGAGTACCACCTGAGTATGTTAAGCTTGTTTTGAAAAGATCAGTTCTAGGTTTTGGAATAACAATATTGTTAGTATATCTAGATTGGTTGATTGGAAACTTTTTAATTAATGTTGGAGGTGCAAAACCATTGATTATTCTAAACATCATGACAGCTTTGTTGTATTGAAGTTTGTCTGTAAGAGGTAACATTTTTATTGCGATGTAATCTTGAAAAGTTAGAGAAGACGATTTTAGGAGGACTGCTTTAAGGGCTCGCTTATGAACATTGATTAATGGCTTTAATGTGTTGGCACTACTTGAATCGAAGAGTGTAGAGGCGTAATCTATGTGTGATTGAATACATGCATAAAAGAAGTGCTTACGGGCATCGAGATTAAGGAAGTTTTTAATTTTAGAGAGGAGGAAGACTTTTTGTGAGACACGTTTGCTCAAACTACTAATATGGGGAGACCAAGAAAGATTATTGTCTAAGGTAACCCCTAACACTTTGTGAGAACTGACTACTTCAATTTGTTTATTGTGAATATATATTGGAGGCAAAGGAAAGGTTAAGTTTTGTCGTTTTTGTCGTGATGTTACTATCATACATTTTGTTTTTTGTTCATTCAATGTCATGTGGTTAAGTTCTGTCCATTCAACTAGCTGATCTATATTTTCTTGCAATTTAAAGGATAGCTGATTGAGATCAGTATGGTTAGTGTGAATTGACGTATCATCGGCAAACATCTCACAAGGGTCTTTAATATGAAGAGGAAGATCATTGACATATAGTAAAAACAAAAGGGGACCTATAACTGATCCTTGTGGAACCCCGAATTTGATTGATAAAGAACTAGATTGTTTATTATGAAGGAAAACAGTCTGCTTACGATTTGTAATAAATGATTTGATGAACTGAAGGACAGATTTTGAAAATCTATATATTGCTATTTTCCTCAGTAGTAGATTATGGTCGATTACATCAAATGCTTTGGCGAAGTCTACTAAAAGGACCCCTGTAATTTTTAAATCATCTATGTTTGCAAGCCATTGGTCAACAAGATTAGTCAAAGCTGTGTGGCAAGAGTGATTTGATATAAAGCCAGATTGATTAGGGTGTATTAAATCATATTTAGATAAATGAGAAATTATATATTTGCTAAAATGCTTTTCTAGAGGTTTAGAAAGAACAGAAACGAGCGAAATAGGTCTATAGTTTGAAGGGTCAGCTTTATCACCAGATTTAAAAAGTGGTATAACTTTAGCTTGCTTCAGAATGTTAGGAAAATAACTTTTATCGATACAGAGGTTGTATAGATAAGTCAGTGTGTCTGTAATGAGAGGAGCACTAAGTTTAAGAATAATTCCATCTAAACCATCAAGACCACGTGTACCTGTTTGTTTTAAATGATTAAGATAAAGATAAACATCACAAACTGTTATTGCAGGAACAGCTAGTTCGGATTTAATTTATTTTGACACACAGAAATCTTTCAGCAATTTGAGATCATTTTGTTCAGACCTATCATGTTTAACGGTAACGTTAGCTACATTAGAAAAATGACGATTTAGTGAATCGGCTGACATTTCTGTGGGAACAACGGATGCTTTGTCCGAGTTTTTACGGGTTAGAGTGTTTATAGCTTTCCAAATGGGCTTTGAGTTATTTTTAGAATAACTGAACACTAAATCATTAAAATATTTCTTTTTTGAACGACGAAGCATGGACGTAACACTATTTCTCTGTTTTTTGAATTGTTCAAATTGTTTGGATTTCAATAAAGTATCTCTAATTCGAATAGCTTCTTCAATTTTCTCTGTAAGCCACGGTGGCTTTGGTAAATATCTAACTCTTTTTGTGACAAAGGGTGCATGTTTGTTATAAATTTCTATGAAACTTTTATGCCAAAATTCAAAAGCTAAATCAGGATCAGTGAACTGATAGACTTGAGACAGCGGAGATTGGGCAAGATCTTCCAGAAAGGCATCCTTATTAAAATTAGCGAAGGATCTGTATGTAATTACTTTTGAATAAGAGAGAGAGAGAGAGAGAGAGAGAATTAAGAGAGAGAGAGAGAGAGAGAGAGAGAGAGACTTTAGAGAGAGAGAGAGAGAGAGAGAGAGGAGATTTTTACTAGTCATGTCTGATATAGACTCCAGATATAAAAGGAGGCAATCACTATTCTGTAAAACTGGGCGCTCTCTCTCTCATTTCATCTATTTCGCTTTAAACCCCTTTCAACGCTAGCCAGGCCAACGCTCAGCCAAAATGTACCATTAAACTTACCTGGGTAGAGAAAAGATTTCGTCTGGAATACTGAGGATTCCTCTGTGACATGCCTAAAATAGGACCTATCCTTACCTCCTAAAATGAAGAACATAAGGTCTCTGGATACCAGACCCCTATTTGATGCCTTTCAGTGACGTGGGTGTTAAATCACTGTGGTGCCAAGAGGCGACAGTGGCGATGAAATAAAGCTTAGTGGTAGATGTGGCTGTTGCTGCATTCAAATGTTTCGTTGTTTTTCACGTAATTGTTCTCGTTGTTGTCGTGTTTTGTTTCGTCTTTGCCTTTGTTGTTGATGTCCTAGGATGCCTTTTGTTTTCCTGTGTCTTCATTTGGCTGGTGGTTCAGCGCAGAGTGTTCGTTTGTTTCCAAAGAAAATATTTTGCAGTTTTCTTCTTCATCCCTTTATTGTCTTTCAGTGTGATATCAACCTCATCTGTAGCTGTTTCGTAGGCAGCTGTTGATCTTAAAGGGGCACCCAAAACGGATACGTTTGTCTGCAGGAAACACGTCAAGATCACCAGGAAAACACCCTTTGCAGAGATCGCAACACTCACTTTGCCGCGGCTCTGGTTTCCTATAAATCAAACCGTCAAATCGGCGATTCCTCCTTGGCGGAGGTGCTGGAAGTCAGATTATTTCAGTGAAAGAGAAGGCACGTGCCTTCTCTTTTCTAATGTCCGCCTGAGATTAGACCAAATCGTGTGTACGTAATATCCACAATACAAGCCTTTTTATTTATTTATTTTTTATTTTAGTTTCCCAAAAGGAGATTCGTTCACAACAAAGAAAATAGCTCCATTTGTGTTTTTACTGCACTACAAACAAGAAAAAGCTTCAACCATTCTTAGTGGCCTCCATCCACCCCATCCCAAATGATTTATCTCTCCGGCAACTCACCCAAGGAGGAATCGCCGTTTTGACGGTTTGATTTATAGGAAACCCGAGCAAAGTGAGTGTTCGGATCCTTGAAAAGGCTGTCTTTCTGGTGATCTCGACGTGTTTCTTGCAAAATCTCATCCCTCAGAGTGCACATTTAAATAGATAGTAACATACTATACTCACGAAAGACAATTATGCTTGCAATGTAGCCGAGCGAGTGTGCTACTGTTTGCTTGAGTGTGCCCTTACCCAACACCGTGACACACAACATACCGTCAATAAGCAGCAAGAAAGCCAGTTTGTTTGCCGAAGGTGCTTGAGTGTGCCATTACCCAACACAGTGACAAACAACATACCGTCAATAAGCAGCAAGAAAGCCAGTTTGTTTGCCGAAGGTGCTTGAGTGTGCCATTACCCAACACAGTGACACACAACATACCGTCAATAAGCAGCAAGAAAGCCAGTTTGTTTGCCGAAGGTGCTTGAGTGTGCCATTACCCAACACAGTGACACACAACATACCATCAATAAGCAGCAAGAAAGCCAGTTTGTTTGCCGAAGGTGCTTGAGTGTGCCATTACCCAACACAGTGACACAACAACATACCGTCAATAAGCAGCAAGAAAGCCAGTTTGTTTGCCGAAGGTGCTTGAGTGTGCCATTACCCAACACAGTGACACACAACATACCGTCAATAAGCAGCAAGAAAGCCAGTTTGTTTGCCGAAGGTGCTTGAGTGTGCCATTACCCAACACAGTGACACACAACATACCATCAATAAGCAGCAAGAAAGCCAGTTTGTTTGCCGAAGGTGCTTGAGTGTGCCATTACCCAACACAGTGACAAACAACATACCGTCAATAAGCAGCAAGAAAGCCAGTTTGTTTGCCGAAGGTG
>CM065683.1:54033253-54038253 GCA_017654935.2 Phymorhynchus buccinoides | reverse complement strand
GACTTTGAGATTGAGGGTCGTAAACATGAGGGGGGGGGGGGGGTAAGCCAACAAATAATGTACAGATTGTGGGGGTCGTAAACATGATTGCCAAGATTGCAAAAATAATGACTTTGAGATTGAGGGTCGTAAACATGAGGGGGGGGGGGGTGTTTAAGTACAAGATTGCCAACAAAAAAATAATGACTTTGAGATTGAGGGTCGTAAGCACGAGGGGGGGGGGGGGTTAAGCACAAGATAACAAATAATGACTTTGAGATTGAGGGTCGTACAAGATTGCCAAGATTGCCAACAAATAATGACTTTGAGATTGAGGGTCGTAAGCACGAGGGGGCGGGTTTAAAGTACAAATGAAACTATCGTTAATGGATACAACTTTTTTTAAAACGTGCCTTTGCGGAGAATCGAACCCGGAACCATTGGCATGAGAGGCAGACGCTCTACCAATGAGCGAGCAAGGCTTTCAGTGTTGATGTTGCCTGTTGAATACTCTCTAACCCACTAATCTAAAATGTTATCTGTTTGTCATCTGTTTACGGTGTTTTTTTTAAAGTATTTAATTATTCAAATCATTTGTGTTTGAAAGCTTGCATAAACATCTATATGTGTGCAAAGTTTGATCGATGAACGCCGTTTAGATACCGAGGAAAAGCCAACGTTAAAGTTACCACAGACGGACACACACAGACAGACAGACAGACAGACGCACAGACACCCGGAAAACCGAAGAAGCATGACAACATAGACTCACTTTCGTGTCGTTGATACGAGTGAGCCAAAAAGGATCAACACCAAAACAAAACAAAACGAAACTCAAGATCAAGAAAAGTTAAAGAAAGGAAAATATCAAGAATAACAAAATGGCAGATTAGAAGGACAATCAGAAGCAGCAACAAAGAAAAAGAAGAAAACGCAGGTGAATGAATTTGAAAGTAGATCCTCCGAAGACGGCTGCCCACGTGGCGGGGTAATCAAAAACGTTCACACAAGTAATGTTCTCATCCCTAGCTGGTGCATTTGTGCCATAGTGTTCAAGTGATTCGGCTGCTGGGATGATCCATGGAGTCTTTAAGCCAGGGTTCCGACAACAACAACAACAACAACAAATGGAAAGTAGGAGAAAGTCAAATGAAAAAGTAAATAGACGAACGCATAACAATAAATTAACATTAACAGTAAATGAAGAAAAGGTTCGAAAGTGTTAACGAAAGAAGTGAACAAAAAGTTTGGAAAAAAAGATGGTGGTCAACAATGGATAAAAGGGAATAAGGAAAGGCAAAGCCAGAGCAAAATAAAACAATGGAAAATGAAAAGGATGAAGGAAACAAAGCTTTGTTAGGCCCCCTTGTTTATTTATGAGAGTCTGAATCTGTATAGCCCATGAACATACTCCCACACATACATATACACAAGCGCATGCATAATATATTGCCGCGCACGGAGAGAGAGATAGAGAGAGAGAGAGAGAGAGAGAGAGAGAGAGAGAGAGAGAGAGAGAGAGAGAGAGAGAGAGAGAGAGAGAGAGAGAGAGAGAGAGAGAGAGAGAGAGAGAGAGAGAGAGAAGACGAATGTGTTGGGTTTTTTTACGAATACGAATACGAATGTTTAATGAGGGTAAACGGATAAGCTCAAGCTTCTTTACACCATGCCCTCGAGGGGGAAAAGAAAAGCCAAATAACAAGAAAAGGAAAACAAAAGAAAGTAAAAAATGCATAACAAGAATAGAAAATAACAACAGGCATGTTCACAGTAAATTGAAGAACAAGCGAAAAAAATTCAAGCTCAAACGAAGAGCTCGTTCACGTACTCGCACACACAGAGAGATGAGAGAAAAAGAGACGATGAGATACAGCATATCCTATAACTATGCCAAAACATGCATACCTAGAGAGAGAGAGAGAGAGAGAGAGAGAGAGAGGAGAGATGAGAGAGAGAGAGAGAGAGGAGAGAGAGAGAGAGAGAGAGAGAGGAGAGAGAGAGAGAGAGAAGAGAGAGAGAGAGAGATGAGAGGAGAGAGAGAGATAGAGAGAGAGAGAGAGGAGAGGAGAGAGAGAGAGAGAGAGAGAGAGAGAGAGGGAGAGATGAGGGAGAGAGAGAGAGAGAGAGAGAGAGAGAGAGAGAGAGAGAAGAGGAGAGAGAGGAGAGAGAGAGAGAGAGAGAGAGAGAAGAGAGAGAGAGAGAGAGAGAGAGAGAGAGAGAGATAGAGGAGAGAGGGAGAGAGCGAGGAGAGGCGAGAGAGGAGAGAGAGACAATTGAGATGAGGAGAGAGAGAGAGAGAGAGAGAGACCGAGAAGAGAGAGAGAGTGAGACGAAAGAGAGAGAGAGGACAGAGAGAGGCCTGAGAGAGGGCGAGGGTGAGAGAGAAATTCAGAGACAAATTGATGATTTAATGTCAATAGCTACATAGCCATTATGACATGAGGGGTGTAATGAAATAAAGGAAAATGCAGACGAAAAATATCAGCACAAATAATCACATTAATTCTCACACAATCTCAATGTAAGTATGAAAAGATAAAATACTAGTACAAAATATATGCTCAGCGCGCATATTTTCATCAAACCAAATATACTTAGACACAGAGAGAGAGAGAGAGAGATTGATTGATTGATTGATTGAATTTTATTTATAGAGGATAATGGAGTAAGCAATAACATGCTTTTTTACATCCAGCCCTCTGGACAGAATACATTTATAAAAGTAGAAAATGGAAAACGAAAATAAACACATACAAAGTAATGTAAAGCATGCAAAAAACATCCCTATATTGTAGCACATCAATAACAAAATCAAACCTATTATTATTAACTATACTCATTATTAAAATTCAAAATGTGTGACGTAAGCGCATACACACGGGAAAATAAAACCCAATCCTACTTTTCACACTCAAAGAAGTGCACAAACATATAAAAAAAATACCTCAGTCATACTTCATCATTAAAATGTACTTATTTGAAAAGAAACCCATGCACATAATAAGTCAAACATAGTATTACTTTACCTACTCATCTTAACATGCACAATTTAAAATGTAAATACATGTACCCATGGCAACATGAAACCTATTCCTACATTACATTATTCATTTTTAGCATGAACAAATTAAAAAGTAAACACACACTCGTAACAAAAGCAGACCAAGTCATATTGTTTGCAAGCGAATACACATATTAAAAAATAAATACTACTCATAACGAAATCAAGCCTAAGCCTACTTTCTAGTCCTCGTCTTTAACATGCACATAAGTAAAACTTAACTCATCACAAAATTAAGACTAATCCTATTTTACATACTCATAACATGTAACCTACACATTTTAAATTTAAAGCCGATACACATAATAAAATCAAGCCTAAGCCCATTTTACATACTAATCTTAAAAATACATCAAACGTAAATGTAAGCACATATACATGACAGAATAAAACAAATCCTATTATACATACTCATTTTTAACATACACACATTTTGGAATAAACACTTATACATAGCAAAATAAAACCCAATCCTATAATAATAATAGTAGCAATAATAATAATGATAATAATAATAATAATAATAATAATAATAATAATGATAATAATAATAATAATAATAATTCATATAGCGCTAAAACATAGTAGTATGCCCGTTGCGCGTTACAAAAGCAACAATGAAAGATGGAAAACATTAATTAAAATCAACAAGAAAGTCATACCACCAACATTCGAATGCAAAGAAATAAAGTAACGAAAATAACATGATTTTCACTCACAAAGACATCCACCCTCGTTCACCAACACTGTCACTCTCTGATAACACATCACACTCACAAAAACTAATAAAAATGTAAACAAGTAACAGGAAGGAATGCACCAATTAATACGTGCGTACACACGGCCCATACTCTCTCTCTCCCCCCCTCCCTCTCTCCCTCCCTCCCCCTCTCCCTCTCTCCTCCCCCTCTCTCCCTCTCTCCCCCTCCCCCCCCCTCTCTCTCCCCCTCTCTCCCCCTCTCTGTCCCCCTTCTCTCTCTCTCTTTCCCTCTCTCTCTCATCATACAGGATCCCCAATACAATAATATCAAAGAAACACTTTTCGTTACATAAATATAAACATTCTGGCTAAGTCACAATAGACAAAATATAACAATATAAGCCTAAAAATGAAAAAAAGACTAAATTTGTATACTAAATAATTATTTTATGACACTAAACAACACACACGCGCGCGCGCACACACTCACACACACACACACACACACACACACACACACACTGAGAGAGACGGAGGAGAGAGAGAGAGAGGGAGGGAGTGATGAAGAGAGAGAGAGGAGAGAGAGAAGAGAGAGAGAGAGAGAGAGAGAGAGAGAGAGAGAGACGAGAGATAGAGAGAGAGAGAGAGAGAGATGGAGAGGAGAGAGACCGGAGAAGAGAGAGAGAGACGAGAGAGAGAGAGAGAGAGATGAGAGAGAGGGAGAGAGAGAGAGAGAGAGAGGACGAGAGAGAGAGAGAGGAGAGAGAGAGAGAGAGAGAGAGAGAGAGAAGAGAGAGACTTGATGAAGAGAGGAGGAGAGAGACTGAGAGAGAGGGAGAGAGAGAGGAGAGAGAGAGAGAGAGAAAGAGAGATCGAGAGAGAGAGAGAATTTAGAGAGAGAGAGAGAGAGATACCTAGAGAGAGAGAGAGAGCGAGGTGAGACAGAGAGACGAGAGGCGGAGAGAGAGAGAGAGAGAGAGACGAGATAGACATGATAGATAGACTGAGTGAGAGAGAGGGAAGCATAGCTTTAACAATCATAACATTATAAACACTGATACATGACAAAGTCGAGCCTAGTTACTTGTAGGCCTACTTCGCATATTCAACTAAAAAATAAACCTAATAGTAAACACACACACGTTATAAAATCATAGTAAATACATATCCATGACATCATCGAACTTAATCTTACTTTATATAAGTATTTATTTTTAGCATGCACTAATTTGTAAATTAGCATATACACTCGACAAAATC
>CM065683.1:54020753-54023253 GCA_017654935.2 Phymorhynchus buccinoides | reverse complement strand
TCTCTCTCTCTCTCTCTCTCTCTCTCTCTCTCTCTCTCTCTCTCTCTCTTATACGATGGAATATTTGCTTGCATAAAAAAAAAAAACGTTGTGAAAAATCAAGCTATATATCTGTACATATAAATGAGGACACTTTTATTCATGGTTTGCATGCATGCAATGAAATATTGATGTGTATTAGTTCAGATAGACCTATGGCGTATAATTGTTTTTCTATCTTATGTGGTTTTGTCAATGGTCCTCCCTTCGCCAGGGGCTTATTCGAACAAAACTGTTTAAATGATCTCTCTCTCTCTCTCTCTCTCTCTCTCTCTCTCTCTCTCTCTCTCTCTCTCTCTTCTCTCTCTCTCTCTCTCTCTCTCTCTCTCTCTCACTCTCTCTCTCTCTCTCTCTCTCTCTCTTCTCTCTCTCTCTCTCTCTCTCTCTCTCTCTCTCTCTCTCTAACTTATCCTTTTTACCCTCAATAAACACATTCGTATTCGTATTCTCTCTCTCTCTCTCTCTCTCTCTCTCTCTCTCTCTCTCTCTCTCTCTCTCTCTCTCTCTCTCTCTCTCTCTCTCTCTCTCTCTCTCTCTCTCTCTCTCATCTCTCTATATATATATCTCTCTCTATCTCTCTCTCTCTCTCTCTCTCTCTCTCTCTCTCTCTCTCTCTCATCTCTCTTCTCTCTCTCTCTCTCTCTCTCTCTCTCTCTCTCTCTCTCTCTCTAGCTTATCCTTTTTACCCTCAATAAAGCATTTGTATTCGTATTCGTATTCGTATTCGTCTTCTCTCTCTCTCTCTCTCTCTCTCTCTTCTCTCTCTCTCTCTCTCTCTCTCTCTCTCTCTCTCTCTCTCTCTCTCTCTCTAGCTTATCCTTTTTACCCTCAATAAAGTATTTGTATTCGTATTCGTATTCTCTCTCTCTCTCTCTCTCTCTCTCTCTCTCTCTCTCTCTCTCTCTCTCTCTCTCTCTCTCTCTCTCTCTCTCTCTCTCTCTCTCTCTCTCTCTCTCTCTCTCTCTCTCTCTCCCGCACATGTAACAAAGCAAGCACAAGCAATCGTAACATTGCACTCGGACACAAATATATAACAAAACACACACACACAACCGGAAACAGAGAGCTACCTGTCCAGTCCTTTGGTGTCGTTGCTCTGGAAATCCACGAACGACAGCAGAGTCATGTCCTTGGCCGCCGGGGAGGGGGACGTGCATTGTGATAGGGTGTACAGGGACTCCTCACGGGTGGAGAAAGATTCGTCGTGAGTGGACGTCTCATCTCCGCTGGGGCTGGATTCACTACAGCCGATATCCATGCTAGGGTCATACTCCGGAGTTAAATCCATCCTGGGAATTCGATTAGTAAGTTGGAAATCCTGGCTGTTGCTTTGGGAAATGTCTGCTGATCCAATTTGTGAAACTCAATCTGGTTACACTTGGCTTAGGAAACACAACCCGGAAACATGAATGACTGTGTATTCAACGCACACACACAAAAACACGACTAAAATATTTTTTATTAATTTTGTTGACTGTTGAGCTAACAGTGTGCAGATGGATCGGTTGTGCTAAAACAAATATGAATTGTGATTTGTTGAGCTCACGATATAAACATTGATTGATTGCAATGTGAGTAAGTTATCCACTGAAAGGGGCCAGATATGGGGAATGCAATTTATTTAATTCATCGTTTTCTCTCTTTCAATACAAAAAATACCAAAAAGTGACAGTGCATGGGAACACCAGATATAAATGAATTGATGCCTTCAATTAATTTAAAACAATTAGGAATTTTCCTGGTTGCAAAACATGAGACACTTCTTCCGAGTAATTAACAATAACCATCCAGATGGAAAAAGATGAAAGAGGTCTACCTTGCAATAGTTTTAAAACGTATTTAATATATTAGAAGAATTGTAACCACACACATTCAAGCAAAAGAAATAAGCTTACTCTTTAATACATTATTATTTCTTCACACCGCAGCTTCTATTTACCAAGTTAACGAACTTCCCAAGCCAACCACTCATACACAATTAATTTAAATAAACAAAATCAGCCTGATACGTTGTGGAAATCACACTGTCGTGAAACAGACTTTTTTTTGCAACACAGCTCTACCACTTGTATTGTATCGGTGTCGAACAGATAGACAAGAATGAGTGATGAGAGAAAACTCCAGGGAAACAGGCGGAGGTTGACCGGACAACAAGAAGGAAGGGGGTGTATCAGACTGTGGCCACAAGGATGCTGGTCTTCTCCCAGGGGAGCGGGTCAGAGCCGGGAACCGGCAATGCAATCAGGGGACTGTTTGTTGTCGGGCGACAGCAGGTGTTGGCGGGGGGAAGGGAGACAATGCGGTGGTCCCAATGTTCCTTGCCTAACCTAATTGTCTCCGCTTCCCCCGCCGGCCGCCATCTCTCTTCTCGCGGGGCCGGGCGCGCCATCGGCACTCCGGTAATTGGACTTCAATCTCGCCAAACCTGAGCCCTGAAAGATAGCTAACGATGCGCGCCTAA
>CM065683.1:54010753-54013253 GCA_017654935.2 Phymorhynchus buccinoides | reverse complement strand
CGCATCAAAAATAACTTAAGAAGGGGTTGCGGGCACAGACTGATGCAATGGGCAATTATTATCCCGTACCCGAAACGTTCGAGCAAGTAACCCAATAATCACCAGGATAAGGAGTGACCCATTTTGCCATCAGGGCGAGTCTCTGGCACTGTCGCGGGCAGTCAGCAAGGCCTCTTGTCCGCTCATAATCTGTCTGATCGCCATCTCAGCTCTGATGCCCTTCAGTCTGCCCTTAAGCTACCAGACAGGCTTTTCATCTCTGTCTCTCTCTGTGTCTCTCTGGCTGTCTGTCTGTCTGTCTGTCTGTCTGTCTGCCTCTCTCTCTCTCTCTCTCTCTCTCTCTCTCTCTCTCTCTCTCTCTCTCTCTCTCTCTCTCTCTCTCTCTCTTTCTCTCTCTCTCTCTCATAATAATTATACTAATAATAATAGTGAATCATTTATATAGCGCACTCCTCCACCAAATGTGGAGCTCTATGCGCTTAACAACAACAACAATTAAAAGCAAGAAATTCAAAAACAAAAACAAGTAATCGCTCACACACATGCAAAATAGGCATGTATACACACACCACCCCCCACCCACACATACACGCAGGTACGCACGTACGCACATATCCACACACACACGCACTCACACACACACACACACCGTTACCATCACCACCACTCCCCCACCCAAGAACACAATACAAAATACAATCAGTTGAAGAAAGCATAAACACACACACACTCTCTCTCTCTCTCTCTCTCTCTCTCTCTCTCTCTCTCTCTCTCTCTCTCTCTCTCTCTCTCTCTCTCTCTCTCTCTCTCTCTCTCTCTCTCTCTCTCTCTCTCTCTCTCTCTCTCTCTCTCTCTCTCTCTCTCTCTCTCTCTCTCTCTCTCTCTCTCTCTCTCTCTCTCTCTCTCTCTCTCTCTCGCACACAAGCTGACGTAGACATTACAGTCAACACACAGTGAAACTAATATGGGGGGGGGGGGAGGGGGAGAGGGGTGTGTGTGAGAATAGAGTCGAGAAGTAATGTGGCCTAAAGGTTGTGATGTAGCTTGAATAGGTGGGTCTTGAGAGCTGATCTGAAACGTTGCAAGGACTGGATATGGCGAATTTCGCGTGGTAAGGAGTTCCAAACTGATGGGGTCGAAAAGGAAAAAGAGCGCTCACCAAACATTTGTGTTCGTGTACTAGGAACACAGAGAATTTTGGAATCTGAAGATGACCGCAATTGCCTTGATGGAGTATAGACAGAAAGCATGTCAGAGATGTAGCTAGGTGCATTTCTAGAGAAATAAGAATGACATAGAGTGGAGATTTTGTAGTCAATACGTGCTTTGATGGGAAGCCAATGGAGGGATATCAGGAGTGGTTGAACATGATGATACTTAGAGACCTTGAGGACAAGTCTGGCAGCAGAGTTCTGGACTTTTTGAAGCTTGTCAATGAGGTGTTGGGGGCAGCCATACAAGAGTGAATTATAATAATCTAATTTAGAGAGGACAAGCGCAGACTAGTATCTTAGCAGTGTCTATAGACAGGGGATGGCGAATCGTACCAATGCGACGCAGCACACAGTATGCTGTCCGACAGATAGTTTGAACTTGTGAGTCAACACTCATATCTTGAAAGATGTGTAAGCCAAGATTTCTAGCAGAAGGAGAAAAAGGTATTTGAGTGTCACAGACAGAGATGGAATCAGGCTTTGGGTACGAAAGTTGTCTAGATGGAGAGTGGATGAACAAGGCCTCCGTTTTGTCGTCATTCAGTTTCAGTTTGTTTTGTAGCATCCATGATTTGATGTTGCGAATGCAGAATTCCAGTGAAGATATAGAAGGAAGAATGGTAGATGGGGATACAGGCTTGTGGAGTTGTGTATCATCAGCAAAAGACTGAGAATCAACTGAATGAGAAGTGATCAACTCGGACATAGGTTTAGTATACATGATGAAGAGGACTGGTCCAAGTACTGAGCCTTGAGGAACCCCACATGTGAGGCCAACCATTGCAGAAGATGAGTCATTGATGGAGACAGACTGAGTTCGACCAGAGAGGTAAGACGAGAACCATGACAGAGCAGTGCCTGATATCCCATAGGTGATTTGAAGCCTCTTAAGGAGTGTATGGTGGTCAATAGTATCAAAAGCAGCTGAAAGATCCAAAAGAGTTAATATAGATGCGTCACCAGAGTCAAGAGCTAAGAGAATATCATTAGTTACCTTCAACAGTGCAGTTTCAGTGCTGTGAAATGGCCTGTACGCTGATTGTGAACGACTGATGAGTTGATGTTCATTGAGATAGCCTAGGAGTTGATGAAGAACTAATTTCTCAATGAGTTTCGATATGAAAGAGAGGTTGGATACAGGCCTATAGTTCTTTAGAGTGTTTGGGTCAAGGGATGATTTCTTTAGAAGTGGTTTGACAATGACAGTTTTGAACACAGATGGAAAGGAGCCAGATATTAGAGAGTTGTTGACAATATGGGTGAGAGTAGGGAGTAGTTCATCAAGA
>CM065683.1:53990753-53995753 GCA_017654935.2 Phymorhynchus buccinoides | reverse complement strand
TAGAGAGAGATGCAGAGAGAGAGAGAGAGAGAGAGAGAGAGAGAGAGATAGAGAGAGAGAGAGATAGAGAGAGAGATTAGAGAGCGAGAGATAGAGAGAGAGAGAGAGAGAGAGAGAGAGAAGATTATATATATATATATATATATATATATATATATATATAGAGAGATAAGAGAGAGAGAGAGAGAGAGACTAGAGAGAGAGAGAGAGAGAGAGAGAGAGAGAGAGAGAGAGAGAGAGAGAGTAGTAGGAGAAGAGAGTCAGCAGACAGAAGGAGGGGTGAGAGAGATACATACAGAGATCAAGACAGAAATAGAAACAGACATAGATGCAGAAAGAGAGAACGCAAAACAAAAGCAAAATGAATAGGCATGTCAACCAGTGGAATAAAATGCCACTCAGGGTGCGTATCATTCCGAGCCGTCTCTCCCAATGTCCTCCTCGCCAGACGCCCTGTTTGTCCATTTCTCATGTCATCATCATTCGGACATCGCCTCTGCAGTGGCGGCGCAATTACCATTTATTGGGTTCCCTCACCCCCGGGTTCCCTCCCCCATCCCCATCCTCCCCCCCCTCCCCCTTCTTTTTTCCCCTTTCTTCCCCCACCGTCCTCCCCCCTCCCCCCCCAACATACTACCCAAAACTCCTAGTATTCCCAGTTACGTTTTACCTTTTTTTACATCCTTCGAACAAAACAAATGAACTAGTCCAAGCATAGATGGATATAGATATACATGGCATTTTAAAGTTAATTTAGTGCACTTTCGCAATTGCTGTCCTGCGTAAAGCAAACGGATACCGACAACGTTCAAGAAAATAAACAAACATAATAATGAAACAGATTAAACAAACAACAATAGTAGGTTGTTAGAAAAACAAAATACTCCACGCTCGAGTAAAAGATACATTCCAAAACTAAACCAAAAAGAACCACCACAAAACAACTAGAATCAAGTAGAACTAAAGGAATGAAATGAGATTGGTGTTGAGAAATGAGGCCATTGTTTTCCTTTACAGGGGCAGGCACCCTGACGGATGAGTTTTTGCGAAAAACACGTCGAGATCACCAGAAAGACAGCCTTTTCAACAGGATCGGAACACTCACTTTGCTCTGGTTTCCTATAAATCAAACCGTCAATACGGCAATACCTCCTTGGCGGAGTTGCCGGAGAGATCAAAAGCCATTTTGGACGGGGTGGGTGGAGGACACTCTTCTGGTTGAAGCTTTTTCTTCTTTGTAGTCAGTGCAGTAAAAAATTATAAAAACAGCACTTTATCGAGCTATTTCCTTTGTTGTGAGCGAAACTCCTTTCAGGTAAACTTCATCAATAAAAAAGGCTTGTATTGTGGAAGTTTCTCCTTGTTGATTTGTCTAAGCGACTCAGGCGGCCATTAGAAAAGAGAAGGCATGTACACATTTTTTAATGTATCTGAAATTGAAATAGTCACTGAAAGAATCTGACTTCCAGCACCTCCGCCAAGGAGGAATCGCCGATTTGACGGTTCGATTTCTAGGAAACCAGAGCAAAGTGTGTTGTTGCGATCTCTGTAAAGGGTGTTTTCCTCAGTTATATCTACAGCTTCTCGACGTGTTTCTTGCTGCAAAAGCTCATCCGTCAGGGTGCCCCTTTAAAACTCAGACAACGGATAACAGATAAGCCCATAGAATGATTCTCATTCCGGAATGCCTCCTCACAGTAGAATGGGAGACATAGTGGGGGGTTTGTCACGCCAGGTGTCGTGACACTCGCTAGGGGCTTATCACGCTATATTCCCCTAGTTGGGCGTAGTGTGAGAGAGAGAGAGAGAGAGAGAGAGAGAGATCGAGAGAGAGAGAGAGAGAGAGAGAGAGATATCTAGAGAGAGAGAGAGAGAGAGAGAGAGAGAGAGAGAGAGCTTTCTTTATCGATCCCCTGTTCTCCTTGCTGCCTGTCTGTCCATTTGAGAGAGAGAGAGAGAGAGAGAGAGAGAGAGAGAGAGAGAGAGAGAGAGACTCAGACTCAGACTCAGATACTTTATTTTACAAGGATAAGAATTTAGGCTGGGCCTATTCTTCCATTCTGTCCTTGGTTCTAAGCATGCAATACATAACTACTACATATAAATGAACATTGAGACACAGGAACATCGCCAACAGAAAACAACAACTGACAGTAATATAGCAACGACACGGTAGGCAGAGCATCAACATCAGCAATAAAAACAAACAAAACTGAAAACTAACCAACCAAATAAACAAACAAGCAAATAAGTAGAGAGAGAGAGAGAGAGAGAGAGAGAGAGAGAGAGAGAGAGAGAGAGAGAGAGAGAGAGAGAGAGAGAGAGAGAGAGAGAGAGCAGGAGATCATCAATCAGACATTATATCTACAGCTGGTCTCCTCTCTATCTCTCGCTCTCTCTTTATCCCCAAATCAGACTAAGAATATAGAGGGGATTAGCCCCTAGCGAGTGTCACGACACCTGGCGTGAAATAAATCCCACTAAGTCTCCCATTAAAGACACGATAAAGTAAGGGATTGAAGACGTAACCACAGAATGGAAGGAAGGGTATGCAACAGTGAATTATAAATGTATTTTTAAAATGCGTTCTGCTTTTACTGGACTATCTGTTCATATTTGTCCGGTTTGTTAACTACAACATTGCAGTGTTATTAGTTATTAGTTGTTGTTGTTGATAAATGTGTTTATTGTTTCTTTTTCTTATGTGCACCTGGCTGCAATTTCTCTGTTATGAGATAATAAAGATTATTTGGATTTGGATTTGGATTTGTGTTAGCATAGTTTCGAATAATAAATTTAAAAAAACAGTAGGCTATAAGCAATGGTCGTCCTTAATTTTGTATGTATCTGAAACTAAAATATGCAGTGCAACAAAAACAAAGAAAGATTGAAAGAAGTTGAAACAACAGCAGGGGTAGTAGGAGAAGAAGCAGCAACAGCTGTAAGAGCATTAGTGGCCGTGGTAGAAGTAATAATAATAATAATAATAATAATAATAATAATAATAATAATAATTATAATCATAATCATAATAATAATAATAATAATAATAATAATAATAATAATCCATAATCATAATCATAATCATAATCACAATAATAATAATAATAATAATAATAACTTACGTAAGCTATTTTATTTCATGTAGTTTAAGTGACAGACACAAGTCATGTTATTCGCCTACTTTAATTCAGAGTGGTGCGTTACATTTTTAGACCTCACACAATTCATCACACACACACACACACCATATACGCGCATCCACGTGCACACGCATACGCGCGCACATTATATACACACCACACACACACACACACACACGCGCGCGCGCGCGCGCACATACAAGCAAACACATAATCACACACACGCACAGATACATAAACACACGCACATATACATAGGTACGCACATGCACACGAACACCTCACATACACACATGCAGAAAGAGAGAGAGAGAGAGAGAGAGAGAGAGAGATCTAGAGAGAGAGAGAGAGAGAGAGAGAGAGAGAGAGAGAGAGAGAGAGAGAGAGAGAGAGAGAGAGAGAGAGAGAGAGGATAGAGAGAGAGAGATGGAGAGAGAGAGAGAGAGAGAGAGAGAGAGACAGAGAGAGAGAGAGAGAGAGAGAGCTGCCTGTCTGAGAGAGAGAGAGAGAGAAAGAGAGAGAGAGAGAGAGAGAGAGAGAGATTTGAGAGAGAGCCAGAGAGATCAGAGAGAGATCTACAGCTTTCTTTAGATCCCCTCTTCTCCTTGTTGCCTGTCTGTCCATTTGTCATGTCAGTGCAGCCATCATCAATCAGACATTATATCTACAGCTTTCTTTAGATCCCCTCTTCTCCTTGAGAGTCTGTCCATTTGTCATGTCAGTGCAGCCACCAGTCAATATCTATACGCGCCATTTTCAGCTTTCTTTATCGATCCCCTCTTCTCCTTGCTGCCTGTCTGTCCATTTGTCATGTCAGTGCAGCCATCATCAATCAGACATTATATCTACAGCTTTCTTTATCGATCCCCTCTTCTCCTTGCTGCCTGTCTGTCCATTTGTCATGTCAGTGCAGCCATCATCAATCAGACATTATATCTACAGCTTTCTTTATCGATCCCCTCTTCTCCTTGCTGCCTGTCTGTCCATTTGTCATGTCAGTGCAGCCATCATCAATCAGACATTATATCTACAGCTTTCTTTATCGATCCCCTCTTCTCCTTGCTGCCTGTCTGTCCATTTGTCATGTCAGTGCAGCCATCATCAATCAGACATTATATCTACAGCTTTCTTTATCGATCCCCTCTTCTCCTTGCTGCCTGTCTGTCCATTTGTCAAGTCAGTGCAGCCATCATCAATCAGACATTATATCTACAGCTTTCTTTATCGATCCCCTCTTCTCCTTGCTGCCTGTCTGTCCATTTGTCATGTCAGTGCAGCCATCATCAATCAGACATTATATCTACAGCTGAGGTACCGTTCCATCATTGCATCTCCATTCCGAACACCCTAGGAGCTGCGGAGGCCAGAGATGCCGTGTGTATACTCAGAAACACGAAGCGTGCTCAGAAACACTAAACGTTAGTGGGCTTCCTGCTGGTAGTCAGTCAGTCGCCACTGATGCTGTTTTTGTTCATACCATTCAGACAAATGAATGAACATAATTATGCAGTATAACGAGTCAGATTGCTGAAGCTTTTAGCCTGTGTGGTTTTAGTCGATTGTGTTGTGGAATTGAATGTTGTTTTGCTTTGACCAACTGGTTGGTTTTTAAAAAAAACACGGCTTAACCAAATACAAGAAGAACCAAACATGAAAATATTCGAACATTAAGGAACGACAGGACGAACGAGACTGATCAACTGATATGCATTTTCTTTCATAGTGAGTACCTTAGCTTGTTGTTGCTTCAGTTTTGTTGCTTTGTATATTATTTATTACGTCAAGATAATAAAACGTGTTAGCCAAACTGATGAACAGTAGGGGGTCAAAAGATAATTCAAGCACATTTTAGCGGGG
>CM065683.1:53975753-53978253 GCA_017654935.2 Phymorhynchus buccinoides | reverse complement strand
TATTTGTATTCCCCGGCAAAATCAGTTACCGGACTCGCTGTCAACAGAATCCAATTATTTGGTGCCTGATTTGTGGATTTAGGTGTTTGCGTTCGACTTCTTCCCTCCTCTGCTACTTTATTTTTTCAACAGAGTTTTATATTTTTCGCTTCTTCTTTTTTTCTCAACTTTACGGCGTCTTCCTTCAGATCTATTTCTTTCTTTTTTCGTCTCTCATTTTAATTTTTTCTTTGCTGTGATTTTTTAAAATAATTTGATCTATTCGTCTCTCATTTTCATTTTTCTTTGTTGTATTTTTTTAATATAGAGTTTGATCTTCATTTCTTCTTTTTTTGCTTTTGTTTGTTTTAAAGTTTTAACTTTTCCTTACCTTTATTTCTGCACGTTTATTCTGTACATTCATTGTACGACAAAATGGTTGACGTTGCAGGCGGCCAAAACTTTCATTTTCTACGCCCGCTTCATCATTCAATGTCTTTATCGTGTTTCCTAAAATCAATACAAAATTGGTGTACATTTTATGGATGAGCTGGTACGTACTTTATTTTATTCGTGTTTTTGTCGTCTTTGCTTGCACTTTATCGCAATTCCTGTAATTGCTATTGTAAATGTTATGCGGAAGCATTGGTCTGTTACCTTTAACCGTTACACCGCCAGCCATCTTTGAGCCAAAAATGTCCATTGAACTTACTTGGCTGCAGAAAAGATTTCATCTGCAATATTGTCTTTGTGACACATTTGGAATAGGGTCAATCCTTAATGCCCAAATTTAGGAACTCATTATCATTGAACACTAGACTGTGGTTTCAAGAGTTTTAATGACATGAGCGTTAAATCATCGTGGCGCAAAAATGCGACATTGCCGGGTTGCGGCCATTTAACCCCTGGCCATCCACCCTCGGCCTTCTGCCATCCGGCCATTATCCCCCTGACCTTTTGCCACCCGGCCATTATCCCCCTGACCTTTTGCCACCCGGCCATTATCCCCCTGACCTTTTGCCACCCGGCCATGACCCCCTGACCTTTTGCCACCCGGCCATTATTCCCTGACCTTTTGCCACCCGGCCATTATCCCCCTGACCTTTTGCCACCCGGCCATGATCCCCCTGACCTTTTGCCACCCGGCCATTATCCCCTGACCTTTTGCCACCCGGCCATTATCCCCCTGACCTTTTGCCACCCGGCCATTATCCCCTGACCTTTTGCCACCCGGCCATTATTCCCTGACCTTTTGCCACCCGGTCATTATCCTCCTGACCTTTTGCCACACGGCCATTGTCCCCTGACCTTTTGCCACCTAGGTCATTATTCCCCTGACCTTTTGCTACCTAGGCCATTATCCCCCTGACCTCTTGCCACCTAGGCCATTATCCCCCTGACCTTATCCCCTTGCCACCTAGGCCATTATCCCCCTGACCTTTTGCCACCTAGGCCATTATCCACCTTTTGCCACCTAGGCCATTATCCCCCTGACCTTTTGCCACCCGGCCATTATCCCCCTGACATTTTGCCACCCGGCCGTTATCAACATAACCTTCTGCCACCCGGCCATCATCCCCCTAACATTTTGCCACCCGGCCATTATCCCCATGACCTTTTGCCACCCGGCCATTATCCCCATGACCTTTTGCCACCTAGGCCATCTATCCTTTTTCCAGTTAGTGTTTTGTTTGTTTGTTGCATTCTCCTCCATTCACATGTACCCCCCCCCCCTTCTTCTCTTCCTCCTCAGATGTGATTGAGCTAATGCTTATGTTAAGGGTCAATCCACACTGCACACCATGCGATCCCACTGCGATCCGATTGTGACGATGTCTGTGAGTCATGATTCGCGTGAAATACTTCCGTCTACAAAAATCATAACTCTACTATTTTCGCTCACTACACTCATGTAGACCCCAATACACGACTCAAATCAAATGTCTGATACAGTAATACGGATATTTCATCGGATGATGAAAGTTCGTTTAGCGCCCTTCTGGCCTGCAACAGGCACATATGTGTGACATTAATAACTATAAAGATAGTAAAGACGATCCTGGAGGTACTGCAATCGGTGCGCCCCGGTTCGCATATTGCCGTTTCGCATACTGCCGCTTCGCATACTGCCGTTTCGCATACTGCCGCTTCGCATATTGCCGTTTCGCATACTGCCGCTTCGCATACTGCCGTTTCGCATACTGCCGCTTCGCATACTGCCGTTTCGCATACTGCCGCTTCGCATACTGCCGCTTCGCATATTGCCGTTTCGCGTACTGCCGCTTCGCATACTGCCGTTTCGCATACAGCCGCTTCGCATACAAAGCTTTGTGGACATGGCATTTCGCATAAAACTCAGAAAGTTAGGGATTGGGTTAGGGATAGGTTAGGGATACGGTTAGGGATAGTAAGAAAGTAACAGAAAGTCACGTAGAGTGCATTAGAACCTGCAAGAGTGCATAATATGCGAAATGGCAAACCCGTTTATGCGAACTGCCAGTTTTTGGGGGAAGAGACACTC
>CM065683.1:53960753-53970753 GCA_017654935.2 Phymorhynchus buccinoides | reverse complement strand
TTTGTGTGTAAACTACATTAATCGTGACGTGACTATTATAACAGGAAGAAAGGTACACGCAATGGGACACCGTCTGCCCAAAATAAATATGTAAGCAAACTTCAGATGTAGCGTAATGAAGTCAGTAAATTGATATGCAGTGTAAGGCACCAAATACACTTCACATAATGAACAATTAAGCATGTGCACTGGACCCTTTTGGTCCCTATATGTTACAGACAAATAAAGAGAGATTAAAAATGGTCAAAACTTGGCACGGTGAAACTTTTAACAAAAACGACTACTTCATTAGACCGTATTTTCTGGTCTACAAAGCGCAACCCACGGAAGAGGAAATATTCACAATTTAGCCGCAATCGTTGTTTTAGCCGCAGGGGTCAAAGTTGAAGAAACAAAACAGCGGCTTATAGACAGAGAAACTTCTTTTGCCGAAGGAGTTGAGAGAGAAGCGGGGGACAGAGAGAAGGTTGGCATCCTGAGATCGGAGAGCTCTTGAGGGCGTGTAAGGACAGACAAGATCAGATAAATAGGTTGGCACACATTCAAGATTGACAATCTGAAAAGCCCGGAAAGAGTAAAAGATCCAGTGTTACTGAGCTACTGAAGACCCTGCACTGGCTCCCAGTGAGAGCCCGCACTGAGTATAAAATTTCCATCATTTGTTTTCAGATTGTCAATCTTGAATGTGTGCCAACCTATTTATCTGATCTTGTCTGTCCTTACACGCCCTCAAGAGCTCTCCGATCTCAGGATGCCAACCTTCTCTCTGTCCCCCGCTTCTCTCTCAACTCCTTCGGCAAAAGAAGTTTCTCTGTCTTTGGCCCTGTCACTTGGAACTCTCTACCAATAACTCTCCGCCAAATCCAGTCTCTACCCACCTTTAAAAAAACACCTGAAAACACACCTCTTCAACAAACATCTGTAAAACACAGTTTTGCCCTGATGTCAGTCATGCGCATGAGTTTGTGTGTCTTTGTATGCATACTTTTTCATGTATTCTTCTAGTGAATAATGTTTTTAATGTGCTTATTATGCTAGTTGAATTGTTCTGGTTTTAACAGAGGGAAACGGGGGGAGGGGGGGGGGTCGAGCGGGGAAGGGGGGGGGGGGTCGAATTGAATTTGTATTGCTTAAAGTCTTAGAACTTTTATCTTAGAAATGCGAATTATTTTATATTGCTTAAAAAGGTTTTAGTGCTTTTATCTTAGAAATGTGAATGTATATTGCTTAAGGTTTTTAGTGCTTTTTTTTTAATGATTTCTTATTAGGTTATCTTTGTTTCCTTACGCTCTGTCTACCTGTCCTCTCTCTCTCTCTCCTCTCCCCCCCCCCCTTCCCCTCTGTCTCTCTCTCTCTCTCCCTCCCCCCCCCCTCTCTCTCTTTCTCTCTGCCTCTCCGTCTTACTCCTGTCAAAGTTTGCCCTGCCCACTTGTCTCCGCCTTTTTGTCTGTTTAACCCTGACCCCCCCCCCCCCCCCCTTACCCTGACCCCTCCACCTCCTCCCTGCCTCTTCTCTCTCTCTCTCTCTCTCTCTCTCTCTCTCTCTCTCTCTCTCTCTCTCTCTCTCTCTCTCTCATGTGTTATTAAATAATGTTACTATTATTCTATATCATTGTTATGAAACAGTGTGTCAATTTGTTAATTTTTAATTTATATTTTTATATGGTTTCATCAATGTTTGTAAAGCGCTGAGAGCTTGCTTTTAGCATGATTTTTATCGCGCTATGTAAGTGAAATTATTATGATTATTATTATTATTAATACGGTACTTAAATACTAGGGGACGCAGAATTGGGCCGAATATACGGTGTAGCCTTCGGCCGAATGTACGATGCAGCCCTGGGCCGAAATTGCATTGCAGCCTTGGGCCGAAATTGCATTGCAGCCTTGGGCCGAATTACAATGCAGCAATGCAGCCTTGGACCGAAATTACACTGCAGCCCTCGGCCGAATTTGCGTTGCAGCCTACGGCCGAATTACAATGCAGCCTTGGGCCGAATATACGTTGCAGCCTTCGGCAGAAAAATGATACTGAAGACCTCGGCCGAATATACTGTGCAGCCCTGAACCGAATATGCAGGTTGCAGCCTTGGGCCGAAAATATAAGTTGCAGCCTTGGGCCGAAAAATGACATTGCATCCTAGGACCGAAAAATGAAATTGCAGTCCTGGGCCGAATATACGATGCAGCCTTCGACCGAAAAATGAAATTGCAGCCCTGGGCCGAATCTACAGAAACCAAACACCAAGCAACAACAAAAGCTTGTCAAAAAAGAACAACTTGAACTAATGAACTAATACATCAAGTACTAGCCGGCGACAGGACAGTGGCCGTAGGCTAACATCACAAACGAGAACAGGAGTAAGATAGTGCGAGATGGATTCCTTTGCCAAGAGGCAATTATTTAAAGCTTATTGAAGTTTATGGACTTGATAGCGCGTCTCGGCTAGCTTTGCAACAGTAGACCCAAAATGAGGAAGACAATAACATAGAAAAACAATAATTCAAACGTATATTCAAACGTTTGTCTCCTTTTAAAAAAATCCCTAGTAACTTTATTTGTTTTAATGAATAGACAGCCCGGGTTAATTTCAACATTCAGCGTTATTTGATTGAGACCCCAACTCTCCACTCGATTCCATTGCAATTCTTTCGTAAAATGTTAAAGAAGTGTGCTCATATTCTAACAGACACAGACACAAACAAACAAATAAGACCGGCTTTTGATTGTTTAGATGCATGAAACATTATCATCGAGTGTAAAAAAAAAGGCAAGACTGAAAGAGCCGAGAAATTAACGAGGAGAGGGGGGAGGGGGGTGGTAAAATACATGATTGCCAAGCATATAATCAACAACAAAAATAGAACACAGTTGTTAACGCTGGTATTCAGAGAGTACCCCATCCTTATCCGACCGAAAACCTTAATAACTTCACAACAACAACAAAATAGTATTGGTGACATTTTCTTATTGTCTCGTTAGATTCCCTGCGTCAAAGTGCGTGCCTAGTACCTGATTGCTAGCTATACTAGAACTACTTGTGTTGCAAATGGACGTGGTAAAGTCAAGAATTCTCTGCTAGTAAAGTGGCTGAGTGCATTAAGGGAATTACAGGGGTCTGGAACAGGAGTGGATAAAGGTCGGTCGCTTGGAATCCCTGACCTTTAATTCCCCAATGACGGCCATTTGCATGAGTGGACTAATGGGCAACACACTAAAGTGGTAGAACGTGCACGTGCATGCAAAGATCAGCGCATACAAAACGCAAGCCTTATACGATGCGATGTAATTGGAAACGCACGAGCTTTTAGCTCACCAAAAGCACACACAAAACAAAGGACATAAACGCACGCGCGCACACATACGCGCGCGCGCACACACTCACAGACACATACCCAGACACACACACATATATACAATAATACACAAGCTCGCACATAAATAGACTCATGAACACACACACACGCCCACGCACGCACGCACGCACACGCACGCACACACACACACACACACACACACACACACACACACACACACACACACACACACACACACACACACACACACACACACACACACACACACACACACACACAAACACACACACGCGCGCACACACGCACACACACACACACGCGCACACACACACACACACGCACACACACACATACACACACACGCACGCACACACACACACACACACACACACACACACACACACACACACACACACACACACACACACACACACACAAGCAAGTGGATTTGTGTGAACAATTCATTTGCATTTTAGTATTCGCGCTTTTAGTATGTTCGCTCAAATTGACGGTAGCCGTGTGCACAGACGTGTGTTTCTACTAATTGAGGTTTGACCATTCGTCCACTCATGCAAATGACCCTCACTGGGAAAATAAGAGGTGCAGAATTCCAAATACCCCCTCTTGTTCCACGTCCCTGTAATTCGCCTAATGCACCAAGACGTCTGTCTTTCCACTGTTCATTTGCACAGCAATTCTCTTCGAAGCCAACGATCCAGCACTAAAAGTGAAATGGGCTTCGTGTGTTGACGCTGTTTTCTTATCATCTGTGAGTGTATACAAATAGGCTATAAATGTATAAATATCTGAAAGGATGCAAACCAAATTGCTCGGCATGCACCAATCGTCGACCTTAAAAAAATATATGCTGTTTTCTTATCATCTGTGAGTGCATAAGAAAATAAGCTATAAATGCATAAATATATGGAAGGATGCAGACCAAATTGCTCGGCATGTACCAATCGTCGACCTTAAAAAAACAAGGGCATCGCCGAGCGGCAGCAACGCATTGTGACAATGCAAACCCGGCCAGAGTTATGTCCTGTCCCCCCCCCCCCCCCCCCCCCCCAATAAACACACCACTTTCCACCCTTACAGAGCGCATAAAATACATAGCCCAAAATTTGAAGCGATTCTGTTCAGTAGTTCACGAGATACAGCTGAACTTTTATACAAACTTCCTTGCACCGAGTGATGTCCTCCCCCCCCCCCCCCCCCCCCAATAAACACACCACCCTTACAGAACGCATAAAATGCCACCGATTCTGTTCAGTAGTTCACGAGATACAGCTGAACTAAACAAACTTCCTTGCACCATGGTACACCACCACACAAAATTTGAAGCGATTCTGTTCACTAGTTCACGAAATAAAGCTGGGGGGAAATTCATAGCCCTAAGAAGAAATACGAGCTGAACTTTTATACAAACTTCCTTCCACCATGGTACACCACCACACAAAATTTGAAGCGATTCTGTTCATTAGTTCACGAAATAAAGCTGGGGGGGGGGGGGGGGGGGAATTACATAGCCCTAAGAAGGAAATTTCGGTTTTCAAGGTCAAACTTCAAGGTCAAGGTCAGCACGGTGTTGATTAACGAAAGGAAGCTTCCTTTTTAAGCTGTCTACCCCTCGGCCAATTTTAATCAAAATCCAAACAGTAGTTTTTAAGATAATCGATACACAGACAGACACACACACAGACACACAAACCGATCACAATACCTCGGCCTCTGGCCTCTGGCCGGGTAAATATGTTTTTTATATTGTCAGTCATATCAGAAACTATGCCCACTTTTAAAGATAGTCATATCAGAAACGATGCTCACTGTAAAGATACAGTAATTATAATTAAATGATTTTAGCCGAACAAAAACAGCTCTTGAAGAAATGTTCAATGATTGGTTAGTAATTAATGCTGTAATGTTTCAGTATCAAGTCTAAAATGGGGGGGGGGGGGGGGGGGGGGGGGGTAGGGGTAGAGAGAGAGAGAGAGAGAGAGAGAGAGAGAGAGAGAGAGAGAGAGAGAGAGAGAGAGAGAGAGAGAGAGAGAGAGAGAGAGAGAGAGAGAGAGAGAGACAGAGAGAAAGACAGACAGACAGAGAGAGACAGACATACACAGAGACAAACAGACAGACAGAGAGAGAGACATACACATAGACAGACAGACAGAGAAAGACAGAGAAGACAGACAGACAGACAGACGCATACAGGGGGTGAGAAAGAGACAGACAGACAGACCGAGAGAGATATGCGCTAGTGGCGTTTGTATAAATAAATGCTTTTTCCTAGCAAATTGTACTCATTAACAGTTTTAAAACCGTGGCGGTGCCATAGCCGATGAGGTTTAACCGAGGCGTGGTCACCGCTACAGCTATCTGTATTAATTTTTTTAAATCAGGACTTTACTGGTTTCGTACTGCCTCCGGGCATTGCCTCCAGTATTGTTCCCACCATATTTGTATTTACAAATGTCCCATATGTGTCTGATTCAAACCAAGAGGACGTAAAACTCCATTTTCGTTCGTGCTTTTTTCCTATTCTCCACTTGCACGCGCGCGCGGGCGTGTGTGTGTGTGCGTGCGCGCGCGTCTGTGTCCGTGTCTGTAAATATGTCTGTCTGTCTGTCTGTAAATATGTCTGTCTGTCTGTCTGTGTAAAATCCTTGTCATCGTCAACCTCCTTTCCTTCTAAAAGCGTTCTCCTTTCAACGAGGCAGCAGACAGAAGAGGCTTATGCGGATGATGAAGACTTTGGCAGGAAAATCTTAGAGTCCCTTTACGGTCTATGTCTATGGCGAGACTATTTTGTTCTTTGTTCTCTGTCTCTCTGTCTGTCTGTGTGTCCCCTCTCCCACCCCTCTCTCTCTCTCTCACTCACTCTCTCTTACTCTCTCTCTCTCTCTCTCTCTCTCTCTCTCTCTCTCTCTCTCTCTCTCTCTCTCTCTCTCTCTCTCTCTCTCTCTCATGTTATCTTATAATGTTGTTAGTCCCGGTCCCGGAGTCGAAGGTTCGGGGAACTATTGTTTCTGTCTGGTCCGTCCGGCGTCCGTCCGTCCGGCGTGCTTCCGTCCGTCCGTCCGGCTATTCGTCCGTTTTTCTCAAAAACTATTCAGTCTATCATCATCAAATTTGGTATACTAGTTTGCCAAGATGCAAGCTATCCACTGATGTATTTAGTTTTACATTAAGGTCAAGGTCGCGCCAGTTACGGGGTTCAAACCCCAAAACACATAATCGCTAATATCTCGCGCAGTTTTGCATGTATTTCAATGCAGTTTTTTTCACAACATTTCTTGATGAATGGTCGATAACACAGTTGTCATGAATTGTTCTGTGCGCTCGTGTGCGCATGATCGCGCGCGCTCAAATCACGGGTCCGAACCCCAAGGCTATGACTTTAAAATTTCACAAAGCATTGTTGGAAACTTCATGGTTTGAAACTCTATCTGTTGACTGATGATTTGATGTAAATATTACAAGTGAACCCGTAAGCCTAGACTCCACCAACACGGCTGGAAACACCCAGAGACAGAGACAGAGAAAGAGACAGAGAGAGAAAGAGAGCGGTGAGGGAGAGAGACAGAGACACAGAGAGAGAGCGGTGAGAGAGAGAGAGAGAGAGAGAGAGAGAGGGAGAGAGAGAGAGAGAGGGGGGTAGCAAACAGTTGGCTGTAGCACTGTGGCTCACACTTGACTACTGAGTTCCTGCGCGCATGTGCTAGCCTGCTGGCATCGCCGATTCTTGCTTGCCTCAGTGACTGGCTGGATGGGGGAAGGAGATGCATTAGGGGAGGAGGTGAGTGGGTTTCACGATAGTGCATAGGTGGAAACTAAATGATCCCAATTGAACGGCCGTGCCTAGGCCCTTTGTGTCACAGGCCCGATATGTCCCACTTCTTTCCGGCCGTCCATCCGGCCGTGCGTGCGTCCTGTTTTCAGTTCTCAATTCTCAATGATCTCCTGTGTGTACAGCCGACACATTCCGATTTCGGAGTAGCTCGGCGATGCTCGAGGGGACTTTGCAGACACTCAGCGTTGCACTTGTTTTTTTTTGCTTTTTTGTATGTTTTTTTTTTCTTCCTTAAAATTGGTTTTATTTTGAAAAATTGTCATTGTCTCAAAATTGTTTCCCTTTTTTCGTACTCAATTTAGACTACCAATTCAAGTTCACCATTGTTAAGCATTACAGTACTCTCCGTTTATAGTAAACTCGGTTATAAGAAATTTTGGTTACAGTAAAGGAAAGCACTGGTTCCCGGCCAAAGGTCTACTGTTTTATTACTAAATAAACCTCAGATAGTAGCAACTCGGTTATAATTTAAAAAAATGCTATAGTAAAGTTACTTTTGGTTCCCCACAGGACTGGCTCCTCGGTTACAAATACGTCACCAATGTATGCGTCACAGTCTCACCACTCCCCCCACCCACCCATAATAACAACTGGATTATAATTAAAATTTAAAAAAACTCCTATAGTAAAGTCATTTGTGGTTCCTCTTGTTACAATAAAAAACAAATTGTCCTCTTCCTGACCTTTGTAAATACGTCATCAATGTATACTCACAGTCTCACTACTCCCTCTACCCACCTTCAACGAAATTGAAAGGCACTCAAAAACATGTTTCTTTCCCCTCATTACTTAGTGGAAAAAAATGAATCCGAAAAAAAAAAATATATATACAGCCGAATCCGCTTATAAGAAACTCGCTTATAAGAAAACTCGCTTACAATGAAGCAAAAAACATTTCCCTGCCGATCTTCTTCTTTCTTATCTATGATCAAAATTGGGATATAAGAAACTCGCTTATAAGAAAACTCAGTTATAAGCAAGCAATTTTTTTCTCCCATCCGCAATGGAAACTTGGATATAAGAAAATTATGTCATACAAGAGAGTTGGTTTGCAGTTCATTTTCTTATAAGCGAGTTCTATTTACTTATAAGCGAATTACCATTGACAACATTTTCTTAAAGACCCCCCAGATCACGAGTCAAAATCACGGGTTCCACCTGTTTTCCTTCTTATAGCTGGTACAAAATCTTGTTTTGACCAGGTTTGACTCCCATACAAATGCCCCCAAATTGAAAACGAAACATTTTTAAAGAGCAGCCTCAATTTGAAGTTGGGGGAATTTGTATGTGGGTCACAGCTACCCAGAAAAAAACAAGGGATTTAATCGTGTTGGGTCAGTGTGTCTTTAAAAGTGAGTTGGACCTGAACTGAAAGGATGTTCCGAGAAAATTGAAGTCGTTCCAAAAAGGGAAAGTTTACATCAAACCAGTTGTGTCACAGACATTCTAAACAGTACAGGCACTAGATTACAAGACTAATTGAGTTGTTTTTGTTCCTTTATTCCATACTTTCCTTCAGTATTCTGTGCAAAATAAATGTTGAGCAGAAGAAAAAAATATGAGTACTTTTGTGTTGGTGGTAGAGACAAGGGAAAAAACTTCAAAATGTTTTCTTATATCTGAGTTTCGGATATAAGAAAACTTGGATAAACAAAACATCATCTCCCTTCGATTTTCTTATAACCGAGTTTTGCTGTATTTTGATTTGATGATGGGTTTATATTTTGTATTTTACGTTAGCTTTGACTTTGAAAAACGTCATCGGATAAGATAAAAAATACCATCAAAACTTTTCTATATCCGAACATCGTTTATAAAAAAAACCTGTTATAGTAAAGGAAAAGCCTTGCTCCCCTGCACTTTACTATAAGCGGGGTGTACTGTATCCATGTTTGCTTTAATTCCCATGTTTTATATATTTTTCAATTATTTCATGTACCAATTTTTGTTCCATTTTCTTGACTTGATTGTTTTATGTCAAATTTTCTTTGCATGATGCATGGTATGAATGTGTGAGTGAGAGGGCAAGGTGTAAAGAAGCTATTGTAGCTTATCCTTTTTACCTTCAATAAAACATTCGTATTTCGTATTTCGTATTTCTCTCTCTCTTTCTCTCTCTCTCTCTCTCTCTCTCTCTCTCTCTCTCTCTCTCTCTTTCTCTCTCTCTCTCTCTCCTCTCTCTCTCCCTCTCTCTCTCTCTCTCTCTCTCTCTCTCTCTCTCTCTCTCTCTCTCTCTCTCTCTCTCTCTCTCTCTCTCTCTCTCTAATTTCAAATCACGTGTCCCCTTGCCACGAAGATTGCATTGTCAATGGCAATTAAAACATTTCAAGTGTCAAGTGTCAAGTGTCTCTCTCTTTTATATATATATATATATATATATATATATATATATTTATTTATTTTTCTCTGTAATTATATTTTCTGTGTAAATGTGCTTTCTGCCTTTTTCAACCCATCTCGTTTGCTTTGTTATATGTCAGTAGCAGACAGCCCAGGTCTGGGGAAAGAAAAAAACAACTTTGCCTTTCATTTGTGGTTTAATGTATCAATGTGTGTTTGACAGACGTCTAAATATAAATGTTGTCTGATATCGATTTGAAAGAAAATATATCCATCCATTTTTTTGTCGAACAGCGCGTCCAATGTATAGATATATAAAACACAGAGACCAGGAACATACCGTGCAAAGATCCACCAAAGAATATCAATAACTTTTAATTTGTCGAGAGCAACGATGTTTACTGCAGTCTAAATGTATAAAGCAATCATCGCAACCGAAGCAACGTGGAGGCTAAGTCAGGGAAAGTCAAGTCAAGTTAGCTTTTCTATGAA
>CM065683.1:53950753-53955753 GCA_017654935.2 Phymorhynchus buccinoides | reverse complement strand
CAATGCCCGGAGGCAGTACGAAACCAGTAAAGTCCCGATTTTTTTAATATATTAATGCAGATAGCTGTAGCGGTGACCACGCCTCGGTTAAACCGAATCGGCTATGGCACCGCCACAAGTAGTATATCTACAGTCTTCCATAGTAACCTGTTGCCGGCCAAAAGAAACTACACACGCGCATTTTATATGCGTACACACGAAAGGCTTATTCAAATCATTTCATATTTTGCGGATGTCTAATTCAAGTCAAGTCAAGTCAAAATGATCTTTATTGAGGATAAAGGAGTAAGCTTGACAGCTTTTTGTCATCCTGTCCTCAGAATGAAAAGTAATACGAAAGCAACTCGAAAAATAACTCAACATAGAGATTGAAGTGAAAATGGTTGTGTGCCTAAAATCGTAAGTTGTATTGCATTCGTGCGATTCGTTGCGATACAACAGCTCCACAAACAATACCACCACCGAATTTGAAAACCACAAAAGCGTGGCTACACAAAAACTGTGAACATTGGGTGTGTCCACTGTTGTTGGCGAGGCAACATTTTTGCACGATGTCTCATGAACCCCTCAATGCGTCCACAAAATTCCGATGGACTGCTACTTAGACAGTTAAAGTTATTGCTGCTTGGATGGGCATACCCAATTTTGACACATTTTGAACAGCCGTGCTATGTTATGCTAAACTTAAGGGGTTGTGTTATTATTTGTTGGGCTATTGTTTCAAAACTAATGACAAGAATGCCATGAAATGTTGCAATATTTGCAAATTTGAAATGATTTGAATGAGCAATTTGTTATGCGCACATAAAATGTACGTGTGTCGTTTTGGCCGGCGGTATATAGGGGAAGACGGGGTAAAAAGCGCATGGGCGGGTAAGAAGCCCACCCCAATTATCTCATGAAATGAAGCAAATTTCAGTCTCATTTTGCCCATGAGACGAGCGTTAATGTCTAGCATTCGTCTCATGGGCAAATTTGACTGAAATTTTCTTTATTTCATGAGATAATTGGGGTGGGCTTCTTACCCGCCCATGCGCTTTTTACCCCGTCTTCCCCTAAGTGTGAGAGCTAAAGAAATGGAAAAGGACAGAAAGCCAGCCAAACAAGCAGACGGACAGAGAGAGACAGACAGACAGACAATGAGACAGCATTCCCTTTAAACTCGGATCGCCCATCAGACATTCTGGTGAATTGCTGCCATTATCGTTTCCCATAATTCTGAGTCCCCTACCAAATCCCAACCAGCACTTCGCCATTACTGTCGTTAGGGCAGTTTACTTTGGCAGCCATTTTGCTCTCAAAATCTTTCTGCACACACCATTCCGAGGACAACAGAATCTTAGTATTGCTGGGAGGCGAATTCAATGAATACCTCTTTGAATCAGTTTACCGTTCATTTTTATCTTCTTCTCTTTTTGTGTGTGCATATGTATCTTTTTATCTTATGAAAAACGATTCGAAATGTTCTCTTTGTGTAACGAGCATTCTACACTTTAAAGTGAATTGCTCATTGACTAGTGAGAGAGAGAGAGACTTGGATAGAAAGAAATTGAGAGAACAAACGAACGAACGAATGGTTTTTTAATGAGGGAACACGGAATAAACAAGAGAGAGAGAGAGAGAGAGAGAGAGAGAGAGAGAGAGAGAGAGAGAGAGAGAGAGAGAGAGAGAGAGAGAGAGAGAGAGAGAGAGAGAGAGAGAGAGAGAGAGAGAGAGAGAGAGAGAGAGAGAGAGGTAGAGAGAGAGAGAGAGAGATCAGGGAAAAGGGAGTAAGAAAGAGATGGAGAGATCAGAATAGAAAGCGAAAATAAATTTGGAGTCAGCGACAGAGAGTCATGGTCTTAGTTCAAACAGATAACAGAAGGTACGAATAACATAATTATGATATAATTAATTTAGAAATGTTAAAGGGATTTGTTTTATAATGGGCATTATTTGTTCTCATCAATATCTTACCCTCCAACCAGTACAACGGGCAACTAGAGGAGGGATTAACCAGTAAATATAGGACACAAAATTATGCAAAATATTGAAGGCCTATTTGGAGCCAAACTTAATCCAGTAATCATGCAAAATTTTAATATGGATTAAAAAAGACTTAAATAAGTGGGCTGGCCTAATCTCCGCCAATGGGTATTGACCTTTCTGCCTAATACCAGCGTACATTTGTTGAAAGTAGGCTAACTTTGGAAGATAGAGAGAAATGAAAAGAAATAAAATGATGATTTATTGGGAAGACATATTTACATATTTAAAAAAAATAATTATGCTTTTCAAATAGTGAAATCCTTCCATCAAATAGTCTTTTACACTGCATTGTTCAATGCGTTCAATTTTCCAACATTTTGAATCAAACATCAATGGACAAGAAAATGAAAAGAGACATCACTGAAAATGGTTTAATATTTAATTTTAATACACATCTGTATTATTAAAAATTCAGGACTTTCCTGCTGGTGCACTGCCTCCGGGCATTGCCTCCAGGGTCGTTAGCACCATCTTTATCTCTACTAATGTCCCATATATGTGTCTGTTCCAGACCGGAGGACGTTAAGCCGAATGTTATCATTCATGGTTTAATATTTGTTTACTCTTTCGTGAGACATGGTTCTGGTCAGTTTATGACGCGTTTATCGACTCTTCTTGTCGTTTAAGTTGTGACCTTCTTTGAAAAATGTTTATAAGTATGGGCGGAGTGTGTGTGTGGAGGGGGTGGGGTGGGGGGGCTAGCTGCATAGAACCTTTCCCTCCTACACCCCTCATCTGGCTAAAATTTTTTTTAAAAATCTCTCTCTGTCTCTCTCTCTCTCTCTGTCTCTCTCTCTCTCTCCATTTCTTCTTCTTCTTCTTCTGCGTTCCCAGGCCATATGGACATAATGGGTAAGGTACGTACGTGTCGGGTTTTCAGTTTTCACTGCTCTTCTCGCTGCGTACAGCTGACACATTCCAATTTCGGAGGGGCTCAAGAAAGAAAAAATAATTGGAATATTTTTTTAGAAGAAAAAAAGGCAGGAGAATGGGCCAATAAGTCGGAAAGATAGCAGATGATAGTAAGCAAAGGGAAAAGGCAGAGTCAAAGAGAGTATCAAATTAGAAGAAGTTACAAGAACAGAACTTCAAGAACGTGGGGGGACTTTTTTTTACGAAAGACCCCCCGGTATCCCCACGGGGAGAGACTCATGGATGGGGCGGGGTCATCCAGCTCCCCGTATGGAGGCACGAGGCATCCACCCACTGGCCCGCTCTCCATTTCCAATGTGTGTATTCTTAACTCAGCTTATTGCTTCTCTTCCATTCCATTTTCCCCTCGAGCGCTTGTTGCTCAATTCTGTATAAGCTTGCTGAACACAGATCCCTGTAGGGTTGTCTTAACGAACCGAGTGTGCGTTTCTCTGCGTGTACAGCGTGTTTGTAAGAAAACCAGGTCTCTTTTTCTTTCCTTTTTACAACACAAAAACAAATTTATTCCTTGGCATCAGTCATTTGGCATATCGATGGCTTGGAGTCAAAACGGACCATCTTTAGACAGTCCATTGACATATTGTTGAACTTATTACGAAAACTAATAACTTGTATAAAAAGACTGCTGAAATATAAAAAGCAAAAACCCCTTTTCATATGTCTGCAGTCATTGCTTGATACAAGTTATTAGCTTCTGTACTAAATCCAATAATATGTCAGTGGACTATCTAAAGATAGTCTGTTTTGACTCCAAGCCATCGATATAAGGAATCTGAAAAGCTAGGGACCTAATTGGAACTGAAGAAATGACTACTTGAGAAAACCATGTCTCATTTCAACACAACAATCTAAACGACTGATCAGATCCTAACGAAAACCGACATAATGATTTCTGATTTTTAAAGGATAACGACCTTTGCACGACCAGATAACAAATGCTCTTATTTCAGCTGTATTTTTTTTATATTTGTTGTGGGTCTTTTTGTGGGGGTTTCGATGGGTGCAATTTGGTCATGTCACTTTCCAGTTGACCTTTTGATGCGGTGGTCTAAAGTGAGGAGGAGGAGAGATGAGGGTCGAATGAATTGTCTACTTTTATCTGAATTCAGGGCAAAATCAATTCCATCAACGCACATTTGGAGTGGTCTACAGAATCATGCCTTTTCCAAGATTAGATTAGACCAGCCAGGTGTAATATTATTAATAATTATTATTAATATTGTTGCCATAGCTGTTGCCAGCATTGTTGTCGTACGGCATTATACAGTATGTTGGCTTTGGCAACATTAACCTATTGGTAGAAACTTACTGATGAAAGTACTTGACAATCCAATTGATGGTTTGAGTGTTTCATGTCATACGTACCTGTTTGTTCTATGCCGTTTCGTTTAGTCTCACTACCCAAAGTATGTTTATGTGCTTGCCATTTTACTGTTTTTCCCCAAATGTTTTTATGTAGGGAAGGTCAGTCTTAACTTGAAAACTAAAACTTTATTTTCCAAGGATATAGTCTAGATTTTAGGCAACGCCTATTCTTCCAATCTGTCCTTGATACATATAGTGACATAGAATATAAACGTAGACTGTTTGAGAATGTGCATTTCATAATTAGAAACCTGCTAGGATCATGACTGTAATGTGTAGCGGTGGTGGTTATTGTGGACAATTACAAAATATGAACATAACTATGCATGTCACACACACACACACACACACACACACACACACACACACACACACACACACACACACACACAACACACACACACACACACACACACACACACACACACACACACACACACACACACACACACACACACACACACAACACACACACAAGCTCACACACACACATACATACACACACGCGCGCGCGCATGCATGCACAAACAGACAAACAGACAGACGGAGATAGGTGCACACACAGACAGGCAGACGGACGACAGAGACACAGAGAGAGACATAGATACAGAGAGACGGGTGGGGGTGAAGAAAATAGTGCCCGAAACACGCTCTAACAGACAACCATCTAAACA
>CM065683.1:53935753-53945753 GCA_017654935.2 Phymorhynchus buccinoides | reverse complement strand
TCTTGTACTTTAGTCACACACACACACACACACCATGCTTACTAACCTCAATCTCGAAGTCTGCTTCTTTCAGTTTTATGAAAATAATCCTAGGCGGATCCTAAACCTATCCCTTTCCCAAAATGGCAGTTTGGCTTCTCGGTGAAAGTTTTATGCAAACATTTCATTTCAGGTGGGGGGGGGGGGGGGGGGGGGGGGGGGGCTCAAGTACAAGTTAGCCGAGATTGCAATTTATAAGAAAGAAATCAGAGACGCACTAACCCCAGCTGTCCCCTAGAGGAGTCCTAGGGTCAATTAAGCCACTAACTCAGTAACTGAGAATGTGAGGATAGAAGATGATGAACGAACGAAAATGGAGTTTTACGTCCTCTTGGTCTGAATCAGACACATATGGGACATTTGTAAATACAAATATGGTTGGAACAATACTGGAGGCAATGCCCGGAGTGCAGTACGAAACCAGTAAAGTCCCGATTTTTTAAAATATTAATACAGATAGCTGTAGCGGTGACCACGCCTCGGTTAAACCTCATCGGCTATGGAACCGCCACGGTTTTTGACTGCAATCAACCGTTTTTGAATAAATGCAAGAGAAGATGATGAACTGGTTTTACGGCATGTTTTGTACGGCGAAGATACCAGCTGATAGCTGAGAATAGTGCACAGGCCTAATGTGGTAGCATTACATTTTTATTGTTTTTGCTGAAGTGATGTTTCTGTTCCAATTACCTGTTCCGAGAGTTCTGTTTTAATATAAAGGTTTGATGTTTGCCTGTCTGTCTGTTAGCATAATGATTACTGAAAATGATATGGAGGAATTCAATTTTCATGCATGTTTGTGGAGGGTTGGTTAGCAACAAAACGAACATTATATTGAATGTTTGAGCGCACCATTTTTATTTTTAAAAACCTCTCCTAGCACCACTGACGAATACATTCGCCCAAGACATCACTCCACACTCCCACTAAATGCAAAGACATTCACTGCCAAGAACCCTGCCATGTGTTGGAAGTTCAGTTTAACGTCGCGTATCGGCTTTCGCCATGTACGACGGGCTGAACAAACCAACCAGGGTATAAACAAAAATGTATGTTCCTGAATCACTGTCTTAGCCAAAAGGCAGAGAAGCGATCAGGAAGTTTTCAAAGTATTTACGTTTGTCTCCTTTTAGAGCTTATATCACTGTTTCGTCCATTGAAGCAACACATGCACACTCGAAAAAATAGTTACTCCCCTCTTCAGATCAGATCAGATCAGGTAGATTAAGACGACTAGGCCTCGCGGCCTCTCAAGCGTCTTTTCTTTTTTTTCTTTTCCTTTTTTGGGGGGTTGGCACAGCTGTGACGGTTTTGGTAGACTATTCGTCATACTGGTATTTTAATTTACTAAGGTTTGGGTCTTTGTCCAGGAGGTTTTTGAATTTGTTAGTATCAGGTGCAAGTTTTGTCTGAGCAGGAAGTGCGTTCCAATAGTTAGTCACTCTGTTACTGAAAAAGTGTCTCCTGATGTTAGTTCTACTATACTGTGTTAGTATTTTTAATTCATGATTTCTAGTCTTTGAAAAAATTGAAATCTGAAACAAACTTTTGTTAGTATTGTCAGGACCATTAAGAATTTTATATACATTAATTAGGTCACCACGAATTCTTCTGTATTTCAAGGATGGTAGATCAAGTTTGTGTAGCCTTTCACTACAATCAAAATTTTTAAGAACTTTTATTAATTTAGTAGCTCTCCTCTGTACACGCTCAATTGAAACTGATTGTCGTTTAAGATATGGATTCCAAATTTGGTTCCCATACTCCAGATGTGGTCTAACCAAACTTTTATATAAGTTAATGAACACATTATTATTTAGTCCTGTAAAAGTTCTCCTAATTAACCCTAACATTCTATTAGCTTTATTTACAGCTGTTGTAATATGTCTATCAAATTTCAATTTAGAATCAAATATAACTCCCAAGTCTTTTTCTTCTACACAAGTATCTAATACACGTTTATCTGTGCCATGAGATATTTCATATTCTCTTAGTGGATTATTCAACCCTAAATGCATTATTTTACACTTATTTGCATTAAAATATATTTTCCATTTTTCTGACCAGTCTTGTCGGCTGAGAATGTCAAAAACAATACATGGCGCTAGAAGAGTGAAACTATTTAGTAGGCTTTCTGTCACAGTCATGAACACGTACTTCGGTAAGTTTTGCGAACAGCTCGATTATCGTACCATAAGTTTTGAGTTAATAGAAACCACGGGATGGCACATTTTAAAACTACTAGCGCAACGCCCCGTACTGGTAACGCCTAGTACCGGTAACGCCTAGTACAGGTAACGCCAAGTACTGGTAACTCTGAGTACTGGTTTCGTTGGGTCCGTGAAATATTATATTTTTATTTTTGTGTCTGTGTGACGAGGTAATGGGTTAAAAGACTAAGCCTCTAGGGAAGACTTTTAGTGTGTTAAATTTTCAAACAGAAAATTTGCCTTTTGCCCACTTCTCTAGGGTATGGGAGATGAGCAACTTTCCCGGCCCCTTTTCATCTAATAAATTTATATTTGTGCCCGGGTTCTGACTCGTATGATTGTAAGAAATACAAGTGGTTGATTTGCTCTAAATGGCAGACAGAGAGAAGTAGGGTTTTACATGAAATTTCAAGACTTCCACTCTCATCAGTCTGACCAAAGGGTTCAGAATTATTTGACACTTGTATTTTATTTACTCACAAAATCTGCATAAGATTATGCAACAATAATAATAAAGCAGCTCAATGGCGCCAAAACAAAATATGAATGAAAAAACAATGACATCCGAAAGGATTTACAAGACTTTTGTCTTTCTAGAAGGTTAGCCCCAAGCAGGAAGGGTTACTAATTATCTTCAATGTCCGAAGGAAAGTTCAAATGATTGGCGCGGTTCTGTAAACTTAGCTATTGTCCAGTTCCTCCGTAGGGATCGGCGAGTGCTGGGGTGGCTGGGCTTGCTCGTCAGGTGAGAGTAGCTCCCAGTCGTTCCGGTTACGGCGTCGCGGGATGGCACGGTTCAGGCGTGGTCTCCTCGCGGATTCTGGGTGCGGGGCGTCTTGGCGGCGTTCCCGTCTTGGTGCTTGTGAGTCAGGGATGATCGTCCTGCCCACGATGCCCTGCTGATAATCACAGGAGAAGGTGGATGTAGGTCTCTAGGGCTTAGAGACAAGGGGCTTCAGTCGGCAGGGAATTAGTGGATCCCAACCGGCTAGAAGGCTGCCCTTGTACAATAGCACTAGTTAATAAATAAACTGAATTTCAGTTAACAAACTGAGATCAGTAAAACATAAAAGGTGTACATGAATCAACTGATATTATTCAGTACCTGGATAGATCAAAGTCTATGATCAAGCCAACATCACTCTCCATCCAACACCTGGAAAGGAATGGTATCATAAAGTGCAAGATTGCAACCCACAGGCTTCCTACTAAAAATATACAAAAGGGTTAGTAGGCATAAAATCCGGTTCTGGTACCAAAAGAGTTAAAGTCAAAAACACACACACACAAATAATCAGTGCACATAAATAGAACAGAATTTTTACCACTTCTTTTCAATAACATATTTACTCCTTATTAATCATTGAACATAGGATCTAGATCATAAATAGGATCAAACAAACAACAAATCTCAATCACCAGCCATCAATAATACTCACTAGTTGGGCTATTATGACTGGCTGGGAGAGAGGTTGAGTCTGCAATGTTGCTCCAGCCAGGTTTCAGCGTCTTGTGTGAAAGTATGTGAAGGCTAACTTTTTCTCACTACTCAAATTATAGCCCTGCCATTTTCAAACAATGAAAGCCTGTGATTGGTTTATAGCAGTCGACACCTCACAAGATGATGTCCCAGTAGTATGTATAGTAGTACAGAACAATCACGCGCCGGTTACATCATTATCACATGCCGACATTCCTATCCTTCTCGTGATGGGAAGGTAGATCGGGGGAGTAAAGGGAGATCGCCAATGTAGGTGTTACATGCTGAAAGGGGAGGTAAACCGGGCTTCAAAGAGATAAATGTCTTAATCGGCGTCTATTTGATGTTGACGGGCAATTAAAGTGGCGGCCCGAGAGATGAAAAGGGGAGGGGGGGGGAGGGGGCGGTGTAGATACAGAAAGAGGGGTCGTGTGTGATACATTGTCACAGTCTGAAAACCCAATTTTTAGACCCCTACTACTTTCAAGGCCTACCGATCTCCATGACCTTGACCGGTATGCAATCATCAGAAAAACTGTAAGCCAAAGTACCTACATGCCAAGTTTGAAGTCCCTAAGACCAACGGTGTGGACGTTATAGCCCCTTAAATATTTTCGGTTTCCAAGGTCATACACCAAGGTGAAGGTCACAACGGCAATAATTTATGCGCGGATGCCTTCCTCTCATGGTGACACGCCACCACACAAAATTGGAAACGATTTGGTGAAGCGGTTCGGGAGATATGCGTGGGACAGAAAACCGCAATTATTAGACCCCTACCACTTTCAAGGCATACCGATCTCCCTGACCTTGACCTTCATTTGTACGACATCAGCAGAACGGCCATAAGGGAAAGTACATCCATGCCAAGTTTGAAGACTCTAGGACCTGCGGTGTGGAAGTTATGGCCCCGTAACGGTTTTCGGTTTTCAAGGTCATACGCCAAGGTCAAGGTCAGGGCGGCAAAAAGTTTTGCGCAGATGCCTTCCTCTCATGGGGACACACAACCACACAAAATTTGAAGCGATTCGGTCAAGCGGTTCGGGAGATCCTTGGGACAGACAGAAAAGAAGAACAAACAAACAAACAAAAAAAGGAAACAAACCTGAACGAAAACATACTCCTTTGCGATCGTAGATCGGCAAAGGACTAAAAGGAAAAACGAACTGAAAGCCTACTTAGTTAAACAAGAGAGGTTCTTAATCTGTGGTTCAACCATTGTAGCTCCGTTTTAATAAATCTGGGGACCCACAACTAAAACAAAAAAAGCATTCATTCTTCTCCATGAACACCCCCCACTGTACCCCCCCCCCCCAAATCCCCCCCCCCCCCCCCCCCATTCCCCCTTGAACACCCCCCACCACACCCTCCACCATCCCCTCCATCAGCCCCCCTCCCCTCACCAGCCCCCCTCCCCCCACCAGTCCCCCTCCCCCCCTCCAGCCCCCGTCCTCCGTCTGGAGCAGGCACAGAGGCAGACAGACAGACAGACAGACAGAGAGAGAGAGAGAGAGAGAGAGAGAGAGAGAGAGAGAGAGAGAGAGAGAGAGAGAGAGAGAGAGAGAGACAGACAAACAGAGAGAGACAGACAGACAGAGAGAGAGACACATAGACATACAGAGACATGAGACACAGAGAGAGAGACAGACAGACAAATACAGAGAGAGAGAGAGAGAGAGAGAGAGAGAGAGAGAGAGAGAGAGAGAGAGAGAGAGAGAGAGAGAGAGAGAGAGAGAGAGACAGCGACAGCGACGCGCGCCCCCCCCCCCCCCCCCCCCCCCCCCCCTGAAATGTAGGGGGGATGGGCACATCTTGACCTATCGCAGAAAGAGTGTTTCATAATCATTTGTAAATACAAAGATTGTGGGAACAATACAAGAGGCAATGCCCGGAGGCAGTGCTAAACCAGTAAAGTCCCGATTTTTTAATAATACAGATACGTGTAGTCTCATCCCGTTGTAATCGCCACTGCCCCCCCCAATTATGAACGTAGATGCATCATGCTGCTGTTATGCGCCTAAGTAAGCATAATTAGGCCCAGCATGTCTGACTTCGGCTAGAGGAAATCTTTTTGAAAGTATTTCTTGAAAATTGCAGGAGAATGGACCGGAAATGCAGAACGATAGTAGATAACAGCATGCAAAGGGAAAAGGCAGAATCAAAGAGACTGACAGATAAGAGGTAGTTATAAGCACATAACTTCCAGAAGGTGGGGGAACTATTTGTACGGAAGACATCCCCCCCTACCTGTATCCCTAGGGGGGGGGGGGGGGGGGGGGGGGGGGGGGGGGGGGGTCTACCACCCCTATATTCGCTCTATGCGCTTAACAACAACAAAATTAAAAAGCAAGAAATTCAACAACAAAACAAATAATCGCTCACACACATGCTAATAGGCATACACATACACACACCACCCCCACCCACGCACATATACACACACACACACTCACTCGCGCACTCGCGCACGCACACACGCACGCACGCACGCACACACACACACACACACACACATATCTCCTCCCTACACCTACATTTACTTGCTCGGGGACTTATCTGCCACTTGGCGACACATTTGTTTGCTATTGTGGCTTTCAACAGACAGCCAGTCTCAAACACACGAAAGTGAAACTTTCGGTTTTACATTTTCAAGAAGAAGGCAGCATTTCACCTTCCAAGAAAATGGATCACAAATGTGTAAGGTCTTTCTTTTCAGGGGGGGGGGGGGGGGGGGGGGGGGGGGGGGGGGGGGGGGGGGGGGGGGGGGGGGGGGGGGGGGGGGGGGGGGGGGGGGGGGGGGGGGGGGGGGGGGGGGGGGGGGGGGGGGGGGGGGGGGGGGGGGGGGGGGGGGGGGGGGGGGGGGGGGGGGGGGGGGAGGGGTGATACGGGGGGGGGGGGGGGGGGGCACATCTTGACCTATCGCAGAAAGAGTGTTTCATAATCATTTCGACTTTGACCTCGCGCACGCAGAGAGAGAGAGAGAGAGAGAGAGAGAGAGAGAGAGTAGTACTTCTTCTTCTTCTTCTAAGTTCTTGTTCTTCGGTCGTTGAGGCATGTTTCTGTCAATTACGAACGTAGATGCATCATGCTGCTGTTATGCGCCTAAGTAAGAATAATTAGGCCCAGCATGTCTGACTTCGGGTAGAGGAAATCTTTTTGAAAGTATTTCTTGAAAAAAGGCAGGAGAATTTCTGTCAATTACGAACGTAGATGCATCATGCTGCTGTTATGCACCTAAGTAAGAATAATTAGGCCCAGCATGTCTGACTTTGGCTAGAGGAAATCTTTTTGAAAGTATTTCTTGAAAAAAGGCAGGAGAATGGACCGGAAAGGCAGAACGATAGTAGATAACAGCATGCAAAGGGAAAAGGCAGAATGAAAGAGACTGACAGATTAGAGGTAGTTATAAGCACAGAACTTCCAGAAGGTGGGGGAACTATTTGTACGGAAGACCCCCCCCCCTCCCAGTATCCCTAGGGGGGGGGGGGGGAAGCTTGCTGCGTTCTACTCCCACCCCCACCCCCCACCCCCCCCACCCACCACCCCAGTCAGTCTCTCTCTCTCTCTCTCTCTCTCTCTCTCTCTCTCTCTCTCTCTCTCTCTCCACTGTCTGTATAAAAATAGCTGCAGCTGGGCTTGCTTCTTTTTTTTCTTTTTGGGTGTGTGTTTTTGGCTTAGTTGTTTTATGTCATTGTTTCGTTTGAATACAATTCATATTTAAAAAAATCAGAAGTGTATCCAAAGGATGATGAAATTAAATGTCCTTCTCTTTGAAATAACATGACATTATTAAACAAACAAACAACTACACGACAAGTGCATGACATTATTAAGTAATTTTTTACACACTTCCATTTTACAAACAAACTAGATGTGAAGACCACACACGTCTGTATCATTGATATTACATGCAAACTTTGGAAAAGAAAGAAAAGAAAGTTTGCTGAGTGCTTTTTGAATATTCAGATGGTTTCAAAGTCCTTATCTCATTTCTTTCTGATATATTAATTACAACTTGTCATAGTAATTTTCATCACACATTTATTGTTTTAATATTCATGGTTGGAATGCATTTTGCATGCTTGATTTTTATGTGTGTGTGTGTGTGTGTGTGTGTGTGTGTGTGTGTGTGTGTGTGTGTGTGTGTGTTTTGCATCCATTGCATGCATGTGTGTTTTATGTGCGCATTTATACACATCTGTATATCAGATTGTGAACATGAGACAAACTGCTGACTTATTTTATTGCAGTGGAAGACTGTACAATAGTTATTGTGTGGGAATGTAGATGAGGGAACGATGGGGACTGGATGTGGGAATGGCATGGGCCATCAAAGCAAGGCCCCTGGTCTAGGCTGAACAAAGTGTAACAACACAAACAGTACCAATTGATTTATTCATGTAAATCAGCATTCTCTAGACTGAATGATTATAAAACAGAATGGTTCTAGATGCATACTTCAGAGACAAAAGGTGATAAGTAAAGACAAAATAAATGTACAAATATTCTGCGAATATACAAATTAAATTCAAATACAGCCCAAAACATGAATGCAATAATTCTGAGTCATGAATATGAAAATTCAGACACAATAACTTGGAAAGGGGCTTGTTGACATCTCAAGTAAATATTCATTAACATTGTATTGTTATTTCAAAACTGAAAAAAAAAAAGAAGAAAAACAAACAAACAAAACACAGAAAAAATAAGGAATGCAAAACGAACTAAACGTCAGAAAGCAATGGCTTCATCATATGACATCATTTCCAACAGTTCCTTGCAAAATCGTATGTTTAACTAACAGTATAGAAAAAAAAGTATACACAGCATAACAATAAATTAGAGTGGGTATAAAGAGATGGCGTAAAACAAAACTCACTTTGATTAAGGCAATCAAACAAGAATTTTGCTCATATTGACATTTTTCTTTATACCCGATTTTTATGATTGTAAGTGCTAAGTATGAATATGCTATGCATATTCCATACATTTATACATTTGTAAGATATCACTTGTATAAATGCACAAATAATATGTATTATCTATTATGAATAGTACAGTGTAATGATGCCAAAAAAAACTGAATTAAAAAAAACACCACAAAAAACGGAAATGTTATAAGTCATTTTTTTTATGTTTTTGAAAAGGCAACAGCCTATTTTTTTAATCCCAATTTTCTCATCAGGTACCCATATCATTGATTTGAAATTTGCTTTAGAATACACTGCATGTCCAAACAGAACACTTAGTTTTGTTTAACACATAAATACCAACAATCAAATAAGGGCAATGACATCAACATAGCATCAACACAGTTGGTAACAGAAGGCATAAGGGCACGTACACATTATATGCAGAAAGTCCGTGCGGAAACCCATGAGCAATCCGCAAACAAAAAAATCTAGAAGTAAGAAATATGAAGGAATGTGCCCATTACACGCGGAAACCCATGCCCAATCCGCAAACAAAAAAATCTAGAAGTAAGAAATATGAAGGAATGTGCCAATTACACGCGGAAACCCATGCACAATCCGCAAACAAAAAAATCTAGAAGTAAGAAATATGAAGGAATGTGCCCATTACACGCGGAAACCCATGCCCAATCCGCAAACAAAAAAAATCTAGAAGTAAGAAATATGAAGGATTGTGCCCATTACACGCGGAAACCCATGCACAATCCGCAAACAAAAAAATCTAGAAGTAAGAAATATGAAGGAATGTGCCAATTACACGCGGAAACCCATGCCCAATCCGCAAACAAAAAAATCTAGAAGTAAGAAATATGAAGGAATGTGCCCATTACACGCGGAAACCCATGCCCAATCCGCAATCCGCAAAAAAACATCTAGAAGTAAGAAATATGAAGGAATGTGCCCATTACACGCGGAAACCCATGCACAATCCGCAAACAAAAACATCTAGAAGTAAGAAATATGAAGGAATGTGCACATTACACACGGAAACCAATGCGCAATCCGCAAACAAAAACATCTAGAAGTAAGAAATATGAAGGAATGTGCACATTACACACGGAAACCCATGCACAATCCCGTGCGCTTATTTCTTATATAAGTCTAAGGGGTTTCCGTACAGAACTTGGGGATTGTGGACGTAATGTAATACTAGTCCTAATACAGTGAAACCCGCTTAATTTCAAGTGCCTTAGGACCACCAAATGACTTGAAATTATCCGAACTCGAAATTATCCGAGTGCTTGGTTAATTTAAAAATTTTGCCGAATCTAACACAAAATTGAAATTAACCGAGCAAA
>CM065683.1:53880753-53930753 GCA_017654935.2 Phymorhynchus buccinoides | reverse complement strand
ATTATCTAAAGTCTTCCCTAGAGACTTAGCCTTTTAACCCATTACCTCGTCACATCTAATTGGGGGCTCGCGTCCGGGATATTTTTTTCATAAAGTCTAACAAATTTCAATTCAAACTGTAGTTCCTTTTCAAAACTGATCTTGTGTCCACTGGGAAAGTTATTGTGATTTGGTTCACTGTGTTTTGATTTGATTTGTTTGAATGCTATTTATGACTTTATTTTGATGTGCATGCTATTTCTGTTTATGCTGAAATAGTTAAGTGTTGTTTGATACATTCAACTCAGCAGCTTTGTTTTTATTTTGAATAGTTGTATTTACAACCATGGCTGAGATTGTTAAACTTAGGAGGGAACTTAAAGAATGGGGAGAATCTCTAGGAATGTCAGGCCAAGAGTTAGCAAATTTTGTCATATCTGAATATGACAAAGAGAAAACTCGCGAGGAGGCCGAGAAAGACAAACAGAGAGCTCATGAGGCTCAAGAGGCTGACAAAGCTCGGGAGGCTCAAGAGGCTGATAAAGTCCGCGAGGAGGCTCAGAAAGACAAACAGAGAGCTCATGAGGCTCAAGAGGCTGATAAAGCTCGCGAGGAGGCTCAGAAAGACAAACAGAGAGCTCATGAGGCGCAAGAGGCTGATAAAGCTCGCGACACTCAGGAGCAAGAGAAAATCCGTACTCATGAGTTAAGGCAGAGACAACTAGTGCAGGATGCCAAAAATAAAGAACTCGAACTTGAGGCCACTGAGCGAGAAAAAGCGCGAGACCATGAGCTAGCTATGAAGCAGCTAGAAAACTCAGCAGACTCTGAGACTGCTGCCCCTCAAAATTTTCCCCCTCCCATTCATACCTCAGCCATGACCTTCACATTGGAGGCATTCAATGAGGCAACAGAGTCTATCGATGCATTCCTCGATAGATTTGAAAGACTGGCCCAGGAATTTGAGCTTGCTCCGGAAAAGTTCAACCTCAAGCTTGCCCAAAGTCTCAGGGGTGTGGCTTATGAGGTATACAGTAAACTTCCGTCAAGCCAAATTACTGACTACCCAGCTTTGAAAGAAGCCCTGCTCAACAGATACGAGTTGACAGCTGACGCCTACCGGAAAAAGTTCCGGTCAACCAGAAAAGGTAGGGGAGAGTCCTATGCCCAATTTTCAGATAGACTGGGGAACTATCTGACTAAATGGGTGTCCCTTTCTGCCAAATCAGAGTCCTATGAGGATCTCCGGGAACTGATGGTTGGCGAGCAACTGCGCGAAACCATGTCCCCAGAGTTACGCACCTTTACTGCCGAACAAGGTGCCACAACTCTGGCTGACCTCATCCAGCTAAGTGATAGGTACACTCTAGCCCATGATGAACCTAGCGCCCCTAAAAAGCCAAAACTACAGCAAGTAGTTGGGTCCACTGCTTCACAGCAGAGCAGGTTTAACCCCAACTCCAACAGTGGGTCAAACAGTTCTACCCATGAACGACAACCACTGGGACAACCCTTATTCTGCTCATACTGCAAGTCGAACACCCACAATCGGGATGACTGCAGGAAACTTGCTTACAAGCGGCAAAATGTTGCAACTATGCAAGTCGTCTCGACTTCGCAGAACTGCACAAACCCCTCCCCAGTACAGTGTCCAGGCACACCGTCAGTCGTTGGACAGGCGACTGTCAACAACATCCCTGTTCAGTGTCTCTATGACACTGGACTGTCATGCGACGCCATTGTCTGCGGATCCTTAGTCCCCGCGTCAGCATACACGGGAGACTTCATCTCTCTGCAAGGCCCTGATGCTGCAATCCCCCCTTCCACTTTGCCAGTCGCCATAATCAATGTCGACACCAGATATGTTAAGGGACCCATCAAGGCAGTGCTCATGGACAGTCCTGTCTATGACCTCATACTGGGATCACAGTATGTGTTTTTAGGGCACCCCTCTCAACCTGCTATTGTTTCAGCAGCATTCCCTTCTCCCCAATCCACAAACCAACTCCCTCCCTCCTTCCCAAAGAGCAAATCTCCCTCAGCAGGGAAGAAACCTCTCAACGCGGCAAACCAAATTGCCGCGCGAGCCAATCCAGATTGTCCCAAGTCCCCAAGTCCGCCACAACTTGGAAAATCCTTCCCAAGGAATGTCCGCCTAACGACCCAAGACCACTCGCCACAGGTACCTCAGGTGAAAGGCAGCACTGTACCCGCAAACACCCACCGAAGGTACTATCGGGACAGGCCGCCGCACGTACAGCCGTCACCTACCCCTCCCTTTCAGCGAGTGGCAGTCGACTTGGTCGGGCCTCTACCTAAACGGAAGAAGAAATTCCGGTACATAGTCACCGTGGTCGACATATGTACCATGCAGTGCGATGCCGCCCCAATCTCCTCACTTGATGCTAGTCAGATAGCTGCGGCACTCAAAGCCATTTTCGCCCGAATCGGCCTACCAAACCACATCATCAGCAATGATGAATCCAGGCTAAAGGGGAAACTCAGGCAAGAGGTGTTTGCTATTCTGCAATCAACCTTGGGACAACTCAACACAGGATTGCCGCACCAACCTCAGTCGGAATCCATTCCACTGATCTCTAACCCACCTGCTCCTTTGAACTCTGTGTTGCGACCAGATGTTCCACCATTCCAGCCGACCCAGTCTCCCCACTAATTTGTCCCTGTCGCCCAAGTCGAAAGTGGAGTCGGCGTTCCACAGGAAGATTCCGGTACCAGAATCTTTTCTTCGGGGGGCCTCTGTGACGTAAGTGTCCCGCGCGACCCACTTTCTTTATTTCTTATCTACACCCCCCCCCCCCCCCCCCTCTCCCCTCCCCCCCCCCCCCGCCTTTACATTTCTCTGTCCAGCCGCCACGTTAATTGCCCCGCTGCTTCAAACGAACGCCGCGGAAGGGCGTTATCTCTTTCTCCCTGGTCAGCACGTACCATCTACCGAGGTTATCTCCCTTCATCCCCCCCCCCCCCCCCCCCTTCTACCGTCACATCACAAGAAAGTGACCACCACAGTCGGCCCCTTTCAACCCCTTCCTTTCTGAGCACGAGAAAGATTTGAATGTCGGCACGTGATAAGGATGTAATAGGCGCGTGATTGTTCGGTACATTTAGAACAGCAATCTTGTGACGTATGGACTGTAATACACCAATAGCAGGCTTTCATTGTTTGAAAGTGAAGGCTATAATTGGAGTGGTGAGAAAAAGTTGTCACACAAGATGCTGAAACGTAGCTAGAGCAACACTCACAACCAGTCATCATAAGCCCACTAGTAAGTATTATTGATGGCAGGTGATTGAGATCTTGTTTGTTTGACTCTAGTTTTGATCTAGATCCTATGTTCAATGATGAATAAGGAGTAGATAGATATGTTATAGAAAAGAAGTGGTAAACATTCTATTCTATTTATGTGCACTGATTATTTGTGTGTGTGTGTTTTTGACTTGAACACTTTTGGTACCAGAACCGGAGTTTATGCCTACTAACCCTTTTGTCTATTTTTAGTAGGAAACCTATGGGCCGCAATCTTGCACTATTTTTTAGTAGGAAACCTATGGGCCGCAATCTTGCACTTTATGATACCATTCCTTTCCAGGTGTTGGATGGAGAGTGATGATGGATTGATCACCTTTTATGTTTTACTGATCTCAGTTTGTTAACTGAAATTCAGTTTATTTATTAACTACATGTAGTGCTATTGTACAAGGGAAGCCTTCAAGCCGGTTGGGATTCACTAATTCCCTGCCGACTGAAGCCCCTTGTCTCTAAGCCATAGAGATCTACATCCACCTTCTCCTGTGATTATCAGCAGGGCATCGTGGGCCGGACGATCACCCCGGACTCCACCAAGCATCAAGACGGGTCCGTCGCCAAGACAACCTGCACCCAGAATCCGCGAGGAGACCACGCTTGAACCGTGCCATCCCGCGAAGCCGTAATAGGAACGACTGGGAGCTACTCTCACCTGACGAGCAAGCCCAGAACTTCAAACAGCTAAGTCTACCTGACTGCGCCAATCATTTGAACTTTCCTACGGACAATAAACATAATTAGTAACCCTTCCGGCATGGGGCGAACCTTATAGAAAGACAAAAGTCTTGTGAATCCTTTCGGATTTCATTGTGTTTTAACCATATTTTGTTTTGGCGCCATTGAGCTGCTTTATTATTATTGTTGCATAATCTTATGCAGATTTTGGGAGTAAATAAAATACAAGTGTCAAATAATCCTGAACCCTTTGGTCAGACTGATGAGAGTGGGAGTCTTGTAATTTCATGTAAAACCCTACTTCTCTCTGTCTGCCATTTAGAGCAATTCAACCACTTGTATTTCTTACAACCATCTGACGAGCCAGAACCCGGGCACAAATATAAATTTATTAGATGAAAAGGGGCCGGGAAAGTTGCTCATCTCCCATACCCTAGAGAAGTGGGCTAAAGGCAAATTATCTAAAGTCTTCCCTAGAGACTTAGCCTTTTAACCCATTACCTCGTCACAGTAACAACGTTTAGTTTCCCACTTAAGCTTTAGTAGAACTTCATAAAATTAAGCACAGTTGATCGACACTCCCCTTTCTCCCACTCCCTCAGACCAGGGTTCAAACAAAGGTAAAAGCTACACACACGCATGCACACGCACACACAAGGTGATGTGATTGACACTTCCTCTCACCGAGTCAAAGCCAGACGACACACAGTGACATACATGTGCGCGAGCGTAGAGATTTTAGACAAGCCTGAGAAAATATTGAAGTAAAAGTGTGTTGACTTGAAATAAGGCGAGCAAAAAAATTGAATTTAGCCGATCTCCTCCTCTTGAAAAATGTGTCGACTTGAAATTAACCGAGCACTTGAAATTAACCGGGTTTCGCTTCAGTTGGGACCGAGATTTTACTTGAAATTAACCGACAATTGAAATTAACCGAATTGAAATTATCCGGGGTTTTGTAACAGATAGAAAGAAGGCCTCTGACTAGGACCTTAGGACCTTAGAATGACTTGAAATTATCCCGAAATTGAAAATAACCGAGTTGAAATAAAGCAGGTTTCACTGTACTATAAATCAAAGAAGAACAGAGATGTTTATGTTCCCTTACTTTACAATTGCATGCTTTAGTTGGTGGTGGTGCATTTTGGGGGGTTTTTCACTCTAATATGACAGTGCTGACACATCCACACCATCCATATCACTATTATTTAAGTCTTTAGGCTAGGAGATAACAGAAGTCTCGTAATCACATATAAACATGAAAAGGCAAATAAACAGTGATTGTGTTATTGGTTGAAAATCGTTTTGGAAAACACATTCACAGACATCCCCTTTGCTTATAACAATTACTATGCTTACAGACATAATGTGGCCTTCTTTTGTAAAATTCAGGCAACATCTTGTATTAAAATCTTGACAAAGGCAAAAATCAGGTTATACTTATATACAAGAGAATCATAAAATTAAAAAACCGAACCCCCGCCAACGACAAGCAAAACAACTGTGTGGTAGTTGTGTGGAAAGAGGTAACAGGTTTTTTGCAAATCAAGCTGAGCTCATCACACCAATGTCCCAGAAACAACCCCATCCCCCGAGAAATTGCTGGCCTTGAATTCTTGAGTCAGGAGCTGAGCACAAGTCTGGAGGTACAGTCAAATTAAAAAACAAGGCCACCGGATCATCACTGAGATTGTGTTTAAGCAAACATAAGAATAAACCAGACCCCCTCCAACCGCCCCCCCCCCCCCCTCCCTCCCCTCTCCCATTTCAACCTTGAAAAAATATCAACTGATAAGAAAATAGCTATATAATACTGCAGAGAGAACATGGTACTACACAAAGTGTTCTTCCTGAACACATCAATAAATTCTGTAACATCAACAAACAAACAAAGAACATTAAATAAGAATCAACACACACGCACACACACACGCACACACACACGCACACACACACATACACATCCACTAACAAATCAATTCAAACTTCTGCATTTGGGTTTCTCAAGGTTTAAATCTTGAAAATATAAAGCCAACAGACTGAGGTGATTCAATTTTCATGGACTCCAAGATGCCATGGCCTGCCACCATAAGACAAAGGTGTGGGAAGACTGTATTAAGTACCGCATCGTTGATCTTGGTCAGGTGGGCTGGGCACTCAGCGGTCAAATAAAACCACCCTGGACACCCTGAGGCTGTTGTCCTCCACCAGCCTGGCCTCCTGGAACACAGGCAACGTGCAAAGGAATCCATGGAAAAATGAGCCCATGTAACAATTTGTTTTTGTCGTTGTTGTCGTACCCTGGCTTAAAGACTCCAGGGATCATCCCAACAACCGAAGCGCTTGAATCCTGCAGTACAAATGCACCAGCTAGGGATGAGAACATTACGTGTGTGATTAAACTGTGCAGAACATAACATCATTTTGATGTAGCTTTGACAATGTAACAATTTAAACCTTAAAATACAAATTTTAAAGAATTTAAAGAATATTTTGTTGTTGTTGTATTGTTTCATCTTGTTTCTGAACAATGCTTGGTACCCCGATCCAAGAACCCTCCTCAAATAAAACAAAGTATACAGAATTAATGCCATCTATTAGTTGTGCATGTGCCGCCGGCTTGCCACACCATTTTTTAATGCGGCAAAATTGCGACATTAACTTAGCAGTAACATATATATATATATATACGTCGGACATAAAATATATGTTGTGGGCATTGAAGATGATAATGCCAGCTTAGAAAAGTGTTTACAAGGGAGCACATGTAACAAAAGAGATTTTTTTTTCTTTGAGCGTAAGTGAGCATGAAATAGATATGAATGTATAATACCATTGTCATTACTGTCAAAATAAGGTTTTCGGATCCTCAAAATTGACACCAAATAAATGCAGTGTGAAACAGCAAACTCAAAATGGGTTTAAAAAAAATCAAATACCCGGTAGTTTACAATGATTTTTTTGGTTCCAATTTAATCATTCTTACGACAACACTTTTTTAAATCTCAGAATGTCACCTATTTCAAAACTAAATTTCAGTCCCTTCAATCTTGACTTACTAGATCTCCCTGTACTAGAGAGCACTGGACATGATAACGATAAATAATATTAACAATGAAATTTAACGAGCACCCGTGGTGCAGTGGTAGTGTTGCAGACTAGTGGCTGGGAGATGTCGGGTTCGAATCCCATAAAAGGTGAGAGGTTTATCAGACATGGACCGATGCCTACCCAGAGTGAGTGTGCTATAAAGGAAGCATAGAGTATAGCCCTGTCATGCAGTCTCAGACCAATAAGGAACTTCATAGCATCATCATCTTCATAATCACCCTCATCTCCATCAATCATCACAAAACAAAAAAGTATTAACTTCTGTGGCCTTGCATACTCTGCTCTCTTGGTGACCTCAGTTTCGATTACCAACCCAATCTATGCCTTTGGTGTGTTCAGGTCAGCCGTGGGGATCAGTATGTTCTGGGGAGATGTCCATGGCTGACCTCGACTCACTCACGCTAGCTCCACAATCGACTAAGACATCATTGTTGTCAGTAGGGAATTTAGGTAGGTGTCCTGCGCTTAGAGCTTTAAGCATAAGCGCTCTATAACTTGTCTTAATAATATATTAGCTAAGAATAGGCTCCACTGAACTCCACCGAGGTTACTCAGCAGCAGTGCAGTGTCTCCTCTGGTGGTTGCTTCCTGACGACCTAACATAGACTAGGTCCGCTTGGACTGCCAATTTCGAATTCTACGACCTGACAAACCAGGGTGTGGCTACGACTTGGCACTCTGAACGAGAAGCGTGTGAGCAATGCCACTGCACAGCCCTGAACACGGGAGAGCAAAAAAACAAACAACAACAATGAAATTTAAATGAGCACTCAAATCCATATAATAAGGACTTCTTATCACCAGACATCCAGGCATGAAGATCCAAATCCAAATCATCTTTATTATCTCATAACAGAGAAATTTCAGCCAGGTGCACATAAGAAAAAACCAAAGTAAACACAACAAAGAATATGAAGCCATATTCAGACAAACAGAAGAGTAGAAACCAATCACCTCAAAAGAGCAGTCAGCAATGTATCTCCTCTGGATGCACAGGGCATCTCCCAGATCCTCAGCGGGCACCGGACACGCCCGGTCTGCCTGCAAACTGGGCACCGCGCAGCTGTAACATGCCCGGGAAGAAAGACACTCCCCCTGGCCCGAAGGAGAGACTCTCTTTCCGTTGCAGACAACAGGCGCCGACATGAGTCGATCGATGGAAGGCTTGCTCCCATTGTAATTTCTGTTCTGCTTGCTGTGCTCTTTGACGCATCTGTTCCTTCTGCTGCTCTGTTCCCTGGCTCTGTTGTTGTTGTTGTTGCTGCTGCTGCCTGCCGCTGCTGCTGATTCTACCGCCATGTTAATGCAGAAGAGGTTGCCTTGCTCCATATTGTCCTCAAAGGCAGAGTTCAGAAGACTGCATGTGTCTGCAAGGGCCTAGCGCAAGATATATAAAAAAAAAAGCAACTAGTGTCAAACGAATGGTTATTATATAGACAGTATCATGACAAAATCGAGATGACATTTTGTTTGCTTAAATTGTTTTCGAAAGAATCATCAAACTAAAATACTCTTTTCTTCAGTTCATTTATAAGACTTTCTTTTAGTGATGGAAGACCTTATTGCATACCTGAGATCATTTTACAGTTACTTTCTTCTTTGAGGTTGAAAAAATCTGCGATATTCGATCCAGTCAAAATAGTCTTTCGGTTTACTGTATGCAGCTATCCTTGAAGACAAAAATTCAACCTCATTCACACAAAATCTGTTTATTGGTTGCATTCCACAGTTTTGGCAGTTCAAAATTTCTCTACTTTGCCCAAAAAATATTTCATAACCAGAACAGGCAGCACTGAGGAAAATTACATTTTCGGAAAACTGAACGATTCTCTTATTTTCCGGGACAGATACAGGCCTGCTGTGATGGAAGGCATCCCTGTATATATATGTGCGAACCCACAACATGCGTTCACCCACTTAGCACACACACACAAACATACACCTCCACCCACATACACCACACAATGACCAGTGACACAAAGAAGGAGACAGAAGGTACAGTTCTGTCAGGGAGAAGTGGGGGTTCTTCTTCTTCTCCTTCGATCGCTCAGTTTCCTGTCAATTATGAGTGCAGATGTGTCATGCTGCCGTTTTGCGCCTAACTAAGAAATAGTTAGGCCCAGCAAGTCCGACTTCGGCTGGTGAAAATCTTTTGAAAGAGTTTTTTTAAAAAAGCCAGGAGAATGGACTGGCAAAGCAGAAAGATAGTAGATGACAGCAAAAGGAAAAAGGCAGAGTCAAACAGAGTGACAGATTAGAGGAAGTTACAAGCATAGAACTTCCAGAAGGTGGGGGAACTATTTATACAAAAGATCCCCTGGTATCCCCACAGGGGGAAGTGGGGGTTCTCACCTGATTGTCACCAGCAGCCATGACAGGTTCAAAGGCACCTCTTCCAGCACTGTCTGTAAACAGAACACACATTTTAAAAAATAATACTGGAGAGGGAGAAAGACAGACAGACAAAGAAAGGGAGAGAGAGAGAGAGAGAGAGAGAGAGAGAGAGAGAGAGAGAGAGAGAGAGAGAGAGAGAGAGAGAGAGAGAGAGAGAGAGAGAGAGAGAGATGTATTAAGAACTTGTAATTACATCAATGTCTTTCATCCTTACATCAATGTGTGTGTGAGTGTGCATGCATACATCTGTACATGATTGTATCATGGATGCAACTGGAGAAAATCCAAAAACAGGCAAGGCAGGGGTTCAGGGGCCGCTTAGGCCCCTGGCGGGGTACAGGGGCGGGGTCAGAGGGACGTTGTCCCCCCGAAGTTGAAGAAAAAGCAAAATCAGACTCAATTTGAAGCTTATTCCAGGCTTGTAAAATGAGAATTCAACACTTTTTTCCCTTTAACTTTGAATCCATTTTTTTGTGTGTGGTCAAAATGTTGAAAAACAGGCGCCGCCTTGTATCCGAAGTAAGGTTGCATCCATGTTGTCTATGTGTCAATGTCTATGTGTGTGCATATACGAATAAGTGTCCATGCACACGCACGCATGCACATGTGTGTTTGTGCATGTTATGCGGAAAGAAGGAAGTGGAAAAGAATTTGTATATAAGTATGTGCATGCCTATGTGTGTCTCTTTGAGTGGTTGTAAAGTAATAATTCCAAAATAACTCCAGGCTCAATCGTTCTCAAACCAAATTCATGAATCTTATTAAATTCAAGAATCTTAATTAGCAGAAATTGGAAACTATTTTCCTATATTTAAAATGGAAAACGGTCGTAAAGTAAATTCCCCAAATCGATGGGGGAAAATGTGAGTGAAAGCAAGAACTGTGTAGTGGATGGGTGGCTGAAGGGAAGGAATAGAAATATTGACAGAATGTTCGAGTATTTGATGGAATTTACCATACATTACATTATAAGGCGCACCCCCTAAATTTTACCCCAAGTTTCTTGCTATATCACTCTTGATGTTCGTCCATCCTGCAGGATGACCATCGGATCAACAGTTCAGTTCAATTCATCGAAGAGGGTCAGGATGACGGATGGGTTCTGAGGTGACTTGTGAGGCCTATGCCGGCCTGGAAGGTCCTCTGGCAGTGAGGACAGGAGAGAGACAGTTGAGGGGGTCAGGATGACGGATGGGTTCTTAGGTGACTTGTGAGGCCTATGCCGGCCTGGAAGGTCCTCTGGCAGTGAGCACAGGAGAGAGACAGTTGAGGGGGTCAGGATGACGGATGGGTTCTGAGGTGACTTGTGAGGCCTATGCCGGCCTGGAAGGTCCTCTGGCAGTGAGCACAGGAGAGAGACAGTTGAGGGGGTCAGGATGACGGATGGGTTCTGAGGTGACTTGTGAGGCCTATGCCGGCCTGGAAGGTCCTCTGGCAGTGAGGACAGGAGAGAGTTGAGGGGGTCAGGATGACGGATGGGTTCTGAGGTGACTTGTGAGGCCTATGCCGGCCTGGAAGGTCCTCTGGCAGTGAGGACAGGAGAGAGAGTTGAGGGGGTCAGGATGACGGATGGGTTCTGAGGTGACTTGTGAGGCCTATGCCGGCCTGGAAGGTCCTCTGGCAGTGAGGACAGGAGAGAGTTGAGGGGGTCAGGATGACGGATGGGTTCTGAGGTGACTTGTGAGGCCTGTGCAGGCCTGGAAGGTCCTCTGGCAGTGAGGACAGGAGAGAGAGTTGAGGGGGTCAGGATGACGGATGGGTTCTGAGGTGACTTGGTTGGTGAGGCCTATGCAGGCCTGGAAGGTCCTCTGGCAGTGAGGACAGGAGAGAGAGTTGAGGGGGTCAGGATGACGGATGGGTTCTGAGGTGACTCGTGAGGCCTGTGCCGGCCTGGAAGGTCCTCTGGCAGTGAGGACAAGAGAGAGAGAGTTGAAGGGGTTTGCTTGGGCTGAAGAACTGCTGCTGTTTTTGCGGATTTTGCGTACCTCCCACCATGCCTAGGCTGCTTCTACCTGTCTGGCCTCTACACTCTTACACAAATAATAAAGCACATAGATCTCAGTCTGGGAGAGAAAAAAAAGCATTGCCCTATAGTCTGGTAAATAAGGTATCTAATTTGCATAGGCAGCTAACCACCTGTGACGATGAGGATGGAGACGGTGCGGCCTTCCACCGACTGCACTCCCTGGTGAGACAGGCAGTTGACGATGGGCTGGATTTTCACCACGTACAGGTTGCCAGGCAACAGCTGGTGTCCATGGATACCGTTGATCACAGGGTCCAGCGCTCTCAGTGGCCTCCTGCTGCTCCACACCGGCTTCTGTTGCAAGAGGATACGTCAGTTTTTTTGTTTGTTTGGTTGGTTTTTGGTGTTTTTTTGCAAGTGTGAAGTGTGTACGGTAGCAAATGGGTTAAAACAAAATGTTTGCAAAGTTTCAGTGATAGATATAGGAACAGTTTTACCATTGATGACATGGGAGTAGTCTAGTCAGTTGTGTCTAACCATCACCTCCAGATAGCAGATGAGACAGCCGCGACTTTGAAAAGTTGGGCTGGAATTTGTTTATAACGGAGATGCCTTGACAGACGAAATCCCCACTTTTGGGGCCATGAGGACTTTAGAACAATTTGCATTGGGGAAGGTCCCCAAAGGCCAACTACCAGTAATTTCCAAAGCTGCAACACTAAGAAACAGTAAAAAAAATAAAAATTAATACAGAGACACTGTCAATAAAATTAAGATTCAAGATGATCTGCACTAAGCGCAAAAAAATCCAAATTTGAGAGCCACGGTCATTCAAAAAATACATACATTAACAAGAATTTCCATCACTGTAGATATAATCGTGAATTTCAATTACAGCTCTCACTCTCGCTTTCATATTGGCCCAAACATGAGGCTAGTGTCAACTGATGACAAGAGTGTTTTAAATAAAGGACCTGTTTATAAGGCGTATTTGGAGAAAGTGATTTTTCTAAAAATCCAAACAAATTCGACGCCGGTCAAACCTTGCTCTGCTTGCTGCCGCAGAAGATGCGGACTTTGTAGCGGAGGGTGGAGGAGGGGGGCAGCTGGTTGGGGGTGGGGGTGTCCAGCAGCATGGTCACCGTGACCTCCTCCTTGAGCCGCTCCAAGGGAACAAAGCGCTGGTAGTCCCTGGCCCTGATGCTCTGCACGTCTGGACAACACACGTCTCAATGACACACTTCTGAATGTCAGGCGTCTGTCTCAATGACATGTGTGAATGACACACATCTCAGTGACACATGTGTGAATGACACACGTCTCAATTATGTTAGATAATTGATATTTAGATTGAAATACACATGCCTCAATGACACACTTCTGAATGACACACGTCTCAATGACACATGCCTCAATGACACACGCCTCAATGACACACATCTCAATGACACACTTCTGAATGACACACGTCTCAATGATTTTAGTCTGAACGACACACTTCTGAATGACACACGTCTCAATGACATACGTCTCAATTACACATGTCTCAACGACACACGTCTCATTAGTCTGAACGACACACATCTCGACGATTCATGTCTGAATGATACTCGATTCTTGCATCGTTCATTTGAACAATACATTTGAGTGACACACACCAATGGAATAGGGTATTTGTGAGTGCCAGCAACCTTGAATTTCGCCGAGTTAAAATTAGAAACTTGAATTAGAGAGGTCAACGCAACTCAGGCAGAACGAGCGCGGGAAATTTAGTAGTCTGGTATAGAGTACGAACACTTGTGGCCAATGCCCTATTAGGGGTATCAGATCAGATTAAGGGAGTGGAATGTCTAATATAAGTAAAAAGACAAGCCCTGGTTTTACATTGAAATAGGGAGGAAAAACATACCCTTCATCCCAGTAGTATAAGTATGGCCTCCCGACCCCTCTCCGCCCCTCTTAACCAGCCCACAAAAAGCTGAAAGTAGAATGCATGTTCAAATGTCCATCTCCTTCCCAATTGTGCTCAACGAATCAGACATTCTCGTTTCTTCATGCTGTTTGTTTATAAATAAATTTGTTTATAGTCTGTGCAATTTATGTGTGTATATTATGTGAGTGTGTATGTGAGTTTGTCACTGTGTGTGCTCCTCCGAAATCGGAATGTGTCGGCTGTACGCAGCAGGGAGACCAGTGAAAACGGACACATATATGTACTTTACTCATTATGGCCTTTTGGCCTTGGAACGCAGAAGAAGAAGAAGAAGTCACTGTGTGTGTGTGTGTGTGTGTGTGTGTGTGTGTGTGTGTGTGTGTTTCCAGCCTTAAACAAATATCTTATTAATGTTAAGTGACACTGACATCAAAATATCACAACTGTAATTAGAATAACTATAAGATCTAAAACATCCAAAAAGCAATCCTCTTGATTGCAGTAAAAGGCATATAGCATTACTACTAATTGCGCTTCAGATTTAGAAGCTGATTGTTTTCATGTTCTCCAATTTATTCATTGTTGAAGACTGAACAGCGATTCCAAAACATAATAATCAAAAGACATGATGTCAAAGTACTCAAATAATAATCACAAAGCCCAAAATGATAAACAGGTCGACACAAACAAGTAGCTCCTAACTTTATGCAGGGAAGATTGTCAAGCAAGTACAAAAGAGACAAGCATGAGAACAGAAACAAGCTACACAGAGACTGCTGTAAAATGTGGGCTATAGGCCTCTGCCTTTTTCCTCAACTTCGGCCCCTGCGGCTTATATAGAGTGAAATGGCTTATATGTGGATTTTTGTCAATACTATATCTATCAGTATCATTCAATTTGTTTCCAGTCCATTCTTCAGCCTATTTTGAGCTTCTTTGGAGCTCTCAAAATTGGTTTAGACAATTAATAGATTCAAATCCCATGTTTAAAGTGTTTAAGACTAGTTATCGAATGCTCATTGTAAGAAGAGAATTTCTGATATGTGTGTTGCCTAGTGCACATGTGTTCATTTTCTGTGGTAAAGTAGGCAAAATCTACTGTTTTTTTGCTTTAACTTTGACACACTTTTCTTAACTTTAATCTTCTCTGTGGCTTATAAACTGTTGCGGCTTATATGTGATTAAATATGACAAATATCAATGTTTTAAGTCCTCTCAGCCAAAGGCCATATGGGACATCTCGGCCAAAGGCCATATGGGATTAAATACCTAATATTCTGTCAATTTATATGGGATGCGGCTTATATACAGGTGCATCTTATAGTCCAGTTTTCATGGTATAGTGGAGTACTCTTAACATGAAATTCATGCACAAAGATTTATGTGTGCGTTAACCATTATATGTGTTAAGCATTAAGCAACAACAAAGAGGGGTTTCGTTTGTTCAAACAGATTTTTGTGCGTTAACCAATATGTGACCCGGCACCACGAAAAGGACATTAAGTGTCAAACTGACCATTCTGAGAAAATTAAACAATTGAAAACTTCAGACAATTCTCTTTCTAATGTTACAAGAACCATTCTTGTATCTTTTTTTCTTTCCAGAGCATTTAAAGTTAGTAGGGTAAACGTCGGCCATTTTGAGAAAATAGTAAGTCTAACCTAGCTGAAGAAAATGCATTGACCTCCTCATCTTAAAACACTTATAAGACCATTTAGAGACCACACCAAGATTATACTTTATAAATATGAAAGATATGATGTTAGAGAACACAAAAATACCAATAACTCAAACTTGACTAAAAATTAGATTTTTAACTTTCCAAGCCTGTTGTGAGAAACTAGCCCAGCGACGTAATGTCCCTTTCGTGGTGCTGGGTCACATATTTCATGTTATCCAGTTTTGTGTTAAATGTACTCCACTGTATGTAGAAATACAGGGAGCCCCAGGGACGTGGACTCCTTGCTCTGATCCTACAACCTTCATGCCCCTCCCCCCCCCCCCCCCCCCCCCCCATGCCCCCTGTCTTCCTCCCCCTCCCTTTCTGTTCTTCCATAAATGTCCACCACCACCCGATTTGTTTTGTTTTTCCATAGCTGTTATCTCTTCTGGTCTGGCGACTGTGGGCCTGGCCCAGCGTTAGTCAGGGTTGGGGCCGGACTAGGTCCCCAGCTTGCTGGAGGCTGAAGAGCATTGTGCCTGTCCGGCAGCTCCACTAATGCTGGGCATATCAGACTAGGGAGTCTGCATATCTTTGTATTCTATCCCCCCCCCCCCCCCCCCCTTAAGTATGTATCATTTATTTAAATTCAGTTCATTTATTTTCTTCTAACTTCTTTGGTGACCTGGCGCTGCGCGTTGACCTTCATTTTCTTTTTTCTTTTTTTTCAATATCGGCAAAATCTTCAACCTGATGAAGGTGGCCAATTGACGAGAAGAAGAAGAAGAAGAAGTGGGTGCCTACTGAAGACGGGAGCCTGCAGACAGTGGTGCAGGTGGGTCTTCTCGCTGTGCAGACTGAAGGGGACCTGCAGGAAGGCTGGCACATGGCTCTGGGCTGACTCCATGCCATCCATCTCACTCTCCACTGCCTTCAGACTGAGATATGCACGTAGACACACAGTCACACACAGACAGACACACGGACAGAGAGACACAGACACAGACAGACAGACCACACACACACACACACACACACACACACACACACACACACACACACATACACAAGCGTTTATTTACCAAAACATAATACACACATGGATATACATGCAGAGACACACTTGCATGCATGCAAGTAGGCAAACACACACAGATACACACAGACAGACACACAGACAGAGACACACACACACTCTTTACACACGCACATATGCACACACACACACACACACAGAGGAAAAAAATAAGCTTGGGGTGAATTGGAGAGGGTGGGGGTGAATAAATGAATGCGAGGATAGAAATGGTGGGAAAGATGGCAGTTCTTAATGTTTTGATAGTAGATTGTATTGACCCTATGTCCAACTTCTTGCAAAGCATGATTTGTTGTCCATCTTTCCTTAGTTTTGTTTCCATTTTTAATGCATGCAAATGTGTTTCCTTGCTTGTATTGTGCTTGTACGAGACCACACTGTAATTTAACGCACCGTGATAAAGCATTTTTGACTTTGACTTTGACACATACATACAAACACACACTCTTTTTGATAATAGCTGTACACCACCACATACCGTATGACCTCCCCACTTGACCCTCAGCATACTCTTTATTACATGTCACCCTACGATCCTGTCAACAGAATCACCCCTTCATAAATTATGTCCACCATAAAGAGCTCACAGGCCCAAGCAGATAAGTCAGGGTAAAACTAAAAGGAACTTCCCCGGTACCCCCTTCACTTTCTCTATGAAGTGTGGTGTGACCCAGTGTCAAAACTGGCACTGTAGTGGTCAGGGCACGACTTATAATGCATGGACAGAAAGATCAGGTCACAGTAAGAAAAAACAATAACACTCACACACGGCCAGCATCATAAACATAATTCGAAATATGGCAAGTCTCTGAATGCAATGGAAAGTGAAAAGAGACACTTTAGAAACACACAATTTCATGATGAAAACATTTATTAAGACAGAGATATAGCAATGCACATTACTGCAACCTTTGCTAAAAGTTGACCAAAATCTCCCTGGGATTCATTGAAGGCAGTTCAAAATTGTGACAGACAGACACACACACACAAAATTAAAGTGACATATAGTTGTATTGCATCCTACTCATCAGCTACACAGGAGTCGAAACTATAAGTAAACTTTCTGGATTTTTTTCTTTTCATTCCAAAACATTCTGTAGCGAGGTCCGGATCAACCTCCTGTGTTGGTAGGGCAGGTGAGGCTGGAGTACCTCAGGGTCCCATCGAATGTTTCCTTTACATTCTTTCATTATCATATTTTTACATTCTAAATGACATAAACAAAGTTTTTACAAAATTTCAGACTGGACCTCAAAATTTGGAAGTGTGCATTTTTTCACATTTTTTCCCCTCTCACTCACAGGGCCTCACACACTCATCATCTCCGAAACAGACTCTTACATGATGGTAAGCATAACTGGTTGTCGGACACTCACCTGTCAACAAACTGGGGATAGGAGCTGATGAACTGATCTCGCGGCAGGTTCTGTACGGCGGAGATACATTCATCAGACAGCTGACAGGTGTCAGACAGCACGGCACCGTGAGTCTGCTGCAGCTGCTGCAGGCTATCCAATGACTTGCTCACCTCCTGTTGGCATCAAACCACCATAGGTCTATGTTCTTCTTCTTCTTCTTCGTCATCAATCGATTCAGTTTCCTGTCATATGAGTACAGATGCGGCATGCTGCCGTTATGCGTCTAAGCTCTGTGTTAAAAACTTCAGATTGTCACAGTTCCAACAACCTTGGCATCGTTTCATCTGCTTAACATTCAAATGAAACAGCATGCCACTTCTGGACATGTACATCTGTTAGACAGCCACAAGGAGCCATAGCAAATTGTCCATAGATTTGCAAATTTATACATTCTGAGAAATCTTGTGAGAGAAATATCAGTTTTAATATCAATATACTGTATTTTACGGACTATAAGGCGATATTTTTTTCCTAGACTGAGACCCCTGCACCTTATAATGTGACTATAGTAAGAAATTATAACAACAAAATATGATTTTTTTGGTCAAATTTGGGGGGTGCGGCTTATAATCAGGCGCACAATGTAGTCCGTAAAATACGGCATAACTTCTTTGCAATTTTTATTAAAGAATCGCAGACAATTAACAATTATTAAAATCAATGAGCAGTATTACTTTGCTGAAAAACTCAAAATCATGCTAAAAAGATCAACGTGGCTCAGTTAGTTAGAGTCGCCGGCCAATAATACAACGGGTTTGCGATTGCGGAGGTTTGAACCCAACTCCATCAGCGGTGTTGTGTCCTTGGGAAAGACACTTTACTTCTATTTCCTAGTCCTTCGGATGAGACCTAAAACCGCAGTCCCGTCTGCAAACGCATGCCCAAGATCTTGCCACACGTTAGAGCCTATTTCACTATTTGGTAGGAGCAGGCCGTGTTGTGCCGGTGGAATGGATAACACAAACTCACATACCAGGCATCCTGTGCGCCAATAGCAGTTTAAGCAAAGACTTTGGGTGTAGGGCAGGATAAACATCCCCAAACAGAAGAAGAAGAAGACTATGAAATGCACTATTATTTTGGTATTTTTTTAAAATGACATTAAAAAGTGGTTGTGTGTCTTTGTATAGGATGAAGTCTTTACAAAGAATCCATGTGGTTTTCACTTCTGCTCTTGGACAGAGACACAAAAAACCGATGACAGAGACATGAAAAGGAGTGCTGTGTATTTCCCGAGTGGTGAAAAAATGAAAAGCATCACATTGATTGATTGTACCTCCTCTAGGTCCGCCATCAGTTTGTGCTGCTGGGTGGTCAGTGTGTCCAGCAGGGAGGCAAACTCCTGTCGCATCAACTCCTTCCGCTCCAGCCACTTCAGCTGACACACACAATTATATACTTATAAATAAAAATAGATGGTTGAAAAATGGAAGAAATAAAACAACCCAACACCATGTCATTATTAATATTAGTGGAACCTCCCACATAAGACTTACTTCTCTGAGACATTGCCCATATTTGTAAGTATTATAATTACCTCCCTTATAAGACCCCGCCCTTATAAGACCTCTTTTTGGATGATTTTTTAAGGTCTTATAAGGGAGGTTCCACTGTATCAACATGTAAAATGTAAATGTTTTCCTATTTTAAAAATAATAAAATTTGACAACAACAAAAATGTTGATAACAAAGTATATAAATAATAATTTATCTAACATCACATGCATGGAAATTCATGCATATATATACTTGTGAATGAGTGTGCGCGCACACACACACACACACACACTGTTACTGATCTATCAATAGAACTATAAATATTCACAATTACAATGATCATGAATTATAAAAGCATAGAATAGCTTTTAATTCAAAGGGGAAATTTTAGACTAATATGACCAGCACATTGCCAGTAAATTAGACACTTTGTTCACACGTCTTCCAATTTCTATAATTATTTTACATCCTGTAAATATGCATTGGCTTCTTTTCTGAACATGGAAAAAAAAAAATCAGCAAATGAGCAAGAAGAACAATACTGTAGACTGAAAAATAAACTAACTTCAATCTGAGTTCTCATGGTCTTGATATCATCTGGAAAGTGGCTGAGAGTTTCAGTTTTTGTTGTGACATCATCCAGCTTGTCCAACAGCTTTTCCTGAAAAGTTAAATCACATGGGAAACATGCAAATTGTGAGTTTATATTAATGGTGTGCATATTCAGGGCAAATTTACTTGCATGTCATTCTAGCTATACAGTACACACATAACTAGAAGGAAGGAAGGTGGCAGAGTGGTTAAGACGTCCACCTGCCGATTTCAATGCATGACTGCATTGTGAGTAACCCGGGTTCGAATCCCGGCCTCACCCTTTATTTCTAGTTCAACAGAAAAATCGAGCTAAACGTAGAGTAATTCAGATGGGGACTTAAAGCTAGTCTGACCCGTGCGCTTTATGCATGTAAAAATTCCATGGCAGTTAAAAGTTTGTAAGAACAGGGAGAAATCCCACTGCCTGGTATGACCAAACTGATAGCCAGTTTTCCCAAGTCTGCCCCCACCCCCTCCTCACCCTGTCCTCAACACCACCCACCACCCAAAAATGGATAGGCGCTGCACTTGCGGCAACACACTCTCCGGGGGTGAGCAGCCCAAATTTCACAGAGATCTATAAGTCACTGTGACTAGAATATACCAAAAACATGTATTTCATATCATTAAAAAAAAAACCATCATAACATGAGACATTGGCATTAACTTTATAAAACAGTAATTACATCACTGTGTCATTGGCGATTTGACTTCTTCCAGTTCCATGCTTGTGACAGATTTATACATCCACCATAAATCATAATAATGCTTCAGTATTTGCCACTGACGTGTGCATGTCAGTCAGCACTCTTTCGTTAATTTTTCGCAACCAAATTTGGGGTTGAACGGGTTAAACTGAAACTGAAATTTCAAAATTGTTTACAAAACCTGTCAATGACAAGAGATTTTCAGGCTTGGTCTCCATGGCATCACGTCATCAGTCACCAAGCATCCTCCCATTAAAATAAAAGATCAGGTAGACGTGTGTGGTTTTAAAATGTTAATATTTTCCCCCAGAGATGTACCCTAATTAGTATATTAAAAAAAAGTATTGAGAGCACATTCCAATTCATCAGAGTAAGCGATTAATTAGTAAAGTGACTACTCTCGGCTGGAATGGCAGGCAAGAATCTTCTATGGTGAGAGAGAATGAAATTTCGCGGCGTATTATCAATTTAGTGTGTGTTCACGTCTTTAAAACTGTGTTTGTCTGTTTTTCCGGGCTATGTACCCTAATTAGTATATTAAAAAAAAGTATTGAGAGCACATTCCAATTCATCAGAAGCATATTCCAACTTATTGGATTTTCTTCAGCAGCAAAAACCAGTTAATTTTTCTCCTTTTTCATATATATGAAAAGTCCACTGCAAACAGACACATAATGTCATATTTTTGCAGGAAGGGTGAAAAATTGCATCAATGTTGTTATACTAGTTCATTACAAGTCTTGTAAAACTTAAGTTCACTATGAGATACATTGCTTTTGTTGTGTTGTTTCTTATGGACTGAATCTGAATCTCATATACAGCGCACTAATTCAGTAGGCAAATGAGTTGCACGGACTTACCACATACACCAACACACATACACAAATGTTAGAGGATACACATACAAATACACACACATAACGCACATACCCATGCAGAAAAACACACACACACATGCATACAGACACACACATACACATGCGTGCACACACAACACACAAAACCAAAACACACTCACGCCTGAAATAAACATGAAAAATTACATTCCATCATACGCACCTTCAAAAGTATAACATATGCCGATTTCAGCCTGGCAAAAGCTTGATTAATGTTAATGAAGGAAGGAACGAAGAACACCCTTTGGTTCATGGCAGCCATCACAGTCGGATAATACTGACACCGGGCAAGCTAGCAGGAAGATCTGTCCCCAAGCAGATTCGAAACAACATAGCACAGTACTGTCCAGATTACCAGTGAGAAAGTAGTTCAGGCATACTGCTGAAATCAGGATTAAAAACTATGATAGAATTAGAAAGTCTTCATGATGAGCCACCTTGTTATCCGGAACCACAGTCTCATAAAATCAAACATTTTTAATGTGGTCGCCACTTCAGGTTTGCGAAGATTCAGAGTACACTGACACATGTCATTTAGGATTGAGAGAAAGAGAAGGTTTTGCATATTTGTCCTTTTATTGTGGTATTTCAAACTTTGCGGCAAAGCGTTGGTATGCCTCCTGCACCAAAGAAAGTGGAACTGACAAGGAATAGTGACGGCAGCTGTTGCTGGTTGGACTCAGCTCAAAACTGGATACAAATACACTGGCAGAGTCCGTAACAGCAGTGTCAGCTCTGGAAGGAAAGATGAAACTGTCAGTTGACCTAACTGGATGTAGATAGTTGATCACAGCCTCATCCTCCGAGATGACGTCCTCCACAAACCCAGGATACCATTCCCCCCCAGCATATGCAACAGCCACACACTGACCCCGTAGACCCAGCACAAATTTATATGGAGATGCGATGTGACTGGAACAGGATATGGTGTCACCTTCGGCTTCGTCCTCACTATCTGAGCTGCTGCTGTATCCTGCATCTGCACGAGGTGGTTGTGGAAGATGGATAGGAAGTTGTCTGATTCCAAGGGAGGTGCATGCAGAAGCAAGGTCGTAATCCTTATTGTCTGCAACTATTTGACACAGACGAGCTCTTTTCTCTCCAATTTTGAGCGTACTGAAGCCTTTCAAAAGGAGAGGCATCTGAATAGGTATGGCAGATGTGTGCAGCACCTGCCAAATCTTGTACTGATTAGAGCACTGGTCTCCTTTCATTTTCACTATGAGCTCGGCATCTCTCACTAACTCCCCATTCTGAAGCTTCTGAATGATTTCATCCTGTTTCCTCTGGCTGTTGGCGACCCTTTGACGCCTTCTTTCTATTTCCTCTTGTCTGACGGCATCAGCTGCAGCATACAGTTGTGTCAGCTGCTGTTTTGTCGTCCCTTTTTCTTTGCGGTGAACAGCTGCACTAGTTCTTGCCAGCTTGATGACCTTTTCTTTCTCTTGCTGCGGAAGCTGGATGACAAATTCAACTGGTTTGTCTTTTTTTGCTGTGACAAGTGCTGAGGTGTTAACAGGGTTTCTAACGGGGCAGTAGTGTTGTTCCCTGTCAAGTAGCCCAAAGCAGCTTTCCACACAGTCATTTGTTGCTGTGCCGATGACATGTGCAGCAGCATAGTCTCTCTCTGAAGGATTGCTGAAACCACCACTGATGTGCTCCGATGCATGCTCTTCAAGCTTCTTCTTTCCTGCTGCTGACATCACTTCCAAGATCTGCTTGACGCCAGGAAGCTCTTTGGCCTTCTCCTTAACAGTGTCCATGTATTCAAAGAAGGGGTCATGCTCCATCGATGCGCTGCTCCACAGAGTGGCATCACCTTCCAAAAGGGGTGCAGCATCCTCAGAAAATTCTGCAAGTTTCCTCACTGCCGTTCTGTAGAACCAGTTCATCTGCAGGGGACTTTTGCAGATCTTGCCTTTCTTCAGGAGAGGATGTGCAACATAAAAAAACATGACACCAAATGCTGCCAGTTCAGCCATCACTTCTGGTTTTAGGTATATTTCTCGGACAGATTCCTCAAGACGATTCAGTTGCTTGGTCTCCTTGAGATGCTCGAGATAGACAAGCACTGTGTCTTTGGCCAGCAATGTTGGAATACTATTCAAAAGAAACACAATGTATCTGTTGCCAACAATGGGTTGCATCTTTTCGACAGCAGAAGCACTGTACACCTCAGGGTCTTCAGACAAACAGAAGAGTTTGAAGTCAAGCCCATCTGAGTACTCCTTCTTACTTCTGACACAGATGAGCTTGTTAACTTCATATACCAGCTTGGCAGCACCAACAAGATTTCGGCCTGCTCCTACCGCTGCTTGATCATGCAAATGCTTGGCAGATGCAGAAGTCATGGAAGATGCCATGTTGCTGATCTTGTGTGATGCACAAGTAAAACTCCTGATTTTCATCCTTTCTTCCCGCTCCTCATCTGTGATGATCAGCCAGTCAGGTGCTTGTTCACAGCGTTGTGCCTTTTCTTCTATGAGGAGTTTGGTGACTTTGCCCTCAGTGTTGGCCCTATCAGACATGCGTGCTGAAATCCTGGAAAGGCTGAAAGAGCTGTCATCAGCACCACCCTCAAGTCCAAGCTTATCAGACAGATTCTGCAACTCTCCCATCTGTTCCTGCAGTTGCTTTACAGTGTCAGATGCTTTTCCTGAGGCAACAGGGCTAACAGTAAGCGTGAAGCTTTTGCCATCAAGTTTCAAAATGTGTGTGCCCCAGTGGATCAGACTTTTGGTTGTTCCATCAGAGTGATGTCCTATGCTACCAGTGCTCCTTGCAAGTTCATAGGCTGCGCGAATCTTGACAAGTTGTCCAGCTTCTGCAACCATGCGCTGAGCAGTAGTCCTTGATGGAAGAACCACACTGTCTGCATCAAACTTCTGGATATGGCTGAGAACACTTTTAACAACATCTTGTATGGTATTTGCAGACACCCCCTTTGCAAGCAAGTCATAGTAGAGAAGTCTGACATATGGCAAGTATGTGTTACCCGATTTTGTTTCAAGTGTTCTAAGTTCATCTAGCTGATTACGAAGATCAGTCTCAGTCTGGTTACAATTTTTCACTTGTTGGGTGAGTAGCGCCACGATTTCTTCGTAATACATACTTGCAGCTTCTTTGTCCGTGCGGTAGTTTTCTCTTGCTTCTTCTAACCTTTCACTAAGTGCAACAGCAGCATTGTCCCGCCTGTTGATTTTTCTCTTCAAATTTTTCTTTTTCTGCAAGTTGTCCTTAGCTTTTTCTTCAAGACGCACAATATGTTCTTGCAGATGGTTGTTTTCCTCCGTAATGTGTACACAAGTCTGTTTCATGCCCTGCAGTTCTTTTTTTACCTCTCCCAGAAGTTTTTCATGATCATTGCGTGGGACACATGCTTTTACAGTTTTTCTCAAATCTTTGTTTTTTTGCAACAGTTCAGATTTTTTATTTTCAGCAGCATCAAGCTGTGCCATGAAATCCACACCCTCAGCACCCACAGCTTTTTGCAACCTTTCTTCAGCCACCTTTAAGCGTTCTTTGGTTTTCTGTTGAATTTTTTTCAGCTTTCCTACCTGGCAGGTTAGTGCAAATTTTTCAGGACTAGGGCGTTCCTTTGAGGTTATGGAGGCAGAAGAATCAGGCTTCCCAACAGAAGGACTGTGGAGGAATGTAGTGACGGGTTTGCACTGTTTTACCGTGGTTGAAGAAGTTGCTGGAGGACGTCTGTTGACAGTGTTGTCAGGATGCCAGATAACTGGCTGATCCAGGAAGGTGGCCAGCTCTTCCCCTTTCTTTGCATCACATCTGCGGTTGTAGTTTTTTTTCAGCTTTGAAAATTTGTCTTGCAGCAGACGGCACTTGCGATCAAAAGAGCGCTGAGATTTTTCTTTGCTGTCCACTGCATTGCAGGCCTGCAGCCACATGTAGCAGATCTGCAGAGCAGTTGCGCTGCTGGGCCCGCTGCTGTCGTTCTGGCAACCAGTTTCTTTCTCAGCTGTATACGCCAGTTCTAGGAAGGTCCGGGTAGAAATAACCTGAAAAAACAACAACAGAACATACCTGGCATATAGTTGACCATGTTCTCTTTATTGCTTATGTGTTGTCAGTCTGTTTGACTGTCTGTCTGTCTACACTCCCCCACCCTCCTCCCCTATCTCTCTTTTATGTAAATTTTTGCTTCACTTGTCTTGCTGTGTCTGCTTGCATACGTCTATTTGTCTGACCATCTGCCATCTCTGTCTGTCTTGTCTGTTTGTTATTTTATCATGTGCCCTGGAATAAAAATTCAATGAAACAAAAAAAGAACATCAACAATCCAACTATTATAAAACAAAAGTCATGGTTTTTTCCATAGAACATATTTAGATTGATAAAACTAACCTTGGCATGTTCTTTTCAAAATGTTCATACCCCTTCACTACATCTCACCTGATTTTATTTTAACTTCAAAATTAACATTTACAAACCTGCAGGTTATCGCTCAAGTTGATCCCACTTGGCACTGGATAAGTTAGGTTGCTGGCATCATGGAATAGGCCCAGAACATCTGGGCTCGGCTCCGGGCAGTGGTGCTCACAATACTTTGTGTCAGGTTCCACCGGTGGAAGTTGAATGTACTGCAATTTGAACACATAAAAAATTAGCCTTTTTTCTCTGTGTATTTATTGATGACTAGAAATGAAGAATTCTTCTTCTTCTTCTGCGTTCCCAGGCCATATGATCATAATGGGTATGCTACGTATGTGTCTGGTTTTCAGTTTTCAGTGGTCTCCCTGCTGCATACAGCCGACACATTCTGATTTTGGAGGAGCTCAAAGGAGAAAAATTATTTGGAAGATTGTTTTGAAAAAAGGCAGGAGAATGGGCCAATAAGTCAGAAAGATAGTAGATGATAGAAAGCAAACGGAAAAGGCAGAGTCAAAGAGAGTGGCAGATTAGAGGAAGTTGCAAGCACAGAACTTCCAGATAGTGGGGGAACTGTTTTTACAAAAGACCACCTGGTATCCCCACAGAGAAAAATGTATAATAATTGTCCAACACTGGCAAGTCAATCAACAATCTTCACAGAAAATAGTGCTGTCTTTATCACTTGCACACCCCCCCCCCCCCCCTCCCTGCACTTGTCTTACAAGATGCAGATGTTTGTGATGTCATTGTATTGTGAGGGTGGGGGGGGGGGGGGGGGGGGGGGGGGGGGGGGACAGACAGACAGTACTTACTTTTCTGACAGCACGGCCACTGGCAGTGGCTTGAAGTTGAACAAATCCGGTTTGCAGGACTGACAAAAGTCCTATCTCCCTTGCCCTCAGTTGATGCACAATGGAAGACATGTTGATTATGCCATAAATCTGAGGAGAGAAAACAAGACTCATCTGTTATTTCTATATTTGTTTTTATTACCTGACCTGACCTGACCAGACCATTTGTATCTTAATCTCTCTGTGTTTAATAGGTTTGGGTAAATGATGTGTTGACAACATTAAAATGTGTGTGTGCGTGTGCGTGTGCGTGTGTGCGTGTGCGTGTGTGTGTGTGTGTGTGCGTGAGTGTGTGTACACACAGACTGACAGAGACACACCCAAACACTCTTTCAATCAACTCGTTTTACTTTTGTCAACTGTTTGTTGCTTTCATTTTTCGAGTGCGCATCTGCTAATCCACATAAAACATATATAGAAACTTATCTCTCCACGTGTGGGAGCGAATTTGCATTTATTTGCCGAAAGTGTCTTAAAATTCAGACGTAAAACGTTCGATTTTGGCTTCGGTTGAGAACGCGAAATCCCCCCCCCCCCCCCATGAAGTTTGAAGTAATGAGAGTTGTGTCCCTTGTGAGGTACTGCAAGGGATTACAAAATACGGAAAAATAATAAATCTGCACAAAATGTAATATCCAATGTATTAAATTGCACCAAATGTTTATTTCGCAATAAGATAAAACACTAAAAAAAAAAAAAAAATATATAAATAATGCAAAAGATAAATTTTGATTAATAATTAGTGAATATTGAACCCGTTCAGGGCCTCACAAATTCTGGCCAAAAAAGGTCCGTCGGAGTCGGAAAAATATCACACAGTGGTGCTACAAATCGTCTTTGCCCTCTAATGTAGCACTTTTTACCGCTCATTTAGCTAGTGGTGTGGAAAGATAACATTCTTAACTTAAAATCTGACCCATTCTCCGCTAAAATTTCCTTACCGTTCTTGGTTTTCCAACTCGATGAAAACTTCAGAAGTCGTCGAGCGCGATTGCAGAAAAGAACGTTGGCAGAGAACACACGTGATGTAAACATTGACCCTTCTTCTCTCAAAAGATGGTTTCTGATTGGTTGAAATCGAAGGATTTCCCGAGCGCAAGCGAATCACAAAAAGGTACTGAAAAACGCTTGGCGGCTATTGACGCGACGTCACTGCGACATTTGGAGGCCGAGCAAAATGGCGTTAAGTCCGTAAACAGCGGATTGCACGAGAAGGCGATTTCGTAGGCTGGCATTTTGTCCCCACAGTTCGGATAGCTTTCAAATTTCGCAGAGGGGATATTTGGAACATGATTATTTGCTATGATTATTATTGTAAGTGAAAGCCGAGTCTAAGTTGAAATAAAGTCATGGCAAAAACGCCTCTTGACGCGTTCTGTGCACATCGTGGCATGCAGAGCAAGTTTAAGGTTAAGGGTAAACCTTTATGCAGATTAAGGGGCTGTGCTCATTACACGCGGAAACATGTGCTTATCTGCAAATAAGTAAAAGAAAGTAAGAAAAATAAGCGGATGGGATAAGCAAATGCGGAAACGCATGCACTTATTTTTCTTACTTTCTTTTACTTATTTGTGCATAAGCGCATGAGGTTTCCGCATGTAATGAGCACAGCCCCTCAGACACATTTTTTCCTTACAAAATATAGGCCTACCATCTTCTCTTTCTTGGCAACAAGCTTCTATTTACAGACGGAAATGTACACATTTGGGGACGTGACCATAAACAAAAATGAAGAGAGGATAACAAAAAAAGACAGTTGACAGAAACCGCTACTTCCTTTTCTGTCATTAAAATATTTCTCGCATGGCAAAGGCTCGGGGTACGGGCCCGTATCTCACATTCTCCAGGCTACGGGTACGGCGCTCAATCACGGGACGCATAAATTGTGCGCAAATGTCTTCAAAAATTAATAATAACTCTGACTTGTTCCTAACCCTTTCCCTAACCCTATTGCTTACCAAGATGCGCTAAATTTACGAAATAAGAAAATGCATTTGTTGGCGAAAAATTTGACTAGGAAGAGTTACTATCTCTGAACATGGTCTGAGTCACTCAATACTGGAACAATCGTCCTGCACAAACTAAGTTTGCTTCTAACATTAACAAATTCAAAAACCTCCTGGATATAGTGATCCCAAAATAGCTGTGTTGAAATAATTATGATTAATGCTTCAACGATTGTTCAAAAAGCGTCACAGCTATGCCAATCTAAATAATAAAAAACAAACAACCAAAAGAAAGGGCACATCAAGAGGCCTTGAGGCCTAGCTGCCCTAAGAACCTGACCTGATCTGACGCCGTACCCGTAGCCACTCATGTGTTCTCGTATCAACAAACAATAGATAACAGTGATAATACATAGGAATACATAGGATGATGTTCGACTGCAGGCCAGCCTAGGCCTCTTCTGTCGGCTCCGAGGTAGTAGTTACTTTGATAGTTTGATCGTGGTCGGCATTGTGTTTGAAGGGTTCGTCCCTCCACGATTTATCCAGGCGTGCTTCAAAAGATTGAACTGATGGCGCATTCACTACATTGGCTGGCAGATTATTCCACACATCTACACTACGGCAAACAAAAGAGTTCTTTCTTAGGTTTAAATTTATCCGGTGTTTTGCCACTTTGTATTGATGACCACGAGTGTATTGCTCTGAATTATGCAGTGGTATAAACTTAGACACCTGGCTGTCGTATTTTCCAGTGAGAATTTTATACATTTCAATCATGTCTCCTCTTGCTCTTCTATATTTTAGTGTTGGTAGACCTAGTTTCCTCAGTCGTTCTTCATAATTTAGGTCTTTCAATCCTGGTACTAGTCTTGTCGCTCTTCTCTGAACATTCTCTAACACAATTTGTTGTCTCTTATATAGTGGTGACCAAACTTGATTTGCATATTCTACATGGGGTCTAACCAGTGACTTGTATAGTAGTAGAAACGTACGTTCGTTCATAAACTGGTATGTTCTTCTGATAATTCCCATGATAGCATTAGCCTTGTTGACCTTATTATTTATATGTTCGTCAAATTTGAGTTTCTCGTCTATAAACACTCCAATATCTTTTTCCATCTCGGATTGCTTGAGAGCTACCTTGTCTGGCCCCATTGTGTATTCATGTTTTTCTTTGTTAGCACTGCCAATCCGCATTGAAGCACACTTGTCTGGATGAAACTTGAGTAGTGAGTGACTGGTCGTCCAATCGTGCATATTGTCAATGTCCGCTTGTAGTTTGTCGCAGTCATTGTCTGTGAGGATCTCCCTAAAAAAATTTGTATCATCTGCAAAAAGGTAAATTTCAGAATTGCTAGCAACCTCCAGAAGTAAGTTTATGTATATGACAAATAAAATAGGACCTAGGACTGAACCCTGGGGTATACCACTAAGGACCTCATGCCACAACGATTCACAACCATTGACCACTACCCTTTGCCTACGATTTTTTTAGAAAGTTTGTGATCCAATACTAATAACAATACTAATAAATCTTTGTTCCAGCTAGCAACTGACTCAAGAACCCATAACAGTGATTTAAAAATACCAACCCAGTATAGCCGAACTATTAGAAAAAAATTATTTTCTAACAGAGTAACAAAGTTTGTGAATACTCTTCCTGCACATATTAAACGAGCACAGAATCTAACACAATTCAAAAACCTCCTTGGTGGATACACCAACATATTATATTATCAAAACTACAATATGAGCATGACTAAAAGGCAGATTTGCCCAAAACAAAATATAAAAACCTCTCAGCAGTGCAAAAGTTCAAACATAAATGACAGGACAGTGAAGAGGCCGCGAGTCCTAACTACCTGACCTGACCTACCTGACTAGATAAAACCGCACTAAATTGCTCTGTGTAGTTTTCCAGGTTATATTTTTTTTAATTTGGAAACATTAGAAACTTGTTAACGCTAGGGCCCTAAGCAAATATAAATTATTGGATGAAACAGGAAGCACCTTCTCCAGTCCGACAAGGCGAGTCAGCGACCTGACAATGTGCATGACGTGCCGTTTCCCGTCCATCTCGCACTCGGCACACACCCGCACGCGACAGCTCAGACAGTAGAATCCCATCTTCTGCTCGTGCACGGGGCACAGTTCCACCTCCAGATCATATACACAAGCCCCCGCTTCCACCCGATGAAATACCCCTTTTTTGGCCAGATGTTTGCCGTGAGATTGTGCGCAACGATCGCAAAAATTAGCTAAGCAATCGTCGCAGTGATGTCTGGCCTCCGCACCTTCCTCGCACAATTCACAGACGACAAAATCATCTTCAGATTTTGCGATTTTTGATCCCAACTGACATGCCATGGTGTCTACTTTGGCACTACTTTGGCCACAGAGTCCAAGGACACAGTGACAGAATAGTGAAGTTTGACTGTGGTCACTTACAGGAAGGAAGGAAGACTAGGAGTTCTAAACGGAAACCGAAAGTGGCAGCGACTCTAGGTATGCCTACCAAGTGTATAGAATGATCTCCCTTTTATAATTGACGGTGACAACGTCAACGGCGTTTCCCCACCCAAGTCTTTGTCCTAGTCAAAATATTTTTAGATCTAGAAGAGTAAGTCGCAGTCTATCGAGTCACGCTATATTTAATTAATACTGCTAAAGCTCTGGATCCCTACCAAACTCACATAATTATAATTAGACTCTCCCACGCGTGTATGCGCGCGCGCGCACGCACACACACACACAATGTCTTGAGGTGTAGGCCTAGTCTCGTTTAATAAAGCGGACTGCCACAAATGCGCTACCCCCCCCCCCCCCCCACACACACACACACACACACACACACACATACACCGGTGTGTGGGAGGTATTGTAGTCTATTTGGGAACAGTGAGCTGTGATCAATGTGTGTTACTATATATACTTTTGTTACCACATACCATTGCAGGGCTCCCAGGGACCCCCATTTGGGGGTCTATGAAGTACTAAAATTCTAAAGGACCCTCTAAAAGAATGTGCAGGGGGTCCCAGGGATGCACTAGAAAAAATCTTTTTAGCATTCGCAATGCCACTGGGACCCTCTATCCCGCCTTAGGACTCTCTATACTGTCAAGTCAAGTCAAGTCAAGTCAAAATGATATTTATTGACGATAAAAGAATAAGCTTGATAAAGCTTTTTTACATCCTGTCGTCATAAATTAATAAGAAAAACAATTAAGGTAAATAAATTTTTAAAAACACTGTAATTAGTGAAGGAGTCCCTGGGACCCCTTGTTTTGATCGGGAGCCCTGCATTGGTACCACATACCGCTATTACCACAAAATGTGGGACTAAAGGTAAGTGGTACCAAAAGTTGTGGTACTTATGGTATGTGGTATACCTATTGCATTTTTTTCACTCAAAATGATATCAGAATTGTGGGACTGGCGGTACGTGGGTCCAATAGTATGTGGTACTAATTGCGTGTGGGACTAGCGGTATGTGGGAACAATAACTGAAAATCTAGCCTGTAACGTCAATATTCCCACATACTTTTAATCCCACATACTTTTTCCCACATACACATAGACACTCGGACAGATAGACACGTGGACACAGACACGTCATTACGGGCACAACGACACGTGAACACAGCCCAGGCCGCATCCTCACTTATACTGGTCATGCTGTGTCCAGGGCATATACCCACTTATACTAGTCAAGATTTTTTTTTCCATTAACAGCTGATATAATAGAATCTATACAAAGACAGGGAAGTCGATCCTCGTTCTAAATTCGAATCATTCTCCTGATGACGAAAACTGGGAGTAAGTCTAAAAATAACCAGTGTGGGACTAATGGTATGAATAAAGAAGAAGAAAAAATACTTATATTCCCACATACCATTGGTACCACATACCTTTGTGGGAATATCGGTATGTGGGACTAAACGGCGATTATGGCCTGTGGGTTTAATGGTATGTGGTAGATCTACTAACTGCTGTGGGACCAGCCGCGGCCCTCGTTGTACACAGTACAATAATCAATTGATATCGGCAGTTACACTGGAGCTGGATTTGTGATCCCCGATTTAAAAAATTTAAAATCATATTGTCTAGGAAAAGGCTTTTCAATATTTACTGCTGAACTTTACGCAATTCTTATGGCCTTATCTTGGATTGCTGATACTGATATTTCGATTTATAGTATTTTACTTTGTGTTGACTCAAAATCTGTTCTTTATAGTTTACAAAATTGGAATGCGAATGTTAGAAGAGATCTAATTTTTGATATAAAATACTTAATACATTCTGTTATGTCCAAAGGAATTGATATAGAATTTTGCTGGATTCCATCGCATTGTGGTATCTTTGGGAATGAACTAGCTGATAGATTAGCCAAAGAAGGTGCTAGGAGAAACCTTTCGGACACTTCACTAAAACTAAAAAAACCATGAAACAAATTATATTTTAGAAAATTGTATGTATAAAGAGAAACTTACTTCAAAATCTGAAATATTGTCATGTTCAAGATCTTTGTCTAGCCTGATTTACAAAATTCGAATAAATTCATGGAAGACCAAATTTTCTAAAGATGTAGAATGCGCTTGTGGTCACCCACTATCAGTTCAACACATTCTTTTCGAATGTCCATTTTTAACATCGCTATACACCTTGTCTGGGATTCAAGTAGCAAATATAGGAACTTTACAAGATGTAGTTTACAGCCATGAAATGATCAAAATAGCTTCTGTCATATCCAGCTGTGGAATTGCAAAATTACTATAAATGATACGTTAGTTAATATTAATGTTCTTTTCTTTGCCCCAAATCCTTTTTTTTTTTTCATTCCCCCATCACGGACATACTCTCTCTCTCTCTCTCTCTCTCTCTCTCTCTCTCTCTCTCTCTCTCTCTCTCTCTCTCTCTCTCTCTCTCTCTCTCTCTCTCTCTCTCTCTCTCACACACACACACACGCACGCACGCACACACACACACACACACACACACACACACACACACACACACACACACACACACACTAATACACACACACACTAATACACATATACATATACAAACACACACATACACACACACACACACACACACACACACACACACACACACACACACTCACACTCTTTTCACCTCATTTTAATTCAATATTTGTTTATGTCTGTTTTGGTTTTGTTTAATTAATGTATTTATTTAAGTCTAATATCACCATTGTTGTGAACAGACTTTAAATTAAATCAATCAAATCAAAATCCGTTAGATCTACCCCTTTTCTGTTTTCACTTTTGAGAGAACTAGCCTGAACACAGAACTGAGAACAGTGAAACTATGTATCTAGACTACGTAGGATAATTTCCCAATATCATGGAAATTAAACTCTGTTAACAAATGATTGAGTAGGCCTATATTTGACAAGCTTCACACAATAATTTAACTTACGTGGGCGGTGCATAACAAGATAGGAACTCAAAATAACACTTTACACAACACAGGTGCTGTGACCTGACCTTGAATGTTTTGACTGGCGATAGGCTAGCCTGTTTGCAGTGTTTCCCAAAAAACAACCATGGTTGAAGTAGGTCCAGGGGTGTAAACAAAATGTGAAAAAGATAAAATATGAAGAATTATCCTTTCTTGTTTCCATACTCACGTAATTCTTGTTTTTTGTTGCATTTTGCCCCATGTCCTTGTTGTTCCACAAAAGGAGTAAAGTTCAAAGGCAAAGCGTTCGGGAAAGATTATACTTACGCTTATTGTACTTACGTCATGGTTAACAACGTCGCTATGGCGTCACGTAGCTAAGCTTAGTCAGATAAGTTTACGCTCCAGCTTTGGAAGAAATTTCAGAATATTTTGGCTTACTTGGGCAATTATTCCGTTTCAGCATGCAGACACTCTTTGAAGATGTGGAACTTGAACCATCTGTAAGTGACCTAGGCTTTGAATTTCAATGTGGTTTTTATCTCAGGTTGAAGTAGGGGTGCAAACAAATTAGATTTTCTTCTTCTTTCAAATACGTCGCTACAATCCAGTAGTCTGGCATAACTGCGACGGGTAGAGATTGCGCAGAGGCGGTTTATTGATGTTGGTTGATTAATAGCTGTCTTTTGAAGGCCTCAACGGAGTTGGCTTGGACGGTGCTGTTATTCAGATGGTTCCACTCTGTTGGTGTTCTAACAAAGAAAGAGTTTTTGAACTGGTCGGTGTTTGAGGAGGGGACTTTTATTGCTTTGTTGTTGTTTCTAACTGAAGATCTGATTGGGTTCGACGAATAGGGAAGTCCGGATCTTATCAGTCTGCTCGATTTGTGATAAGTGATGGTAAGTCTTCAGGGGGTAAGGCCGGTACTAACCCCTCAACCACTCTGTATCAGGCGGAGGTGATGGCGCCTTTGCTGAAGGGATGGAAGTTCAGTTTTTTCAAGAAGTTTGGTGACACTGCCAGGCGTTGTGGACTTATAGTTGCCAGTGATGAAGCGGGCAGCATTCCGTTGTATACGTTCTATACTGTCAATGTCTTTCTGTAGATAAGGGTCCCACATAACTGCACCATATTCTAGTAAAGGTCTGACTAGAGCTAAATAATGATAGATAGACATTGGTGGTGGGCAGCGACGGAGATTTCGTCGGAGGAAACCAAGGGTGCAGCTTGCTTTATTTGTAATGTTGGAAATATGTGGTCCCCATTTTAGGTCCTCAGATAGTAGAATGCCCAGGTATGGATTTGTTGGAACACTGCTGGAGGATGGTGTTGTTTAGTTCGTAATAGAAGTTGGATTTGTTGCGTAAAGATAGAATGTAGCACTTGGAAGCGTTGACGCGCATGCCCCAAGTGTTTGCCCAGGTCTCAAGCTGTTGCAGATCTTCTTGCAGGGTCAGATGGTCCTTAAAGTTTTTAATTTCCCTATAAAGAAGGCAGTCGTCAGCGAATAATCTGATTTTTGATGTTCGATTGACAGCTTTTGGTAGGTCATTGATGTGGCAGAGAAATAGGAGGGGGCCGAGCACTGTACCTTGTGGGACTCCAGAGTCGACTGATGTTTTTTTCTGAGGAGGTTCCTTCTAACACTACTGTCATGGTTCTTTGAGTAAGGAAGCAGGAGATCTATCTTCTTCTTCTTCTTAACTAATCTAATGACTAATGCTATGCGTGACCACAATCAACACTGATTATTTTGCCACGGAACCGGTGAAATTATGTGAAAGACATAAGAATAATTTTAAAGAATTAGACTATCATTAATTTATTCTTTTCTTGCTTCCATACTCACGTAATTCTTGTTTTTTTGTTGAAACATTATACACCATGCTTAACCGAGTGACGAAGTCTGAGGACAGTAGAATAAATATCTGGGCATCACTCTCAAAATAACAACAATAGTGTGTATAATTACTTATATTAAAGAAGTTGGTCACCACCACAGAAGAAGAAGAACAACCTGACCTGGTCAAAGCACACTGACTGAGGTAACAGCAGGGAAAGCAAACAGGGCCCTCGGTTTAATTCCTGTGGCACAACATCAACGACTGCACCACCAACGTCAAGGCCGCTTCATACACCACCATGGATCCTAATCTACAGAAGGATGTACACCAACTAGAGATGGTACAACGTAGGGCTGCCAGATTCTCCTGCAATAACTACGGAGACAAGACACCTAGCTGTGTTGAAAGAATGCTGGGGGCATTTGCAGTGGGACACTCTTGAAGAGTGGTGGAAAATCAACCGCCTTTGCCTATTGCACAACATTAATAACGGCCTGATCGACCTGAATGCAAGTCTGTACCTGCGCCCCAGCGACCCCAGAACACTAGGAACTCAAAGGTTCTATCAGAAAAGGACCACTCCTTCTTCCCAAGAACACTCGCAGAGAGTGGAACATGCTCCCCGCAATCCTCACAGAGTCCACCTGTCCAGGAGGTTTCAGGGGCAGGCCTTGATAGCATCTACACCAGCCACCAGGCCTCCCTCTGCTGAGCTTCCAGTGGACCAAACAGTGCAAATAATATTAACACGTTTCTAGAACTATTGACACTGTTTTTAACGCAAATTTTAAAATTCTTATAAAGGCCCTCCCTCTGCTGAGCTTCCAGTGGACCAAACAGTGCAAATAATATTAACACGTTTCTAGAACTATTGACACTGTTTTTAACGCAAATTTTAAAATTCTTATAAAGGCCCTGTCCAGTATGAGGAATAAGAATACAGAGGGCAGGTGGTAAGACGCTAGGATTCCCTGGCCTCCCAGAGGTTTAGGTTTTTAAAGTAGTCTTACTCCTCCCATCTCTTCGGGATCTTTTTTCTACGAAAATACAAACAAATTGATATAGCCTAGTAGGTGAAGACGGGGTAAAAAGCTCATGGGCGGGTAAGAAGCCCAAGTCAATTATCTCATGAAATAAAGAAAATTCCAGTCACATTTTGCCCATGAGACGAGTATTAATGTTTAGCATTCGTCTCATGGGCAAATTTGACTGAAATTTGATTCATTTCATGAGATAATTGGCATGGGCTTCTTACCCGCCCATGGGCTTTTTACCCCGTCTTACCCTATGACGTGTAGTCTGCTATGCCTACTATCGAAAATCCCATGTCAGTTCCCTTGGTGAAGAGTTGCTCTTTATCGCTGCTTTCTAATTGATGCTCAGTGTTGCTTCTGTGTGCTAGGGGTCCAGCGCAGATCCATGGTCTGAAACGTTCGCTGTCAAGCAAATAACACAGGACAGAGCAGAGGTACGCCAGTTTCGTTAGATGCTAATATATATTTAAGAAAAATTATATAGCGCTTCACCTTTAAGCTCTAAGCTTAAAAAAAGGCATCCAAACACTGTAGATTTGTGTTGACATTGTTTCTTGTTGTCATTGTTGTTGTAGTTGTTGTTGTTGTTACTATTTTGATGTGGACTCTCTCTCTCTCACTCACACGCACACACACACACACACACACACACACACACACACACACACACGCACGCACGCACGCACACGCACACGCACACGCACACGCACACACACACACACACACACACACACAGACAGAGAGAGTGGGAGAGAGAGGGTGGTGGGGTGCAGAACCCTAGCAACCTGAATGGCCAATTGTCAAAGACAGTGTTGTTGTTGTAGTTGTTGCCGCTGTTGTTGTTTGAACTCAGTTGCACAACGTCCTTCGGGGCATGATGGATGACCCTCGGGTGATCCAATTCCTCATGGTGTATGAGTCACACTACAAACAGCTGGTTGTCTCCAACACCAACCGCCTCAACCTGCGAGAAAGTGTAAGTGTCCAAGTCCCTATTCGCGTTTGCCCAATTCATCTTCTTTCTTTCTTTTCTTCTTTTTTTTCTTTGCCCCGATTTTAAATCGGACAAAGGAGTTTGAGTTTGTCGCGTGGGTTTTTTTTGTCTTTTTTTTTCTTCTCCCCTGTCTGTCCCAAGGATATATCCCGAACTGCTTGACAGAATCACTTCAAATTTGGTGTGGTGGTGTACCACTATGAGAGAAAGCCACCCGCGCATAAATTATCGCCATCGTGACCTTGACCTTGGTGTATGACCTTGAAAACCTAAACTCTTTAACCTTAAGGGGCCATAACTTCTACACCGTTGGCAGAGCTTCAGATTGTTGGCGAGCCCGGGTCATTGACCCGTATTGATGGTGATTTGACCCCTCATTTTGTGCAGCCATGGGTCATCTGGCCCATGAAGTCTGCAATAAATTTAAGTGTAATAGTACAGAGACACATCATTGGCCCATTAGTTTAGAAATTGACCCATCATTGTCTGTAGTCAGGGGTCATTTGACCCATGAACTTTGAAAACATTCTGAAGCTCTGCGTTGGACTAAGGCCGTGTACACATAAACGCGGATGTTCCGCGCTGAAACCCATGCGCAATCAGTAAATAAGTAAAAGAAAGAAGGAAAAAAATGTACGCACGTGTCCGTATTTCCCCTAATTTGTATAATTATTTGTTTCCTTCTTTCGTTTACTTTTTTATTATTTCCGCGCGGGAAATCCGGATGTACTGTGTACCAGGCCTAGTTAGAGTCTTCAAACTTGGCATGTATGTGCATTGGCTTATGGCGATTCTGATAATGGGGTGCAAATCAAGGTCAAGGTCAAGGAGATCGGTAGTCCTTGAAAGTGGTTGAGGTCTAAAAATTGGGGTTTAAGCCATATTTTCTACATTTTTACTCGTTTAATTTTGCCTTTTGTCATATGGACTGTTATTTAAAATAATACCATTTTGCATTATTGTACTCATTGTAGTCAAGATACGAGAGTGAAACAGTGCGTGCGTGCGTGCGTGCGTGCGTGCGTGCGCGCGCATGCACATATGGAGTTTTATGTGTTTATTAGACTTGCACTAGCATCTGTGCTACAGAGCAAGGGAAGCATATTAAAGGGGCACCCTGACGGATGAGTTTTTGCAAGAAACACGTCGAGATCAGCAGTAAAACACCATTTACAGAGATCACAACACTGACTTCCCTCTGGTTTCCCAGAAATCGAACCGTCAAAGCGGCGATTCCTCCTTGGCGGAGGTGCTGGAAGTCAAATTCTTTTATTGAAAGAGAAGGCATGTGGCTTCTCTTTTCTAATGTCCGCCTGAGTTCAGACCAAATCATTTTCACGAAATTTTCACAATACAAGCCTTTTTTATTTACTTTTTAAAAATTGTATGCAGTTTACCTAAAGGAGTTTCGCTCACAACAAAGAAAATAGCTCCTTTTTTTTTTTTTACTGCACTACAAACAAAGAAAGCTTCTACTACAATGAGTGACCTCCACCCACCCCATCCAAAATGGCTTCTCTCTCCGGCATCTCCGCCAAGAAGGAATCGCCATTTTTGATGGTTTGATTACTAGGAAACCAGAGCAAAGTGAATGTTCCGATCCTCGAAAAGGCTGTCTTTTTTGTGATATCGACGTGTTTCTTGCAAAAACTCATCCGTCAGGGTTTTTAAATAGCGAGAGGAGAAGGATATGAGAGACAGGGGGTTGGGATCGCTGGAACTAATCTTTGTTCATTTTGACCGTGACACTTGCATAGACGAATCGCGACAAACTTTGTTCATAATTTACATGGATAACAGCAGCTCGATACCAAGTTGATTTAAGCGAAAAATAAGTCTGTAAACTTTGTCCAATGTAGGTCTACATTAATAACAGCAGCTCGATACCAAGTTGATTTAAGCGAAAAATAAGTCTGTAAACTTTGTCCAATGTAGGCCTACATTAATAACAGTAGCTCGATATGAAGTTGATTTACGCGAAAATTAATTTTGTAGCTCTCTTCTCATTGACATGAACAGTGTTCATATCGTTGCTAATTAAATCTCTCTCTCTCTCTCTCTCTCTCTCTCTCTCTCTCTCTCTCTCTCTCTCTCTCTCTCTCTCTCTCTCTGATATATGATTTTGTTAGAACTGTTATTTTGATTCATTGTGTTCCCCTTCCCCACCCCTCCATATGATACGGGCAGAAAGGCCTATTCATTAAAATGTTCGATTTCTTTCTCTCTCTCTCTCTCTCTCTCTCTCTCTCGCCTCTTAGAACAAAAAGAGTTAAAAGTTCCACCCTTCCCGGATGGCTCACTCCAGAAATAGCTGAAACTATGAAACAACGGGGGCGTTCTAAACATGAGTATATATTACTGAAGAAAGAAAAGACTGATTCGCTACCAACTGACATTAAAGCACAAAAGCAACAGGAACTTGAAAACAAAGAATTAGAATATAAAAAGCTAAGAAATAAAGTCAATGATCTCATTCGGGACTCTAGAAAACAGCACTTCAATAAAATGATATCAACAAATCGTGACACATCTACATTATGGCGAGCCATCAACAACATCACAAATAAGTCCAAGCACAATTCACTAAATAGCTTCACTTGGTCGCCAGACTCATTCAATAATCACTTTATACACATAGCAGATTCTATAGGGGTACCTGACCCAACACACCCCGAAAACGAATACTGTCCTTCGTCCTCTCTTCAAACCTTTTGTAACAGTAACATAAAACCTGGTAATGCATTTAAAATACCTTCACTTGCTGTTCACGAAGTTGGTTCCCTTATCGCAAAATTGAAAAATAAAAAATCTATGGGACCAGACAAAATCAGTAGCTCTCTCTTAAAACTTGCACTTCCCTACGTAGTAGAACCTCTTACCTTCATATATAACACATGCCTGGAACAAAACATAGTACCACCTGGTTTAAAATCAGCAAAAGTTATACCACTGCCTAAATCCAAAGATATTTCTGACCTAAACAACTTTAGACCCATTTCTATTCTTACAGTTCTATCTAAACCTCTTGAAAAACATGTTCATAAACATCTAATGCAGTATCTTGAGGACAACAATCTTTTCCATCCTTTACAATCTGGCTTTCGGCATCACCATTCTTGTCAAACTGCCGTAGTTCGTCTCTGTGATACATGGCTTTCAGCAATTAACCGAAACAAAATGACAGGTGCTGTATTTCTTGACTTTAAGAAGGCATTTGATCTTGTGAATCATAAAATATTATTACAAAAGCTAGCACTATACCTGCAGGACGAAAATACAGTTTCTTTTTTTACATCCTATCTTACTAACAGAACACAGTTTGTCCTAAGTAATGGTGCAGTTTCAGATAATAAGATAATTAAGACTGGTGTGCCGCAAGGATCTGTTTTAGGACCCCTCCTGTTCTGCTTATTTATTAATGACCTACCCCTTTCAATATCAGATGAAAGTGTCTCATGCGATCTGTTTGCTGACGACTCCTCCCTCCACTCTAGTGCAGCTTGTTTATCCTCCATTCAAACCTCATTACAAACAGCTTTAAATGATGTTTCTGCCTGGTGTGACCAAAACCTGATGGTCATCCACCCTACAAAAACCAAAAGCATGGTAATTACTTCAAGACAAAAACATCAGAACGAACCTCTAAATCTCAAAGTTTATTTAAAGGATAACATCATTAACCAAGTAAAAGAGCACCGCGTCCTGGGTGTGATCATAGATGAAGAACTGAAGTGGCAGACCCATATTGAGAAGGTAGCACACAAGCTTGCACGTAGCCTATTCCTACTAAAAAAACTTAGACCTTTCTTAGATACAGAGGAACGCAAATTATTCTTTCATGCCCACTGTCTCTCTCACGTCAACTATGCATCTGTAGTTTGGGATTCTACCGCCAAATGTCACCTATTAAAACTCAATTCTATCTACAAACGAGCAGCTAAAATTATTCTTCCTGACGCAAACCTCACCACATCAGAAAAACAAGCAAAATTAAACATCCTTCCGTTAGATTCACAATTAAAGTACAACAAAGCAATCATCATGTACAAAGTGCATAATGACTTGGTCCCACAATACCTAAAATTATTAGTTACCCCGGCATCACATCGTTATGGTTCCAGCAACTACATTTTGCCAAACACTAGAATTGACAAATACAAATCAAGTTTTGCCTTCTCAGGTTCCTCAATTTGGAATTCCCTTCCCTCTGCCATTCAGTTATGCCCTTCCATCTCACGATACAAAAAGATGGTGCGGGCAAACATAATTTACAGCCCTGCTTAAATCCTGTGTCATTTTGAACGCACACTGTATAACTGTATTGCCTTGTGTACACCTACATGTGATATGCATGGTATATGTCAATTGATTGTTTACATCTCCGTTTTATGCTTTGTTTATTTGTTTGCCTTTAAACTGCTTGTTAAATGTGTTTGGATTGATGTTGCTTTCACCTCCTACTTGTCATCAATTATTTGTTTCACAATGTTTTTTTGTTTTGTTTTTTTGTTTTGTTTTTTAAATCTTTTGTAAACAGCATTTTTTTTTTATAGGTATGTATAAACAATGTATGTGTGTATGAGAGAGAGAGAGAGAGAGAGAGAGTATGTTTACAAATGTTTTTTGTTTCTTAAATTTGTTTTTCTTTTATCCAAGGACAGATTGTAAGAATAGGCATCGCCTAAAATCTTTATCCTTGTCAAATAAAGTTTTCCAGTGTCCAGTGTCCAGTGTCCAGTGTCTCTCTCTCTCTCTCTCTCTCTCTCTCTCTGATATATGATTTTGTTAGAACTGTTATTTTGATTCATTGTGTTCCCCTTCCCCACCCCTCCATATGATACGAGCAGAAAGGCCTATTCATTAAAATGTTCGATTTCTCTCTCTCTCTCTCTCTCTCTCTCTCTCTCTCTCTCTCTCTCTCTCTCTCTCTCTCTCTCTCTCTCTCTCTCTCTCTCTCTCTGTCTGTGTGTTTGTGGTGTATGTGTGTGTAGGTTAGGGAACTGGGAGCGCGCAGAAAAGTGTCCGGGGCCAAATCATCGGTGGTGGATGATATTTACAAGCCCAGCGATGATCACATCGGTCAACTCAGACGAGTGAGTTTAACAAAAATTCACAGCTTGCAAGCACAAGATTTGCCTCATAATTCGGGTGGGTGGGGTGGGTGGGGGTGGTGCATTTGCTTTTTAGTTTGTTTGGTTGGGTTGGGGGGTTTTGGTGGGCGGGTGTTTTTTTTTCAAGTTGAGAATACTTCATTCACGATATTCCTCCATCCACTACTTCTGACGTGAGAGGGTAGGGATAACAGATCTGGCAGATATTCCTCCATCCACTACTTCTGACGTGAGAGGGTAGGGATAACAGATCTGGCAGATATTCCTCCATCCACTACTTCTAACATGAGAGGGTGAGGATAACAGATCTGGCAGATATTCCTCCATCCACTACTTCTGACATGAGAGGGTGAGGATAACAGATCTGGCAGATATTCCTCCATCCACTACTTCTGACGTGAGAGGGTGGGGATGACAGATCTGGCACATATTCCTCCATCCACTACTTCTGACATGAGAGGGTAGGGATAACAGATCTGGCAGATATTCCTCCATCCACTACTTCTGACATGAGAGGGTGAGGATAACAGATCTGGCAGATATTCCTCCATCCACTACTTCTGACGTGAGAGGGTGGGGATGACAGATCTGGCACATATTCCTCCATCCACTACTTCTGACATGAGAGGGTAGGGATAACAGATCTGGCAGATATTCCTCCATCCACTACTTCTGACATGAGAGGGTGAGGATAACAGATCTGGCAGATATTCCTCCATCCACTACTTCTGACGTGAGAGGGTGGGGATGACAGATCTGGCACATATTCCTCCATCCACTACTTCTGACATGAGAGGGTAGGGATAACAGATCTGGCAGATATTCCTCCATCCACTACTTCTGACATGAGAGGGTGGGGATAACAGATCTGGCAGATATTCCTCCATCCACTACTTCTGACATGAGAGGGTGGGGATAACAGATCTGGCAGATATTCCTCCATCCACTACTTCTGACATGAGAGGGTAGGGATAACAGATCTGACAGATATTCCTCCATCCACTACTTCTGACATGAGAGGGTGAGGATAACAGATCTGGCAGGGTAAAAAAAGAAATTCTGCTAGCGTACATATACTGTACATTTACAGGGCTCCCAATCGTCATGCAAAACAAGGGGTCACAGGGACTCCTTCACTTACAGTATAGAGGGTCCCAGAGGAGGGATAGAGGGTCCCAGTGGCATTGTGAATGCTAAACAGAATGTTTCTCCTGCACGTTATTTTAGAGGGTCCATTAGAATTTTAGTACTACCCTCACCCTGGGAGCCCTGGGTTCTACAAAGCGTACAATTTCTTGATGCCTGTCATGGCCGCCGCCACCGGGGGAATATTTGTTGCACTCCCTTTGCAACTCCTGACTAGTTTTATATGTCAGTAACGCGATTCTGTCTTACGACAAATTCAAAAGCTTGAAGAAGTATCCAAGAGTTATTATTATATGACTTAGGTGTGACCCTGCCTCCTTCTATCCAGTGTGTCAAGAGCTCAGAGTGAAACATTTTTTATTGAGGAAGACTATTATAATAATGATAAGAAGAAGAAGAAGAAGAAACAGACACTTACATAGCGCTTTTTATCGAGCATAATTATGATAAAGCACTTAATCAGCATTGAAGCACTCACAAACATACACACACGCACACAGACACACACGCACGTATACGTGCACGCACGCGAGTGAACGCGTTCTTGCATACAGACCTACACACACAGAACCACACACATTTTAATCAAACACACAGAAAGGCACATACACACACACACACACACATACTTACACAAACATAGCCTACACTTGTACAAAACACGCACTCTACTGCTGTTTAGATCTTCCTCAGAGTCTCATTTACGGTATAGTAGTAAGCCAACGCCACACGGAGAGGTGGGCCCCTGTATATGTTACAGTCAAACTCAGAATTTAGGCATTCACGACGATATTGCCTAAAAAATTAACTTACACACACACACACACACACACACACACACACACACACACACACACACACACACACATCAAATCCAGTTGCATCTATTAAATCCTCAAAATATGTTTTAGTCATTTACGGAAATGACCGCACCTTCATTTTAGTCATTTTCGGAGAATGCCAAAAACATTTAGGCATTTCCGAAAATGACCGATCGAAACGGTCATTCTCGGAAATGCCTGATATTTTTTAGGCAATGTCGTGAATGCCTGAATTCCGAGTTTGACTGTAACATATACACGCGTGTGTGTCCTAGGAAATCAACGTGGTGTACCACCAGCTGATCGAGGCTCAGGATGCCGAGGATGCCACCAGGGAGACGATGATCTCGCTCAGCAAGACCATCGCTGACCTCAACGCCAGGGTCCGCGAGAGGCAGCAAGGGGTGCCCCAGGCTCAGATGAAACTGTGTGTAGGCCTACATGGCAGGCTTTCTTTGAGTGTGTGTGTGTGTGTGTGTGTGTGTGTGTGTGTGTGTGTGTGTGTGTGTGTGCGCGTGTGTGTGCGTGCGTGCGCGCGTGCGTGTGTGTGTGCGCGCGCGCTCGTGTGTAAAAAGTTTTTTGACGTTCATTTATTTCTAACGTTTTCGTCATTTATTTCTATTGTTTGCTGGTTAATTAATTTATTAATTTATTATTGTAACCGCTTAGGGCTTCTTCAAGATTAAGCGCTGTAAATCTCATTATTATTATTATTATTATTATTATTATTATTATTATTATTATTATCATTAATGCCATTGGATGCCTTGCACACTGGACAACACAAGTAAAGGGGCACCTTTTCTTTGGAAGACAAAAACTAAAGAGATCGTTGAACAGTCTTTCGTTTGTTTTTTAGGGTGGCTAGTGACCGCATGCATACCTCTGCTATGAGCAGCTTGACTTTTTCCAGCATTTATCATGTCCACAACAATGTAACATTTCCATCTAAGATTATAACGTTGGATTGCGCTTGCAATCCCTTTCATCGCCACTGTCGCCTCTTGGCACCACAATGATTTAACACCCATGTCACCAAAAGGCATCAAATGATGGTCTGGTATCCAGTGACTTTATGTTCCTAATTTTGGGAAGTAAGGATAGGCCCTATTGTAGGCATGTCACAGAGGAATCCCCAGTATTCCAGACGAAATCTGTTCTCTACCCAGGTAAGTTTAATGGTCAAGTTTGGCTGAGGAATGGCTAGCGTTGAAAGGGGTCATGCATGCAGTAAAAGAAAGCCATTGTGTGTTGCATAAGATCACAAAAACAAAATTGTATGCATTTCAGTAGGCCTATCATGTTGAAGTATTTTTTTTAATGAAACTTGAGAAAACCCGAATAATTGATTATTTGAAAACAAGCGCGAAATCGCAATAGTTTGTGGCACGCGGTCTATTTTTACCACTCCAATCATGAGTTACCTCCCCTGGCTTTTCAATAATTTGAATCTGTAAACCAGAATGTTATCTCTGCACCATTTCGTAACTTTGTATATCTTTTGGAAAACATTTAAAACTATGTATCCTACTTATACTCATCAAAAGAAGCACCGCATACTCGTCGTGTCTGTTGTAGTGTCTGTATTACATATGTTTATTATTTTGTACGCTTTTAAAATACATCATTTTAAAGAGCGGCCAGAAGTGTAGCCTCGGTTTGAAATGCGACAATTTTGTCAAAATGAGCGACAATTTTGGAACGACAGACCGACCGACCGACCGACCGACCGACAAAGTGAGTTATAGGGCTTGAGCCACAAACAAAAACAAAAATGAGATGGAAAGGGAAATACAGGTTAGGGGAAGACGGGGTAAAAAGCGCATGGGCGGGTAAGAAGCCCACCCCAATTATCTCATGAAATGAAGCAAATTTCAGTCTCATTTTGCCCATGAGACGAGCGTTAATGTCTAGCATTCGTCTCATAGGCAAATTTGACTGACATTTTCTTTATTTCATGAGATAATTGGGGTGGGCTTCTTACCCGCCCATGCGCTTTTTACCCGGTCTTCCCCTATAGACACGCAGTTTGATTGCGATAACACAATTTTCACTTGAAAGGATCAATGTCCTAAAACGCAGCGGTAATATTGGCTCTTCCTGGGTACAACGGGCCATTGTGTAAAATGACTGATCGGAGAATACCGAAGGCCTGGCCTGAGGTTAACGATGCAATTTTTATATTCAATCAATTGCAGCTTTACAACGCCAGTTTCAAGCGACGCAATCAAGATGAAACTGAAAAGCATGGGGACTAATAAGCCCATTCGCATCAAAAACAAAACAAGGATGGAAAATTGCGAGTCACGATTTTTTATCCCAAAGAAATTAGAGGAACAGAAAGCGATCCTGGGCCTGGGCCCTATTGCGTGCGCCAGTGATGGTTGAATGATGATTGGATTCCAGAAAGGAGAAACTGGAGAATAAGTGTGACGAGCTGAGGGCGGAGAGGGATAGGCACATGGCGGAGGTGGACCGACTCAGGGAGGAGTTCTCAGCCAGCGCCAACCAAGAGGTTTACCTGGAGAAAAGCCGACTCCGGGTGGAGGAAAAAATTGCAGAGGTAAAGTTGCTTCCCTTGGTACAATGAACGCATCAGGGAAAGATGGGTTTCATTTAACATGATCCCGGTGTCATGAGAAATAAGTACCTACCGTGAAATAAGTACCCTTCAAAAGAGTACTAGAGCCATTCTTCTTTCATGTGATAAATAAGTCTTAACTATTATTTAAAATCTTGATATTTAAGTGCTCAATCTACACGAAACAACCAAGAAATAGAGCGGGAGGGTGTAAATCTACATTTTTGCTAAGAAATCGATATGCAAAGCCATGTCACTTAGTTTCGTATTTTTCAAAATGGCGTGCAAACAAAAACAATAATCATAAATATTAGAAAAATATCCCTGACTTCTCAGTATGTAATGATGAATCTTCTGTTCTTCCTGCATGCCACAAGACGCCTCTGAATGTATTTAGGGGCGAATCTTTCCCAAGCAGCAAACAGTTTGAACGAGGAAAAGAGTATTTATTTCATGGGCAAAATATTTTATGCAACACCGGCAGTGAATGGATGCCTCGTGCCTCCATTGATTCGGGGAGCTGGATGACCCCGCCCTGCATGAGTCTCTCCCCGTGGGATGCGGAGGGGGGGGGTGTGTATTTTATATAATTAGTTCCCCCACTTTGTGGAAGTTCTGTGCTTGTAACTTCCTCTAATTCCTGTGCGTCTTTCTAAGTAACAATAGCTTTTGTTTCGCGTTCAGCAAAATGCTGAGGTTGGTTTTTTTAGTAGTAGGTAAGTCAAGTGATAGTATAGAAAAGGAACGACTAGACAGAAATTAACTGAGAGAGAGAGAGAGAGAGAGAGAGAGAGAGAGAGAGAGAGAGAGAGAGAGAGACAGACAGACAGACAGAGAGAGACACAGAGAGAGCACGGACAAGCGAACGGAGGAATGTAGGAACAAACCAAACTCTTTTTTTTAGTAGGTAGGCCCTAAGGCAAGTAATATTATGGAAAAGGAACGACTAGACAGAAATTAACTGAGAGAGAGAGAGACAGAGAGAGAGAGAGAGAGAGAGAGAGAGAGAGAGACGGATACGGATACGGATATGTAATCAATCAAGGCCATAGCCCCTCATGCGGGGTGATACAATAGAACACAATCAGGCATAATCAGACATAATAAATGATTTAAGTATACACATAAAATTTTGTTTTAAATATGACATGTGGGAATCAAAACCTCTAACTGCATAAGGTAGGCCTACTCCTGATTTTAAATGCTTTATACAAATAAATGGCAAAGCTTTTTACAACTTGTTCATTGGCAGATGACAATAACATTGTTAATCTAACCAAGCGAGACACAGAGAGAGAGAGAGAGAGAGAGAGAGAGAGAGAGAGAGAGAGAGAGAGAGAGAGAGAGAGAGAGAGAGAGAGAGAGAGAGAGAGAGAGAGAGAGAGAGAGAGAGAGAGAGACAGACAGAGAGAGAGAGAGAGACAGAGAGAGAACACGGACAAGCGACCGGAGGAATGGAGGAACAAACCAAACTCTCTTCTTTTCTTTTTTGAGAGAGAGAGAGACAGACAGACAGAGAGAGACAGAGAGAGAACACAGACAAGCGAACGGAGGAATGTAGGAACAAACCAAACTCTCTTCTTTTCTTTTTTGAGAGAGAGAGAGAGAGAGAGAGAAAATGTCACTCAATGTTTTCCATCCGGACCACATGATCCAGGCGTGCACAGCAGCGGATGTGTGTTGTCCTTTCAGACTCAGCGGGAGTTTTCCCGCGTGAACAACGACATCGCCAAGGAGACCCAGAAGAAGGCCAGGTTCAACGCGGCCCTGCTGGCCGCCCAGCAGCAGCAAGAGGACAGGGACAGGGACATGGAGGACCTCACCACGCTCCTGTCAGACTCCACGGATCAGTGCAAGGCTCTCACGGACACCATCCATTCTTCCACTGTCAGTTTCTTATTTTTGCAAGCCTCGCCTTGGCTTAAAACCCTTTCAACGCTAGCCATTTTTTTTGTTGGCCAAAGCTTTTCTTTAAACTTACCTGGCCAGAGAAAAGATTCTGTCTGCAATATTTGGGGATTCCTCTGTGACTGTACACTGGCGTAGGAACCGGGGGTGGTGGTGGGCAGGGGGGCAGCTGCCCCCCTGGCTTCAAGGAGGGGGGGGGGGGGGGGGCAGACGTATATCTCTGGCCCCCCCAAAAAAAAACCACAAATTATAACCTACAAAAAAAACACCCCAAAAAACCCCAGAAAGGACACAAGGAAACGAAAGAGTTAATAGTCTCAGCCCATTCACTACACATTGCTGTCATGGACTTGGTACTGCATCAAAGATGGATTTGATGGGGGTTACAGACAAAAAATGGAAAGTAAAAGAGGAAGACAAATTGTAGTTCCATGCTACAGTTATTCTCTCACGAGAAGCCTTGATTGCATCTTTTACATTCAAATTATCATCAGCTTCTGGGAGGCAATCCCCCCAGGTCCATCACCCCACCCCAACTGACCACTTGGAGCTACCCCCTCCCCTCTTCCATGACTGATCCGCCCCAAACATGGTTGTATTTTTATGCTTTTTTGTTGTCTCCTTTCAATTCACATCATGTTTTATTTCATTCATATAATTTTTTATATCATTGATTATGATTATGTTTAAAAA
>CM065683.1:53855753-53875753 GCA_017654935.2 Phymorhynchus buccinoides | reverse complement strand
TCTCTCTCTCTCTCTCTCTCTCTCTCTCTCTCTCTCTCTCTCTCTCTCTCTCTCTCTCTCTTTCTCTCTCTCTCTCTCTCTCTTCTCTCTCTCTCTCTCTCTCTCTCTCTCTCTCTCTCTCTCTCTCTCTCTCTCTCTCTCTCTCTCTCTCTCTCTCTCTCTCTCTCTCTCTCTCTCTCTCTCTCTCTCTCTCTCTCTCTCTCTCTCTCTCTCTCCCTCTCTCTCTCTGATCGTCATTTTGCAGAAGCGAACCTTGGAACTGGAGGCCGCCAAAGAGCTCTCGGCCCACATGGACAAAATTTGTCGCACGTTGAAGAACAAGATCCGAGAGATGGACCTGAAAAAGGCCACCGTCAACAAGAAGAAAGAAAGGCAGAAGCAAAAGAACCAGAAGCTGCTAGAAGGTAAGGAGGAGTGGGGTGAGGGGGGTGGGGTGTAGAGAGAGAGAGAGAAGGATGGAGGGAGAGAAAGAGAGAGAGAACATGTAAACTCGCATTCTTGTATGCAATAATAAACTATTCTTTCTTCTTCTTGACTGTGCGTGGCCACAATCAACACTTTGATTATTTTGCCTGTACAGAACCGGGGAGGTTCTAGACCTCTTTTGCCGGAAGAAAAGGCTTAAGGCCTGAGAAGAAATAATCATAATCATTTTTATTTTTTTTAATTGACTTTAAAATAAAATTAAAATAATGCAATGCAATGCAATGCATATATATATATATTTATTTATTTTTTAATAATAATTCTTTGTCTAAATAGTAATAATAATAGATTGGAAAAGCGAAGATGACTGCTGAGTTAAGTAAAATTCATAACAAATTAAAACAAAGTCGAAATTTAAACCCAAAAGAAAAGATTTAATAATAAAAACAACACAAGCTATGACGTTTCAGGTTTAACCCGTTGTCCAGTAACTAAAAATAGACATGACAGTGACATAGCCTACATGACGTAATGACGTAAACAACTTGTGCTGCAATAATGAAATTGACGATGATTACCTCTGTGTGTGTTTGTGTGTGTGTGTTTGTGTTCATGCGTGTGTGTGTGTGTGTGTGTGTGTGTACGCATGATTGTGCGTGCGCATGGTTGTGTGTTTCTGTGTGTGTGAGTGTGTGTATGTGTGTGAATGTGTGAGTGTGCGTACGCATGATTTTGCGTTTTTGTCTGTGTGTGTGTGTGTGTGTGTGTGTGTGTGTGTGTGTGTGTGTGTGTGTGTGTACGTACGCTTGTCTTAATCCGTAAATCAGTCTTATCCGTGTTTTGGGGGTTGGTTTTGTGTGTGCGCGCGCGCGTGTGTATGTGTGTGTGTATGTGTTTGCGCGCGTGAGCACATACGCTTGTTTTAATCCATAAATCAATCTTAGTTCGTGGGTTGTTGGTGGTGGTGGTTTTTTGTTTTTTGTTTTTTGTTTCTTGGGGGGGAGGGAGAGGGATTGAGTTGATTGGTTTGTTTGTTTGCTGGTTGGTTGGTTAGATAAACGTTTAATTCTTTGGCTGGTTGGATGATGGACTGATTGGTTGATTGATGAATTGATTCGTCGATTGATGGATTGATCGATTTATTGATTTTTTTTTTATGTGCAGAGATCCAAACCTGTAGAAAGAACATGGAAAATGCCCTCAAGGAGCAGACAGACTTTATTAAAAAGCGAGAATGTCTACGAAAAGTAATCCACATTTTCTAGTTTGTCTATTTTTGTAAACCTGTTCATCTCTCTCTCTCTCTCTCTCTCTCTCTCTCTCTCTCTCTCTCTCTCTCTCTCTCTCTCTCTCTCTCTCTCTCTCTCTCTCTCTCTCTCTCTCTCTCTCTCTCTCTCTCGCTCGCTCACTCTGTCCGTGTAAGTGTGTGCGTGCGTGCGCGCATGTGTGTGTGTTTGCTTGCATATGTGTGTGCGTATGTGTGTGTGTGCGCGCGCGCGCGCGCGCGTGTGTGTGTATATATATATATATGTGTGTGTGTGTGCGCGTGTGTGTGTATGTGTGTGTGTTGATGTCTGCCTAATAGAGTGGATGAAACGGCAATGAGGTTTGGTTATCTCGTTACAAAGATGTATTTTGGTGGGGGTGGTTGTCTCAGTTGTGAAGAACGCTTATAAACGCGTTTTCAGTGCTTAATTAAAACTGTAGCGGGTATACCGTGCAAGTTTTTGCCCTGGTTGCTGGTGTGCAGGCCCTGATGAAGGAGACAGCCATCATGCAGAAGGACCACCTGCTGCTGACCTTGCACCAGCTTGCCAACAAGCGGCTGACCCAGGACAACAACTGCCTGGTGGAACAGGTCAGCACGGCACCTCATTTCAAGTCCGTTTAGTTCGTGCTGGGTTGTTTTTTTAGCACTCATCACCAGCGTAAGGCCGGGTTCACATTAGACGCGTAATAAGTTCCGTACGGAAAACCCTAAATAAGTGGAAGAAAGAAGGATAAAAGTTTACGCATAATGGGGAAATTCGGACACGTTCGCAAAAATCACTCAATGTATACATCTGTATTGTTATAAAATTCGGGACTTTACTGGTGTTGCACTGCCTCCGGGCATTGCCTCCAGGATCGTTCCCACCATCTTTATATCTACTAATGTCCCATATGTACACGCCAGTGCCCTATTTACATCAGAAGCAAGCAATTTTCCCGATTATTGTAGTTCCTTATGATGTAGTATTTACATAAATATGTGCCTTGTGATCAAAAACTAATAACATTTTTCCATGATCTCTTTTTTGTATTTTTAAGTCCTATGTTTATTTTAACAATAGGAATACGATGCAATGCTACGGGTGGTGGGTTTTTTGTTGTTAGTCTCCGAGCCGAAGGTTCGGGGAGCTATTGTTTTTGTCTGGTCCGTCCGGTGTCCGTCCGTCCGTCCGGCGTGCCTCCGTCCTCCGGCTATTCGTCCGTTTTTCTCAAAAACTATTCAGTCTATCATCATCAAATTTGGTATACTAGTTTGCCAAGATGCAAGCTATCCACTGATGTATTTAGTTTTACATTAAGGTCAAGGTCGCGCCAGTTACGGGGTTCAAACCCCGAAACACATAATCGCTAATATCTCGCGAAGTTTTGCATGTATTTTAATGCAGTTTTTTCCACAACATTTCTTGATGAATGGTCTATAACACAGTTGTCATGAATGTTTCTGTGCGCGCGTGTGCGCATGATTGCGCGCGCTCAAATCACGGGTCAGAATCCCAAGGCTAGAAATAAAAAAACTATTCAGTTACGTGCTGTTATTTGATGCCTTTTTATGTAGTTACGTGCTGTTTTGATGCCTTTTTATGTATGTGTACAGTCGACACATTCCGATTTCGGAGTACCTCGGCGATGCTGCGAGGGGACTTTGCAGCCGCTCGGCGTTGCACTTGTTGGTATTTTCGTCTGTGAAATTCGGGTCGCTCCCACCTGGAGAGCGCGTCGCTGCTAGCGCAGCGCCACGCCACCCACAGGATACATGATGCTATGTGAGTTCGTGTCATCCATCCCACCAGCACAACTACGGCCTGCTACTACCGAATAGTGGCATGGGCTTTAACCCGTTCACCGCCAAAGTCGCATTTTAGCACCACAGTGATTTAACATCTATGTCACTAAAAGGCATCAAATCGGAGTCCCTTAACCAAAGACCCTATTGTTTTAGTTTGGGGAAGTAAGGATAGATCTTATTTTGGGGATGTCACAGAAGAATCCCCAATACTGCATATGGATTTTGTTCTCTACCCAGGTAATTTTAATGAGAAACGTTTGGCTGAAATATGGCTGGCCGTGAAAGGGTTAACGTGTACGCAAGGTCTTGGTTGATGACCTCTGTGACTTTGACCTTTTTTCTGGGAGAAACTGAATGTGGGGTGACAATGCAATACCCGCGTGGCGTATATAACCTACGTGATTGTGCCCCCGGTTTTTTTGTGGGAGAGACTGCCGTGTGGGTGGTCCATCTCCTAGGCCTCTCTGTCACGCAGACCAAGGACCAGCATCGGATGATCAGCAAGCTGGAGAACGAACGGGACTCCTACATCCGTCAGGCCGTGCATGTCACCAGAAAGGTCAGCGAGAGGGAAGCAATACTTCTCCTTCTTCTTCTTCTTCTTCTTCTTCTTCTTCTTCTTCTTCTTCTTCTTCTTCTTCTTCTGCTTTCTTCTTCTTTCTTCTTCTTCTTCTTTTTCTTTCTTCTTCTATTTCTTCTTTCTTTCTTTCTTTCTTTCTCTTCTTCTTTTTTCTTCTTCTTTATTTCTTTCTTTCTCTTCTTCTTCTTCTTTCTTCTTTTTCTTTTTTTTTGTCTTTCTTTCTTTCTTTTCTTATTCCTTTTCTTCCTTCTTCCTTTCTTTTTTCCATTTGTTTCCCCGCTTTGACAAGAGATGTACGATTTTAATGAATAATATTTTGGAAAACCATAAATATTAGGTATGTGCTCTTAAACATTGCTTGGGGTGTGGTAGTGTGTTTGTGTGTGTGTGTGTGTGTGTGTGTGTGCGTGTGTGTGCATGCGTCTGTGTGTGTGCGTGCGTCTGTGTGTGTGTGTGTGTGTGTGTGTGTATGCATGTGTGTGTGCATGCATGTGTGTGTGTGTGTGTGTGCGTGCGTATGTGTGTGAATTTGATTTTGTTCTTGTTAGTCTTGTGGCGTCCCTGTTATTCTTCATATAAAGTTGCGTTTAGTAACGAGACAGACAGAGAATGACGGACAGAGATCGAAAGGGAGTGAAAGAGAGACAGACAGAGATTGAGAGGGAGAGAAAGAGAGATAGGCAAAGAGACAAACGAAGAGCGCCGTTGCTAGGAAGATGGTGCATGCAGGTGGTGTCGAAGGCTGAGGAAGAACGGAAATCCATGGAGGCGATCTTCTCGCTGATGAAGCTGATAGCCAACGAGGAGACCAAGATGCTGGAGACCCAGAACCTCTTTGAAGCCACCCGCAACGAGCACGCGCTCTACACCCGGCATATCCTGCAGCTCAAGGTGGGTGGGAAGAGGTGGAGGTGTGGAATGGTGGCACCCTGTCTGCGATTGCGTGCAAGCGCGCTTAATTACACACCATCTTATATGTAGCTTTTAAAATGTAATTTGATTATATCGAGATATGTATTCTTCATGTGTATGAGACGAATTTGTTATTTGCATTAGTTTTTTTAATTTTAATCTGCATTATAGTACATATATGGTCATTTTACATGTACCTAAGTTTTATATGTTTTTCTTGTTTTAGTATGGTCATCTCTCTCTCTGTCTCTCTCCCTCCCCCTCTCTCTTTCTCCTTGTGTGTCTGTGAGTGCGTGTATGCACGCTTACACATCCACTTATTTGTACCTTTTAAAAATGTTATTTGATAATATCGGGATATGCATTATATTGTGTGTTCTATTTATTCGATTATATCGATATATGTACTCTATTTTATGTGTTCTATTTACTTTACTTTATCCTACTCCATTTTTGTATATAAGCATTGTTATAGTGAATAATCAATCAGTCAATCAATCAATAAAATCATTTATTGTCCTTTTAAAGCAGTGCAAAAAAGGAAATTTTAATAATTGTGTTTTCTTTTCACATGTCCTATAAAGTTTTGCGTGTTATTACGTTCCTAATGTACGTGCTTATGCCGTGCCACAAACTAATTTATCATGTTTATGAGAGAATAAGTGGTGGTGGCTGGGGGTGGGGGGGGGGGGGGGATGGTACGGGATTATGTTTGTTTGTGTGGAAAGAATACGAATGCGGATGCGCGAGTGTGAGTAAAATGGATAAGCTTCAGAGGTTTCTTTGCACCATGACCGCTCACACGCACATAGGGCCTATATACATTCACGAGAAAAAGAAAAAAGAAGAAATTATTATGAACAATAAAACAACCTCAAATCAAGCAAGAGTAAGCTCCCGTAGCCAACTGACCCGGTGTGAAGAGAATATTATTCCTCATTCGAATTGTTTTATCGTCCGCCATTGTGAATTTTACGAAGCTAAGTGGCATGGCTTTGTACATCGATTTATCGGCAAAGATGTAGATTTACACCCTCCTGCTCCATTTCTTGGTTCATTCCGTGGTTAGGGTTAGGATGGTTATAGTTCGCATGCGAAGGGTACTTATTTCATGGGAGCTATTTATTTCTCATGACACCGGGTTTCCTTACGGTACGTGCAGGACTTCATCGGGCGGCTGAAGGCCAAGTCCACAGCCATGACCTACGAGACGCACAAGCTGCTGCAGGAGAGGGACTACCGGGACGAGTGCCTCATCCAGGAGGAGCTGGCCCTGCAGAAGCTCTCCCGCCAGATCTTCATCCTCAAGGTCAACCTCAGGGACCTCAAGGAGTCCAACGCCAGGACCAAGGTCAGATCAGGGCCGGGGAGCGCGCGGAGCAGCGTTCGTCCCATGAAAGCCAGAGAGATTAGTTTTATCATGATAATTATATTCTATTTAGAAAATCAATCCGAAAAGGATAGGCTTCTAGTTCTTCTCCTTGTTCTTCTTTGATCACTCAATTGACGGTTTCCTGTCAATTATGAGCGCAGATGCGTCATGCTGCCGTTATGCGCCTAACTAAGAAATAGTTAGGCCCAGCAAGTCCGACGTCGGCTGGAGGAAATGTTTTTGAAAGTATATTTTCGTGAGAGAGAGAAAAAAAAGGCAGGAGAATGGACCGGTAAGGCAGAAAGATAGTAGATGACGGTAAGCAAAGGGAAAAGGCAGAGTCAAAGAGAGTGACAGATTAGAGGAAGTTACAAACTCAGAACTTCCAGAAGGTGGGGGAACTATTTATGCAAAAGACCCCCCGGTATCCCCACAGGGGGGCTTCTAGTTCTATGCGGCAAGAATGTGGCAAACACTCCAAACATTATGAAAAGCAAAGCGACGAAGGTGTTGTTACAAAACTTGCTGATATAGTACCCTCTAGCTTTTCTGCGGACAGAATTACAGTAAATGGGGCTGAGTGTGATGGGGAAAAGGGAGAGGGGTTAGAGGAAGGTATGGCCGGGTTCACATTAGACGCGTAAGTTCCGTACGCAAAACCCTAAATAAGTGGAAGAAAGAAGGATACAAGTTTGCGCATATAGGGCAAATTCGGACACGTGCGCAAATCTTTTCCCTTCTTTGTTTCACTTATGTATGGATTGCGCACTGGTTTCCACATGGAGTATCCGCTTATTATAGTGTGTGTACACGGCCTTAGTTTTATCATGATTATCTAGAAAATCCGAAAAGGATTGGGTTCTAGTAGCCTATGCGTCAAGAATGTGGGGAATGTCGCATGAAAATAGGTAGCTCGTAAAAATAAGTAGCTCGCTATTATGAGAGTCTGTATTTGCGACAACCACAAATTTCACTTTTTCTGTACTTTAACCATTTAACTAACCCTAACCCTAACCCTAACCCTAGAAAAAAGTGAAATTTGTGGTTCATGCTCAATGTCGCAAATACACACTGTCATAGGTAGCGAGCTACTTATTTTTACGAGCTACCTATTTTCATGCGACAGGGAACACTCCAAATAATTATGAAAAGCAAAGCGATTATTTTAATGCTTTGACAACACGTAGTCCCTACTAATCAATTAAATCTACTAATCGCCGTCTTTAGTCTCGCATACCACAATTGAGACTGTCACTAGTTTCAGCGTACCATATCTCGGCTCTTTCAAAAAAATAATACAGCACCGCCCTCCCCTGTTTGTCTGCCTGTCAAACTCAGCGCCTTTGCTGTAGTTCAGACCTGGTATTGCAGTACCTTCAGGATCTGCTCAGAGCATTGAATGGTGGTTGGTTGATGGTTCGTCCCACTTGTGCTGTTTTGCAACCGAGTGGACGTAAAACCTAACTTTCATTCTCTCTCTCTCTCTCTCTCTCTCTCTCTCTCTCTCTCTCTCTCTCTCTCTCTCTCTCTCTCTCTCTCTCTCTCTCTCTCTCTCTCTCTCTCTCTGACGTCTGAACGACGCATGGGACGAATATTACAGAAAGGGTAATATAAAAAAAAAGTGTGGGTCTAATCGTAAAGTTAAAATCTTTACGAGAACATAATTGTTCTGATTGTCGTATATTTTGATAAATGTTCGACTCTCTCTCTCTCTCTCTCTCTCTCTCTCTCTCTCTCTCTCTCTCTCTCTCTCTCTCTCTCTCTCTCTCTCTCTCTCTCTCTCTCTCTCTCTCTCTCTCTCTCTCTCTCTCTCTCTCTCTCTCTCTCTCTCCCCCCCCCCCCCCCCCCTCAGTTGATCATAGAGAACCAGGACCTGGAGGAGAAGAACCTGATCAAGATGACTCGCATCATGAAGCTGGAGAAGGTCCGGGAGGTGAAGGGGCTGGAGCGGGTGAGCTGAGGACTTATCGTTTCCTCTGTGTGTGCGTGTGTGTGTGTGTGCGTGCGTGCGCGTGCGTGCGTGAATGGGTATGTTTGTAGTTTTATTTCTTTTTAAAGCGCCATGAATATAATTTTCTTGATATGTGCGCTATATAAGTGCCCATTAGTATTAGTATTAGTATTAGGATTCTCCCTAAAGGAGAATACTATTGCATTCGTCAAAATTCTTCTCTTTTGTTTCTTTTTTTTTTTCTTTTTTTTTCTTCCCCTTTCTTCGTCTGATTTGGCTGAAATTTTCAGAAAATTGCAGGACCTTATGGGTATGTGAAATTTCAAATATTAAATGATTTCGCCGAATTGTCGGCAAAATATGGCCGAAAAACCGCGAAATCGGCGAAATTTCAATCTTGAATATCTCAAAAACGGCTGAACGGATTTCGTTCATATTTTCAGAATTGACTACAAAATAGATTTGCAAACACTTCCGACATAAAACCCAACCGGAAGTACCACAGCTATGGTCAGGCAGCTTTTATTTGGTTCACGGAATAGCCAAAACCGGAAGTGACGTCACAAAAATAGCTATTGGATTTTGTAGCCCTTACTCTGGCCCAGGTCTGAAAGGAGTTTGTTGACGATATGTTAAATAGTTTGGAAGTTATTCAAATATATGTAAATTTGGTTGAGTTACTTTCACCATTTTTTATATTTTTCAACCGATTTCGCTTAAATTTACAGGAACATTGACGGACACTATTCTCATGCTCAATACCCAATATTATGCCGATTGGCCAAAATATGGGCTAAAAATGGCCATATTCGGCCAATAAGCGCCTATTTATTCTTGAGTAACTCGAAAACGGCTTCGCGGAATGCAATCATATTTTCACTGTTTATTAAGGAGTATATTTGCAACACTTCCGATATGAAACTGAGCCAGAAGTGCCAACTGGAAGTGGGGACAAACATTTTCAAATGTATTTACTCATAATCCCTTCAACAAAATGCATAGAATGCTATTTAGAGTATGCATGTACAGTGACACAAAGTGACACTGACGTAATTTGTGTCTTGGGGTATGCTGTGACGTATAGTAGCTTATGAAATTGCGGTAGGTCACAACAATATCGCCACAGAAAGAGAGAGAGAGAGAGAGAGAGAGAGAGAGAGAGATTGATGAAATGGGAGAATCCTGTCATGTTTGTCTTAAAGACAAATATAAGCCATCTAGTTATTATTATTATTATCTTCTTTTCTTCTGGTCCAAGGTCATCCGGGACATCGACGGCCTTGACCTGGCCTTGACCCGGCGGCACCACGAGCTGCACGACCTGTACGAGATGGTGAAGCTGAAGCAGTCCCTGCTGGAGAAGGGCGAGAACATGTACAGCGTGCGCTGGAAGGAGTACGTCACCGTCAAGGAGAAACTGCAGCGGGCCAGCGCCCTGCGCCGCCTCGACTGCAAGAACCGCGCCATCGTGGACAGACTCATGTAATTCCTAGCTCACAGTGCAGGGGCTCCCAGGGAGACCTCTATGAAGTACTAAACATTCTAAAGGACCCTCTAAAAAGAATGTACAGGGGGTCTCTGGGATCAGGGCTCCCAATCGTCCCGCAAAACAAGGGGTCCCAGGGACTCCTTCACTTACAGTATAGGGGGTCCTAGAGGCGGGATAGAGGGTCCCAGTGGCATAGCGAATGCTAAAAAGAATTTTTCTAGTGCATCCCTGGGACCCCCTGCACATTGTTTTAAATGGTCCTTTAGAATTTTAGTGCTTCATAGACCCCCAAATGGGGGGTCCCTGGGAGCCTTGGGGATGCACTATAAACATTCGTTTTAGCATTCGCAATACCACTGGGACCCTGCCCTCTATCCCGCCTCTAGGACCCTCTATTCTGTAAGTAAAGGAGTCCCTGGCACCCCTTGTATTGTGGGAGCCCTGTAGTGTCATTCCTGTTTGGTCCCAAGATGCGCAACGCGTGGTAGGAACTTAAAGCCAACTGATGTCAATATAATCAAGTTCAAGTTCAAGTCAACTTGATTTCAGTCTATTTACTGAGAAATTAAAGACCCACCACACCGATGTGTGCCCGAAGATTTCTTAAAGACACACTGACCCACAACGATTAAGTCCCTTGGTTTTTTTGGGGTAGCTGTGACCCACATACAAATGCCCTCAATTTATAATTGAGGCTGGTCTTTAAAATGACGTTTCGTTTGGAATTTGGGGGCATTTGTATGGGAGTCAACCTGGTCAAAACAAGATTTCTTACCAGCTATAAGAGGGAAAACACGTGAAACCCATGATTTTGACACGTGATCTGGTGGGTCTTTAAGATTTATTTCCAGCGAGAGAGGGAAAATACATAATTGGCGTGGTGGATGTTCAATTGAATTGATGTTGAATGTGTCAGTCTGTCGTTTCCGACCATGATTGCCATTCCAACGCCAGGGTCAAGGTCAAGGCTTCTGCATAAAATAAAGGACAATTGTTACCTGTTACCCCGACCTTTGAACTCACAATTTGCAATGTCGAGCTCTTTGTTTTATTTACTCTACATAATCATTCGATACACTGTCGTCTCAAGATTTTGTGCTGACATTTTTTAATAACTTTCATGGCATAGCTGAGCGTAAATGTGTTTGTTGTGTTGGTGTGTTTGTTTGTCTTGTTTACGTATTTATGTGCTTTTTGCTTCTTGTTTGCGTTTTTTCCTTGTGAAGTATTGTGAGAAAACAGTTAATACATACTGAACAAAATCCTTTCAACAAACAGGAAGGGGGGTGGGAATGTCAGAACATGGAGCCCAGCAAGGATATTTCACAAAATAACAATTCTAACAACTGCAACTGATGAACTCACAGACGAACGAACAAACAAACCGAAGAACAAGACAGCCAGTACCGTACTTTCTGCTGATCACAATAATTATTGTTTCTTGCCAGATTAGGGCAGTGTTATGCCATTGAGCTCGCCCTGTGTATTGTTCTGTTTGTGTGTGGCAGAAAGTGTGTGAAGATCCTCACGACTCACCTGGAGAACGTGCGACTGCGCAGCAAGGGTCTGATGGAGGAGCTCAGTCACCCCCACAACATCCACCGATGGAGAAACCTGCTGGTGAGTTGATGGTGATGATGATGATGATGATGACATGATGACTACCTGCTGGTGAGTTGATGGTGAGGATGATGAAGAGCAGGAGGAGGAAGATGACGATGATGGTGGTGATGATGATGATGACGACCTGCTGGTGAGTTGATGGTGATGATGATGATGATGATGACGACCTGCTGGTGAGTTGATGGTGATGATGATGAAGAGCAGGATGAGGAAGATGACGATGATGGTGGTGATGATGATGATGATGACGACCTGCTTGTGAGTTGTGGTGATGATGATGAAGAGCAGGAGGAGGAAGATGACGTTGATGGTGGTGATGATGATGACTACCTGCTGGTGAGTTGATGGTGATGATGATGAAGAGCAGGCGGAGGAAGATGACGATGATGGTGATGATGATGAAGATCAGGAGGAGGAAGATGACGATGATGATGACGAAGATGATGATGATGATGATGATGATGACGACCTGCTGGTGAGTTGATGGTGATGATGATGAAGAGGAGAAAGAGGAAGATGACGATGATTGTGGTGGTGATGATGATGATGATGATGATGATGACCTGCTGGTGATTTGATGGTGAGGATGATGGTGATGATAGTGATCATGGTCATGATGACGATGATGATAATGGGACAGTTGAGTCACACACACACCCCCTCCCACAGCATCCACTGATAGATAAATCAGCTAATGAGTCACCACGATGACTCAACACGATCATAATGACGACATTGATGGTGACGACGACGACGACGATCACAACAAAGACGTTGATGGAAAAAAAAACCGACGACGATCGTGATGAAGCTGATGATTACGACGACGACGACAATGCCGATGATGATGAGGAGGAGGAGGAGGAAGGGTAGCCTACATTGACTGCGACTGAAAACATCGTCTCCCACCTTTTCAGAGCCGGGACCCCTACGCCTACGAGTCGGTGCGTCAGCTGCACAAGATCCGGCACGCCATCCAGGAGAACGTGGCGCACACGAGCAGCACCATGACCCAGATCCACATGATGGACCGCGAGTACATCAGCCTGACCTCCACCATCCTCATGCAGCCCAGCCCTGAGACCGTGCTGCAGCTCAAGCTCTACCAGGAGGACCTCCACACCCGATGCAAGCAGATCAAGGTGAAGTTCATACAGTGGAACCTCCCTTATAAGACCTCCCATTATAAGACTCCTTCCCATATAAGACCTACTTCTCTGAGACATTGCCCTTCTTTGTAAGTACTAAAAGTACCTCCCTTATAAGACTCCTCCCTTATAAGACCCCTCCCTTATAAGACCTCATTTTGGATGATTTTTGAAGGTCTTATAAGGGAGGTTCCACTGTAATAAGTGAAGTCGTTCTTCTTCTTCTTCTCCGTTCCTAGGCCACAATGGGTACGTATGTGTCCATTTTCCAGTTTTCACTGGTGTGTGTCCTCGCTGCATTTCAGCCGACACATTCCGATTTCTGGAGTAGCTCAAAGGAGAAAACTGTATGGAAGAATTTTTTGGGGGGAAAAAGGCCGGAGAATGGGCCGAACGTCAGAAAGATAGTAGATGACACAAAGCATGGAAAAAGGCAGAGTCCAAGAGAGAGACATATTAGAGGAAGTTACTAGCACAGAACTTCCAGAAGGTGGGGGAACTGTTTGTACGGAAGACACCCCCCCCCCCCGTATCCCCACAGGGGAGTGAAGTCGTTCAAATCGTCTGAAATATGTTCACGGATGATGCATGTCTTGGAATCCTGTACGTCAGACACTGGAGCAGGTTTCGTTATACAGTGGAACCTCACTTGTAAGATCTTCAAAAAATCACCCAAAATAAGGTCTTAAATGGGAGGGGGTTGTATAAGGGAGGTAATGTTGATACTTACAAAGAAGGGCAACGTTTGAGAGAAGTAGGTCTTAACAGGGAGGGAGTCTTATAACGGAGTCTTATAAATGAGGTTGTACTGTACCGTCACTAAGAAATAGAAAAGTGGGTTTTTTAGGCAATTTTGTACACAATAATGCGAGCTCTAGAATCTATTAATGCTCCTACCTTATTCCATTTATAACATCTTATTTTGTGTAGATTCAAAATCAGTTTTACAAACTCTGAAGCAGAATAACAGTAAAATTCGTAACGATATTTTTTTTCTTTAAATTAAGCATTACATTTTGATTCATTGCATTGTTACAGAAGGTATTGACTTTTGCTGGGTGCCATCCCATTGTGGGCGTTATTGGAATGAGGTTGCTGATAGACTTGCTAAAAGAGGGGCCTTCAATAACAATAACACATTTTAAAATAATAAACTGGCATTTTCAATATAAGAAATATACTCTTTGTTTGAAAAATCATTTGTGCCAGTTCATCTGATTTTAGCATACGAGCCTGTTACAACCATGACAGACTTGGAAAGTGCGAAAATCAAACGAAAACCCTTTGGCAAAACTTTTGTGTTTATATAATATGCGTGCGACTTCTTTGGAAACCTAAGCATTGCTTTCTGTTTGCTCATGAATATGATTTATTTGTCTGTCTTTTGGTTGTGGTTTTTTTTTATATTGTCGTTGGTGTTGTTGCTCAATCGATGCACAACAACCGTGTGTGACGTGACCACGACAAAATTCTCCTTTGTGCAAGAACAAAACAAGAGTTGAGTTGAGTTGACAACAACAACAACAACAACGACACTCTCAAGTAAACGATACACGGCAACTGCGATCAACTAGCAACATCAGGAAGAAAGACTGACGCACAGCATTGACGTCTACCACGAAGACGACGACGATGATGATGATGATGATGATGATGACGACGACAAAGACGACATTAGCAGGGCTCCCAATCGTCCCGCAAAACTAGGGGTCCCAGGAACTCCTTCACTTACAGCATAGAGGGTCCTAGAGGCGGGATAGAGGGTCCCAGTGGCATTGCGAATGCTAAAAAGAATTTTTATAGTGCATCCCTGGGACCCCCTGCACATTCTTTTAGAGGGTCCATTAGAATTTTAGTGCTTCATAGACCCCCAAATGGGGGTCCCTGGGAGCCCTGATTAGAACCTTGCCTTTATTTGTTGAGCAGAAGCTGACTGTGGAGATGCGAGAGCTGCTGGACAGTAAGACAGACATGGTGGGGCGGCGCCAGGCCATCGACCGAAAGCTGAAGACAATCAACGACATGTGGGTCCAGTACATGAAGAAGGAGAAGAAGAGGTGACACTACGAATAGGAATAGGCCATTGTCACACTCTTCACTGGGTCAGCGGGTGCGCGGACAAAAGCCCACCGGACAGAAACCCACCGGACAAAAGCCCACCTCATTATCTGGGAAAACGGACAAAACCCCACTCAAGGGGTGATATGATACATAGATAGACACAGTAGAGAGATGCAGAGAGAGAGAGAGAGACTGAGAAAGACATAGACAGAAATATAGAAATATGTATCATATCACCCCTTGAGTGGGGTTTTGTCCGTGTTCCCAGATAACGATGTGGGCTTGTGTCCGGTGGGCTTTTGTCCGCTGGGCTTTTGTCCGCTGGGCTTTTGTCCGCTGGGCTTTTGTCCGCTGGGCTTATGTCCGCTGGGCTTATGTCCGCTGGGCTTTTGTCCGGGATCCGGGTCAGCGCATACAGACCACGGAAAAATATTGAAGGCAGTAGCTTTTTGATTCGTCTGTTTATTCGTTTGTTTGTTCATTCAGTGATTTTTTCGTTGTATCAGCTCAATTCAGTTGAATTCAATGTACCGAACCACGTGTTGATGATTGAGCCAACCAGATTTGTACATCCATATTTAGATTAGGCGGTTTGGGCAAGGAACCCTCGAATTTATTGGCCCTTTTTCATCTCTGTGTAAACGGAGGCATGTTCATTAGTTCATTCGTTCGTTTAGTCTGTCAGTCGTTCGTTCGTTTGTTTATGCTAAAACTCTTCATTCATTCATTCATTCATTCAATTTACTCAATCGTACCTTCGTTTGTTCATGCATCCATTCGTTCATCCATCGTTTCTTTCTGCTTCCTTCCTTCTTTCTTTCTTCCTTTATTCTCCCGTCTGCATGGGTGCAACCACATGACAGGAAAAGGAGGAATCCTAGTGTTGGCTTTGTTACATTTCCTGAAATCAAGAATTTCCAACACTTGATTGAAGAATAATTACATTGGAATGATAAAAAAATGTTTTATTGTTTAATAAATGAAAGTTACCTCTATTAACCCTTTCACCGCCAGCCATATTTCAGCCAAAACATTCCATTAAATGGGTACCTGGGTAGAGAACAAAAATCCATCTGCAGTATTGGGGATTCTTCTGTGAACTTTGGCGGTGAAAGGGTTATATATAAAAACATACACCAAAACAAGGTCTATCCTTACTTTTACCACTCCAATCCACCTCCCCTGGCTTTTCAAAACTAAGACAATAGGGTCTTTTTATAAAAACATAGACCCCAATTTGATGCCTTCGTAGTGACATATGTTTAATTTTGTTAAATCATCATTTTAAAGAGCGGCCTGTGGTGCTAAAGCTATGCGACTTTGGCGGTGAAAGGGTTAATGATCATATTTTATTTGTAAACATGTACACACACAAAAAACTTCAGTTCCGGGGAATTCGCCCCCCGGCCCCCGACCCCTACAAACGTCTCCGGCCCCATGACTCTACCCAGTCGGCCCGCCGGAACCTAGGCCTTCCTGATGTTCGTTTTATCCTTGCGTTTCTGATGTTCCCAGAGCCGCCAAGGAGACCCTGACGATGTCCGGCCCGCTGCCCTTGCTGCCTGGGCCAGAGGGCCTGTCCAACGAGGCCAGGGAGACCCTGCTGGAGATGAGTCCCATGGCTGCGGAGACAGTGCCCAGAAGAACCTTCCCCTCCCCTCGGAACTAGCGCTCTTCGTGGGAGAGGCGTCATTAAACATCACCGACAGTGAACCCGCGACAGGTCAGCTTGACAGGAAGACGTGGCTGTATGCATTAAGACCCTTACTTACTTTACGCATAGACACGCTTAACATGTTCAGTCACACAGTAGACTGTAGACACTGTAGAGTGTAGACACTGTAGAATGTTATAGTAAAATTGTGGACTTTTTTTTTACGAATTAGGAAATATTCTGTTAAGATTATGAGTGCCTGTGAACTAAATGCACACTGTGGAATGTTTGTCATGTACTCCCGACAGATGTTACGATTATGAGTGCCTGTGAACTAAATGCACACTGTGGACTGCTTGTCATATACTCCCGACAGATATTACTAAAGAAACTGTTATTTTGTTACACAACTTATTAAGCATGTGAACATCACACGCACTTGGTCATCGTAGAATGTTAAATGCACCCGATAAAGTTTACTTACTATATTAATTTGATTATCCGTGACACATACGTCTGCTTGTCAACACTGCATACACTTATCCTTTGTAGAAACTTTCTTCACCCCAACAACTTGTACACACTAAGAACGTCTGTTATACTACAACTGAGCATATAAACCAGTCAACTTCGTGTTAATTGGGAAAGTGGATTTTGACGACTAGTGAATGCAGTATAGTTAAAGGACGAAAATGATGTATATCCATTTTGCTCTATACAATACTTTTTTCTGTTTAAGCAAAAAAAAAGTAGACTTGGTGTAAATAACTGTAAAAAATCTGGGTTTAAAAAAAGATTCTGCTGAATAAAGTTTGCTTTGGGTTTTTATTTTTTGCTTATATGATGTAAGAGAGAGACAAAGGAGTGGGCTTGCGTGCGCACGCACTTATGTGTGTGTGTGTGTGTGTGTGTGTGTGTCTGTGTGTGTGTGTGTGTGTGTGTGTGTGTCTGTGTGTGTGTGTGTGTGTGTGTGTGTGTGTGTGTGTGTGTGTGTGTGTGTGTGTGTGTGTGTGTGAGGGAGAAGGAGGGTGTGTAACCGAGTTAAAATTATTTTTTATTGAGGGACAGAAAATAAGCTTTGCATCTCTTTACATCCTACTCTCATGGAAGACAGGAAACAAGAATAAGAATCAGTATAAAAGTCAACCATACTCCGCGTGCAACAATCAATTAACGTTTTACTTTCTTTAACCCTTTCGCCGCCAGCCATTTGTCAGCCAAACAATTCCATTAAACTTAACTGGGTATACAAAAACAAGCGCGAAATCGCAATAGTTTGTGGCACGCGATCTATTTTTACCACTCCAATCATGAGTCACCTCCCCTGGCTTTTCAATAATTTTAATCTGTAAACCAGAATGTTATCTCTGCACCATTTCGTAACTTTTTATATCTTTTGGAAAACATTTAAAACTATGTATCCTACTTATACTCATCAAAAGAAGCACCGCATACTCGTCGTGTCTGTTGTAGTGTCTGTATTACGTATGTTTATTATTTTGTACGCTTTTAAAATACATCATTTTAAAGAGCGGCCTCAATTTGAAGTGTAGCCTCGATTTGAAGTGCGACAATTTTGTCAAAATGTGCGACAATTTTGGACCGACCGACCGACCGACAAAATGAGTTATAGGTTTGTGGCTTGAGCCACAAACAAAAATATATCTGCAATATTGGGGATTCCTCTGTGACATGTATAACGTAAGGCCTATCCTTACCTCTCAAAATTATGAAAATGGGCTCTTTGGATAACAGACCCTGGTTTGATGCCTTTTCGTAATAAAGAAAATATGGGCATTAAATCATTGTGACGCTAAAATGCGACATTGGCAGTGAAAGGGTTAACACGTGTGAATAAGACTCCAGCAAAAAAAGAAGAAGCTGTAAATACAACCAACCAAATTTTCAAAATGGAAGACACTGATACTGTGCAAACCTTTTTCAAATGACACCACTCAGATTACTCGCTCAACTTGATCTTGAAGTGGCGTTGTTCTTAAGATGTTATAAACAGCGATTAAGGAAAGCCTATTTTGGGGTTTAGAATACAGAAGATACACATTTTTAACCAAATGATGACTCCGGCTAATATTCAAAATTTGATAGATTGAATTATCAACTTGACATTTCAGTCGCAAAATCTGGACATGGATAATTTAGCGTAACATTATATATCTGATTTAGAGTTTTGGTGTTGAAGGTCACGCAATAATCCATACGAAGCCATTTATGTAAGCTACAAACTCCATTGAAACCCAAGAGCTCTTCGTCGCTGTTTACAAAACCGTTAGAGAACACGACCAGTCGAGTTCTCTGCAAACAACATTGGGAACACAAGAGCACTCCTAACTAACTTTTCATACAGACGTTGTGGGAAAAGTAGGGGGAGGGTGTTGACCATGGCTGGTTTATGCTGAGTTGCTGATGTTGCTGTTCCCTGACTTAACCCTTTCACCGCCAGCCATATTTCAGCCAAAAAGCTCCATTAAATTTACATGGATAGAGAACAAAATCCATCTGCAGTATTGGGGGATTCTTCTGTGACATATCTAAAATAAGGTCTACCCTAACTTCCCAAAACTAAGACAATAGGGTCTTTGGATAATAGACCCCAATTTGATGCCTTTTAGTGACATAGGTGTTAAATCACTGTGGTGCTAAAATGCGACTTTGGCGGTGAAAGGGTTAAAGACTCCAGGGATCATCCCAACAGCCGAAGCACTTGAACACTATGGTACAAATGCACCAGCTAGGGATGAGAACATTACGTGTGTGACCGGTTTTTGATTACCCCGCCACGTGGGCAGCCACAAACCGACTTCGGAGCAATGTTGAGTTGACATTGGTGCTGTAAACCTGGCACCTTGGTATTAACGTGTAAAGTCCTACCAGATACATTATAATGCCAAAATATCCCCTATGGTGTCGGCTGGATGTGAATACTGGACCCGCCCGTTTGTCTCTTGATTCTAAACACGAGTGGACTGCCAAGCGTTGACTTTTGAGTCATTCCCTTCATTGCCCATTTCTAGCTATCATTCATGCATGCTATGGTTTTTCGTGGTGTCTGTAATGTGATTTGATGTGACGCGTGTGTGTGTGCGCGTGCAAACGCGCGTGCGTGTTTGTGTGTGTGTGCGTGTGTTTATTTGGGGGTGGGGTTGTAGGACGGTGAAGAGAATGGACGTGCAGAATTTAAATCCATGTTGATAACACACACACACACACACACACACACACACACACACACACAGAGAGAGAACGCGCGCGCACACACACGCACACACATACATACACACGCGCACACACATGCACACACACACACACCGCATACACACCACGCACAGAGAAAGAGAGAGAGAGAGAGAGAGAGAGAGAGAGAGAGAGAGAGAGAGAGAGAGAGAGAGAGAGAGAGAGAGAGAGAGAGAGAAACAATAAATGGATAGACAGACAAACGAACTATAGATAAACAGACACACAGAAAGACATGTATACATTCAGAAAGGCAGACAGACGCAGTGGTTGGTTGACAGACTTCACGCAGGCCTGCTGACAGAGACAGAGTGAAAAATAGAACGAAAGACTGTTCAAGAGACACCCAGACACTAAGGTGCTCACTCACACACACACACACACACACACACACACACACACACACACACACACACACACACACACACACACACACACACACATATATATATATATATATATATATATATATAT
>CM065683.1:53828253-53835753 GCA_017654935.2 Phymorhynchus buccinoides | reverse complement strand
CCATGTGTTTCCCCCAGAGTATGTCAAGCTGGATTTGAACAGATCGTTATGGGGCTTAGGAAATGAAAGCTTATGAGTATGTCGATTTTCATTTAATGTAAAGGAACTTATTATTTTATTTGGGGCTGTTCCGTTTACGATGTTGTACATACATAGGCTTTGTTTAAGAAAAGTCTTTCTTTAAACGAGGATGTGTATGTGCAATTATTGTGTAGACGTGGACATTTAAAGCTCTTTTGCGCACTAGCACTATCCCATAACGTGCATGCGTAATTTATAAGAGGTTGTGTGTGTGTGTGAGTGAGTGTGTTTGTGTATGATTCATTGATATATTCTGGCTCCACATCAGTCGTCATCCTATGTTTTACTAGCAAATCTTATGAAATAGTATGGAATGTTGCCATGTGGATATCAGCCTTTGTCGATAATAGCTAGCCTACTAGATTTAATATTGTACAACGCACAAGCAGCCGTGAGACATGGACTTTTTCGTTTAAGTTTTACAGATTCGTTATTATTTGTTCAGTGTTTCTGTGGGCATGTAGTTATCTTGTAATGATTCCCGATCAATTTCTGTCGTTGGATTTATTGATCAGTGCTAAGGCATTCACGAATGGTTCCATGAAGAAAGAGAATGAGTGTGGCACAGAGAGAGAGAGAGAGAGAGAGAGAGAGAGAGAGAGAGAGAGAGAGAGAGAGAGAGAGAGAGAGAGAGAGAGAGAGAGAGAGAGAGAGAGAGAGAGAGAGAGAGAGAGAGAGAGAGAGAGAGAGAGAGAGAGAGAGAGAGAGAGAGAGAGAGAGAGAGAGAGAGGAGAGAGAGAGAGAGAGAGAGATTCTTTTACATCACTAATTATAAATCTGCTAACACTAATTCTAGAACTACAAGTTTTCTATTAATGCAACCACTGCTGCTGCTGCAGAAAGCTTATAATATTAATCTTGAACAGTGTTTGGGTGCAACTTCTACTACTGATTTCTACTACACAGTATTACTATTGTTACGACTCACTCCAATGTGCAAAACGACAAAGAAAAAGGATAGTAAGAGGAATAGAAGAAATGTGTTTTCAAAATAAAACAAGAGGCAAAGCCTTCAAGGCTCACTCGCTGTGTGATTTTGGAGATAGATCTAAATGCCAGATTGTGTTCGTTCACATAAACTCTATGCCAAAAACAGACCAAAAACAAATCGATTTGCATATTCTGTAAAACATAATGGATACTGGACACTAAGAAATTGGTTAGTATGTGTTCTCACTTTATGGTTTGGGAGAAATATCTAATTGTCAGCTTGTTCACTTTTGAATACACTCCAAAGGTCAAGGTCAAAGGGTACAATTTATATACTGGACACATCAGCTTGATGTGACATACCACCGTACAAATTTGTAAGCGATTCTGCGCAGCAGTTCATGTGATATTGCCGCAGACAAAGATCCAAGGTCAAAGGTGAAGGTCATCATGGTCACCAAGGTCAACGATACTTAGCATTCCATATCATCCTAAGCTATTCTACCTACTTGCCAAATTAGGAAACTATATCTGCCATAATGTAAAAGATATGGCCAAAGCAAATAATTGAAGATGTTCAAGGTCAATGTTAAGGTCAAGAGGGTAAAGTCATCACCAAGCATAGCATATCACCGCTAATACTGTAATACACCAACATGCGAAATTTGGGGACTTAACATTGTAAAATGTGAAAGATGTGGCCAAGACAAAAAATGGCACTGTGAAGGTCAAAGACCAAGGTTGTTTGGTTACTTTTATCATGCAAATTATCTTTCTTGAAAGCTTGCATAAATATCGATGTGTATTTTTAAAAGTTTGAACAATGTATGCCTTCTCATTCCCGAGAAAGAAAAAAATACAGCATTAAAGTAATTAGGACCACGGACGCAACACATACACATAGGGGAAGACGGGGTAAAAAGCGCATGGGCGGGTAAGAAGCCCACCCCAATTATCTCATGAAATAAAGAACATTTCAGTCAAATTTGCCCATGAGACGAATGCTATACATTAACGCTCGTCTCATGGGCAAAATGAGACTGAAATTTGCTTCATTTCATGAGATAATTGGGGTGGGCTTCTTACCCGCCCATGCGCTTTTTACCCCGTCTTCCCCTACACACGGACACACAACCGAACAATCGTGACAACATAACTTCGCTAACACGAGTGAGCAACAAACAAACAAAATGGAATGAATACAATCGCTTAGTAATTCTGAAAATGGAATGATGATGGGAGTAAGGAAGGGAGTGTAAAAGCAAAACAACAAGTGCAACGCCGAGCGGCTGCAAAGTCCCCTCGCAGCATCGCCGAGCTACTCCGAAATCGGAATGTGACGGCTGTACACATACATAAAAACGCATCAAAACAGCACGTAACTACATAAAAACGCATGAAAACAGCACGAAACCGAATAGTTTTTGATATATAGCCTTAGGGTTCGGACCCGTGATTTGAGCGCGCGCGATCATGCGCACACGAGCGCACAGAAAAATTCATGACAACTGTGTTATAGACCATTCATCAAAAAATATTGTGAAAACACTGCATTGAAATACATGCAAAACTTCGCGAGATATTAGCGATTATGTGTTTTGGGGTTTGAACCCCGTAACTGGCGCGACCTTGAAACTAAATACATCAGTGGATAGCTTGCATCTTGGCAAACTAGTATACCAAATTTGATGATGATAGACTGAATAGTTTTTGAGAAAAACGGACGAATAGCCGGACGGACGGACGGACGGAGGCACGCCGGAGGCACGGACGGATCAGACAGAAACAATAGCTCCCCGAACCTTCGGCTCGGGGACTAATAATGAGTGATAGAATAGGGGAAGGGCGGGGATGGAGGCAGGGCACAGTGAGATAGGGGATGATACCGGGAACCCGGGGGGAACAGTTTAAAGACCCCACACGTCACGTGTCACATCCCCTCTTATGCTTGGAAGATTTCTTAAGATTCTTTACTAGCTATAAGAGGGAAAACACGTACAAAACGTGATTTTGACACGTGACGTGCGGGGTCTTTAAAATGCGCCTTTTGTTGTGCGCCAGACCATGACGGGTTCCCACTGGTCTCGGATTGTGAGTTCTTTGGATATGAAAGGGATGGTGCCTGCAATCAATCACACACGAATGGTGTTCGATCGAGCTATTAGTTGAAATGATCGTGCGCGTACGTTTATCATCTCTCTCTCTCTCTCTCTCTCTCTCTCTCTCTCTCTCTCTCTCTCTCTCTCTCTCTCTCTCTCTCTCTCTCTCTCTCTCTCTCTCTCTCTCTCTCTCTCTCTCTCGCGATTGTATTCATTCCATTTTGTTTGTTTGTTGCTCACTCGTGTTAGCGAAGCATCCTTCAACAAACTAATGAAGAACTACCTAATGAACAAACTCCACTGACAATGAACAATGAAAACTCCCCCCCTCTCTCTCTCTCTCTCTCTCTCTCTCTCTCTCTCTCTCTCTCTCTCTCTCTCTCTCTCTCTCTCTCTCTCTCTCTCTCTCTCTCTCTCTCTCTCTCTCTCTCTCTCAATATTTCATCAGGTACGTAACATTCGCAAAAAACGACTTATTTTATAGTTTTTTACCCAACAGTATCCTCTTTAACAAATAGCATTAAACCACTGCTGCTGACTCCAATGGACTAACATAAATAAATATTGAACGTATGCACTGTTATTTATCATGATGCCTACATGTGTTTACTTTTTCACTCTTAAATATTTTGCGCATCTAACATTACCTTGATTTGATCTGTCATGTATAAAGGTATGTTAAAATTGGCTATGTTAAATATAATTAAGTTTGATTTAATAATGTGTATGTGTTTTATTCTAATTTCTTCATTTTACAGACAAGTGTGTAATGTTGGCTTAGGCTTGATTTTCTCATGTTATATATAAAAATATTAGTGTCGTTTTTTATATTTGTTAAAAATGATGATGAAACGTATGATTTATTTTGCTTGTCTGTTAGTTGAATGTATATTTGAAACTTGAGTGTATAAGGTAGGATTAGGTTTGATTTTGTCGAGTGTATATGCTAATTTACAAATTAGTGCATGTAAAAAATAAATACTTATATAAAGTAAGAATAAGTTCGATGATGTCATGGATATGTATTTACTATGATTTTATAACGTGTGTGTGTTTACTATTAGGTTTATTTTTTAGTTGAATATGCGAAGTAGGCCTACAAGTAACTAGGCTCGACTTTGTCATGTATCAGTGTTTATAATGTTATGATTGTTAAAGCTATGCTTCCCTCTCTCACTCAGTCTATCTATGTCTGTCTCTGTCTCTGTCTCTCTCTCTCTCTCTCTCTCTCTCTCTCTCTCTCTCTCTCTCTCTCTCTCTCTCTCTCTCTCTCTCTCTCTCTCTCTCTCTCTCTCTCTCTCTCTCTGTGTGTGTGTGTGTGTGCGCGCGCGCGCGAGTGTGTGTGTTTAGTGTCATAAAATAATTATTTAGTATACAAATTTAGTTTTTTTCATTTTTAGGCTTATATTGTTATATTTTGTCTATTGTTAATGTTTATATTTATGTAACGAAAAGTGTTTCTTTGATATTATTGTATTGGGGATCCTGTATGATGAGAGAGAGAGGGAAAGAGATAGAGAGAAGGGGGGCAGAGAGGGGGAGAGGGGGGGGGGAGAGAGAGGGGGGGGGAGAGGGGAGGGAGAGAGGGGGAGAGGGGGGGGAGGGAGAGAGGGAGAGGGGGAGGGAGGGAGAGAGGGAGGGGGGAGAGAGAGAGTATGGGCCGTGTGTACGCACGTATTAATTGGTGCATTCCTTCCTGTTACTGTTTACATTTTTATTAGTTTTTGTGAGTGTGATGTGTTATCAGAGAGTGACAGTGTTGGCGAACGAGGGTGGATGTCTTTGTGAGTGAAAATCATGTTATCGTTACTTTATTTCTTTGCATTCGAATGTTGGTGGTATGACTTTCTTGTTGATTTTAATTAATGTTTTCCATCTTTCATTGTTGCTTTTGTAACGCGCAACGGGCATACTACTATGTTTAGCACTATATGAATTATTATTATTATTATTATTATTATCATTATTATTATTATTATTATTATTATTATTGCTACTATTATTATTATAGGATTGGGTTTTATTTTGCTATGTATAAGTGTTTATTCCAAAATGTGTGTATGTTAAAAATGAGTATGTATAATAGGATTTGTTTTATTCTGTCATGTATATGTGCTTACATTTACGTTTGATGTATTTTTAAGATTAGTATGTAAAATGGGCTTAGGCTTGATTTTATTATGTGTATCGGCTTTAAATTTAAAATGTGTAGGTTACATGTTATGAGTATGTAAAATAGGATTAGTCTTAATTTTGTGATGAGTTAAGTTTTACTTATGTGCATGTTAAAGACGAGGACTAGAAAGTAGGCTTAGGCTTGATTTCGTTATGAGTAGTATTTATTTTTTAATATGTGTATTCGCTTGCAAACAATATGACTTGGTCTGCTTTTGTTACGAGTGTGTGTTTACTTTTTAATTTGTTTATGCTACAAATGAATAATGTAATATAGGAATAGGTCTCATGTTGCCATGGGTACGTACATGTATTTACATTTTAAATTGTGCATGTTAAGATGAGTAGGTAAAGTAATATTATGTTTGACTTATTATGTGCATGGGTTTCTTTTCAAATAAGTACATTTTAATGATGAAGTATGATTGAGGTATTTTTTTATATATGTTTGTGCACTTCTTTGAGTGTGAAAAGTAGGATTGGGTTTTATTTTCCCGTGTGTATGCGCTTACTTCACACATTTTGAATGTTAATAATGAGTATAGTTAATAATAATAGGTTTGATTTTGTTATTGATGTGCTACAATATAGGGATGTTTTTTGCATGCTTTATATTACTTTGTATGTGTTTATTTTCGTTTTCCATTTTCTACTTTTATAAATGTATTCTGTCCAGAGGGCTGGATGTAAAAAAGCATGTTATTGCTTACTCCATTACCCTCTATAAATAAAATTCAATCAATCAATCAATCAATCTCTCTCTCTCTCTCTCTCTCTCTCTCTCTCTCATACAAAAGCAATGTCTGGACAATTCTTCTAACGTTATGTTGTTGTTGCTGTTGTTGTTGTTGTTGTTGCTGTTGTTGTTGTTGTTGTTGTTGTTGTCGTACCCTGGCTTAAAGACTCCAGGGATCATCCCAACAGCCCGAAGCACTTGAACATCATGGTATAAATTCACCAGCTAGGGATGAGAACATTTACATGTGTGACCGGTTTTTTTTATTACCCCGCCACGTGAACAGCCACACTCCGATTTCGGAGGATTGTGGACTGATGATGTTATGCTAGGCGCTTGGCATGGCTCAAAGACAATGCCAGCATAACTATGCAGAACATAACAACATTTTGATCTAGCCTTGGTGTTCTAGCTTATGTCTGACACAGCCTTATGCCAAGGCGTTTCTACTGTTGTAAAACAAAGAACCATTTGTTCTTTTTTCACATGCACATGAAACACTTATGGTGAGGAGGGTAGGAATCCCTATTGTTAAAAACTCGGGACTTTACTGTTGTTGCACTGCCTCCGGGCATTGCAGCCAGTATTGTTCCCACCATCTTTGTATTTACAAATGTCCCGTATGTGTCTATGACCGAGAGGACGTAAAACACCATTTTTCATTCGAAGGTAGGAATCCGTTGTATTTAGCAACACGATTGAGGCGCATAAAATTCTAGTAACGCCTTGTTCAGATGGACGCGAGTGGCCACAAATTCAAATTCAAGTCAGGTCAAGTCAAAATTTTATTTAAAGATGGACATTAAATAAGCAGACATACATGCTTTTTCCCAAATACTTTATTGTCCATGTAAAACAAAACAAGTTTAACACTTTCACCGCCAAAGTCGCATTTTAGCACCACAGTGAGTTAACACCTATGTCACTAAAAGGCATCAAATTGGGGTCTGTTATCCAAAGACCCTATTGTCTTAGTTTGGGGAAATGAGGGTAGACCTTATTTTACATATTTCACAGAAGAATCCCCAATACTGCAGATGGATGTTATTCTCTACCCAGGTTAATTTAATGGAAATGTTTGGCTGAAATATGGCTGGCGGTGAAACGGTTTTAAAATGGAAATTTTCCTTCACACAAAACGTGCCAGCAGAATATAGGCTTAAACAAACAGATTAAGTTTAACACACACACACACACACGCACGCGTACACGCATGCACACGCACACGCGCACGCACACACACACACGCACACACACACACACACACACGCACACACACACACACACACACACACACACACACACACACACACACACACACACACACACACACACACATACACACACATACACACACATGTGTGTGTGTAGGGGGGGGGGGGGTATTTCTCCCGCTCGGCGACTCTACAAAAGCTGCAAAAAAGATACGATTTCAGTTCGTATGTCATGCTGTTTTCTAGTGTACATGTGCTCGTGTGG
>CM065683.1:53798253-53825753 GCA_017654935.2 Phymorhynchus buccinoides | reverse complement strand
GAACAAAACGCCACGCGAACTATCGGCAAACGAAGGGTGTTTCTTAGACCGTTTTTGCCTATTTAAGCGAGCGCAACGTAACGTTAGCCCTTGTGAAACGGACCCCTGAACTAAAGGCTAAAGGGCCAGCCACACTGCATGCGATTCAACCCCAATACGATACGATTGTGACGATGTCAGTGTGTCATGATTCACGCGAAATACTTCCGTCTATGAATAATTCTCAGCTGTTTTCGTTCACTATACTACTCGTGTAGACCCCAGTACACGAATCAAATAAAATGTCTGATAAAAAAAAACCACCCATAGATATTTCATTAGATTCGTGATAAGCGCGTTGAGCGGCTTTAACCCTTTCGCCGCTAGCCATTCGTCAGCCAAAATCAGTTTACCATTAAACTTACCCAGATAGAGAATAGATTCCGTGTGCAATATTGGGGATTCCTCTGTGACATGCATAAAATAGGGCCTATCCTTACCTCCCATAATTAAGAACATAAGGTCACTGTATACCAGACCCTCATTTGATGCCTTTTAGTGACATGGGTGTTAAATCCGCATTGTGGTGTCAAGGGGCGACAGTGGCGATGAAAGGGTTTTAACCCTTTCACCGCCAATGTCGCATTTTAGCACCACAATGGCTTAACACCCATGTCACTAAAAGGCATCAAATCAGGGCCTGTTATCCTAAGACCCTATTTTCTTAATTTTGGGAGGTAAGGATAGGCCTAATGTTATATATATCACAGAGGAATTCGCAATATTGCAGAAATATTTTTTCTCTACCCAGTTAAGTTTAATGGTATTTTTTTGGCTGAAAAATGGCTGGCGGCGAAAGGGTTAAGGTAATGCGCTTGATAAGTTTTCTGGATAAATAAATACGGGGGACTACAAACATAGTGAACAAAACTTAGTAGAATTTCGTCAGATTCATTTAGGCAGTAGAATTTCACGTGAATCATGCCTCTCAAATCAGTGTCAAAATCGTACCGCAGTGAATCGATTCGTATGCAGTGTGGCTGACCCTTTACACTTGGCTTACAATTATTCATTAGAAATCAATTGCTTGAGGGTGGGTGTTTTTTTTATGTTTGAATGCCCGTTTTAAGACGAGGTTTGCATCTGCGAAAGGTGATGGTCAGAAAAAAGACATGAAAAAAAAATGGTTTCTCTGCTTGGATTGATAATTTCGTTTTTCCAATCCTACTGGATTATTCCTAACATGATATCCTAACTATAACAGAAAATATAATTTGTCAGTAACTTTTACAACAATCCTGTTTAAATGGAATTCAATGACAGACAAAAATCAGTTTACAAACAGAAAGTTTTGCACATGAGGACTATTCATCTTGTTATTGTTAGTTTGTCACCATTCGTCTGTATTTTGATTATCTTAATCTAGCCAATACAGTGTTCAAGAGAATATTGTTTGCATATGTTCGAACAGCGGGGGAGAGAGAGAGAGAGAGAGAGAGATGAGAGAGAGAGAGAGAGAGAGAGAGAGAGAGAGAGAGAGAGAGAGAGAGAGAGAGAGAGAGAGAGAGAGAGAGAGAGAGAGAGAGAGAGAGAGAGAGAGAGAGAGAGAGAGAGAGAGAGAGAGAGAGAGAGAGAGAGAGAGAGAGAGAGAGAGAGAGAGAGAGAGAGAGAGAGAGAGAGAGAGTTTAAAAAAAAAGTCAAAAATATTTTAATTGTTAGGCCTCTGGCCCATAACAATGGAGTTCACAAAAAAAGTATTACATATATATATATATGAGCAACAACGAAAAAAAGAATAGACACCAAAAAAAACCAACAAAAACACGTATTATATGCAAACACAACATAGATACAAACATTCATCATGCATGTATAATATCTTTTCGCAAGGCGAGAGCTCTATGAATAAATAATGACGTCTTAATAATAATGCTAGGATTTTGATTACATAAAATCAATGTGAGTCTGAAAGATGAAGGATGTTTATAATATTTTGCTGGAATTAGTTCTCTTCTTAAATCATTATATTTAGGACATATAAATAGAAAGTGAATTTCAGTCTCAAGAGTTGTACAGCAAAAAGGACAATGATCTTTACTTTTGTCTAAACGTGCCTTATATTGTAAGAAATTACAGTTACAATGTAATTGCAGACATTCCCATTCGAAATCTAGCAATATCTTTACGAACAAAGAAATTTGTTTAAAGTGTGTAAATACGGCTTCATTGAAACTGTTGGATTAAGTATACAATACCCTTGAAAGAAATCATGACTTTGCAATACAGAGGACCAATCCTGCTTAAAACAGTCCACAAGCCTTTGCTTGAATTCTTTCAGAAACAATTGCCTATTCCCCACCCCTTGTGCTTCCCATACCACCCCCAACCCATACTGATACATACATCCCGAACACGGCAAGCCCATGTGACATAGTTTTGTCTTTGCAGATGTAATAACATATTGTATGCTTTCCTTGGAAACCTGTAATTATCCATAGTATCCATATCCAGAGAGAGGAGAGAGAGAGAGAGAGAGAGAGAAGGAGAGAGAGAGAGAGAGAGAGAGAGAGAGAGAGAGAGACTCCTAGGAGAGAGAGAGAGAGAGAGAGAGAGAGAGAGAGAGAGAGAGAGAGAGAGGAGAGAGAGAGAGAGAGAGAGAGAGAGAGAGAGAGATTGATTGATTGATTGATTGAAATTTGTTATTGATTGAATTTTATTTATAGAGGGTAATAGAGTAAGCAATAACATGCTTTTTTTTTTGCATCCAGCCCTCTGGACAAAATACATATATAAAAGTAGAAAATGGAAAACGAAAATAAACACATACAAAGTAATATAAAGCATGCAAAAAACATCCCTATATTGTAACACATCAATAACAAAATCAAACCTATTATTATTAACTATGCTAATTATTAACATTCAAAATGTGTGAAGTAAGCGCATACACACGGGAAAATAAAACCCAATCCTACTTTTCACACTCATCTTTAAACATTCAAAATAGAGAAGTGCACAAACATAAAAATAAAAAAAAATACCTCAATCATACTTCATCATTAAAATGTACTTATTTGAAGAAACCCATGCATATAACAAGTCAAACATAGTATTACTTTACCTACTCATCTTAGCATGCACAATTTAAAATGTAAATACATGTACCCATGGCAACATGAAACCTATTCCTACATTCCATTATTCATTTTTAGCATGAACATATTAAAAAGTAAACACACACTCGTAACAAAAGCAAACCTATTCATATTATTTGCAAGCGAATACACATATTAAAAAGTAAATACTGCTCATAACGAAATCAAGCTTGAACCTACTTTCTAGTCCTCATCTTTAACACACACATAAGTAAAACTTAACTCATTACAAAACTAAAACTAATCCTTATTTTACATACTCGTAACATGTACACATTTTGAATGAGAGAAAGAGAGAGAGAGAGAGAGAGAGAGGGGTGGGGTGGAGAGAGAGAGAATGAATGAATGAATGAATAACTTTTATTTTCTGAGGATAATAGAGTAAGTATAAATACTTTTTTTCATCCAGTCCTCACAAAACAAAAAAGGAAAACAAAATCAAAGCAAAGAATTCAATAAATAAGAAAGGCATGCAAAGCAAAGAAAACGAACACACATTATCATCAAAGCAGGCACATTATCAATATAAACAGACACATAATAAATTCAGCATTATTCATAAATACTTAAGAAATGGGATGTGGAGGGGCCGAAAATAAGTGAGTATCTAGGAACAAAACAAAACATGAAGTAAGAAAAATAAGAAGAATAGGAGGGGGAGGAGGAGTAAAGAAGAAAGTAATGAGAGGGGGGATGTAGAGAAAGAAATGATAGAGCGAGACAGCAAAGACATAAACGGAAAGCTGAGGGAGAAGGAGTAAAGGAAGGAGAGAGAGATGGAAGGAGGACAAACAGAGAGAGAGAGAGAGAGAGAGAGAGAGAGAGAGAGAGAGAGAGAGAGAGAGAGAGAGAGAGAGAGAGAGAGAGAGAGAGAGAGAGAGAGAGAGAGAGAGAGGTAGGCTGACAGACGAACAGACAAAAGAGTATGGATAAAGAGAATGAGAGAGAAAGAGGAAGGGTACATGTAAGATTTAAAAAAATATATGCATACTGAATTGTTTTGATAACACAATAATGGTATCAAAGTTATTATATTCACAATGAAGAACGTAGCCCCTCTCTCTCCCCCCCCCCCTCCCTCTCTCTCTATCTCTCTCTAACCCCCACCCCCACCCCCTCTCTCTCGTTGCACACAAACATGCACACAACACAGCACAAACACACACACACACACAGATGCGCGCACACGCACGCAAACACACACACACACGCACACGTGCATTCATACAATTCATAAACATCAATATTAAGGTTATTCAAAAGTGTCTCAATGACATCCTTTGTACATGTGAAATATATTAAGCCACATTTTGTAAGCAGGGACTCCTCTTCAAATATTCATCAAAATTAGATAGAAGTGACACTATTATTGGAACATCTTAATCATACTATTTTAATGCATTTCAATACATTTCAGGGGTTAATGACAAGTTTTCATTGCTCATAAGATAATTAAAAAATGATGTTTTAAATCTTCCAAAATTTGGTTCAGCTTTTAAATAAATAGGAAGCTTATTCCATAACCAGCTACCAGAATATGAAAGGCTCGATTTAAACAGTGTTATGGAGGGCAGTGGTAGATCAATTCTATGACTGTGCCTAAACTCGTTGATTGTGAACATACCACTTATTGAAGATGGACAGTTTCCGTGTAAAATCCTATGCATTAAGATTCCTTTATTGAACAGTAGTTTGTATTTGAGCGGAAGAATATTTGAAGATGCATAGTCAGAAATAGTTAAAGTTGATTTATTTAATGTTACTCTAATGGCACGTTTATGAGCACTGACTAATGGTTTCAGTGAGTTGTCACTTGTCAAGTCCCAGAGGGTAGATGAATAGTCTATGGCAGACTGAATAAATGAATAGAAAAACATTTTCCGAGCATGAAAGCTGAGAAAGTGTTTTATTTTATTAAGCTGATAAACTTAGAGAGAGAGAGAGAGAGAGAGAGAGAGAGAGAGAGAGAGAGAGAGAGAGAGAGAGAGAGAGAGAGAGAGAGAGAGAGAGAGAGAGAGAGAGAGAGAGAGAGAGAGAGAGAGAGAGAGAGAGAGAGAGAGAGAGAGAGAGAGAGAGAGAGAGAGAGAGAGAGAGAGAGAGAGAGAGAGAGAGAGAGAGAGAGGCGAACAGACAGAAAGTTAGACAAACATGCAGACACAGATTGACTGACGGTTAGAAAGACAGATAAAGAGAGGTTGAGAAAAGAAAGGAAAATGTCATTGCCACCTGAAGAAATTACTGGCAAATTGCAGATCAGTATGCATGCATGGAATAGAATGCTTTATGATGATTGAACAAACATGATTAATATGCATGGAACAGAATGCGTTATGATTGAACAAACATGATCAATATGCACGGAATAGACTGTTTATAACAATACTCAATACTAGCCTATGATATTCGTCGTTCATCTGATAGCAAACACAACCGTGTTCATCTTGTGAAGGCATATAAGCATGCAGGCTTTTTTGCATGTTTGTGTGCTTGCCCGAATGTTCACCCTTCTCCCTTACCCCGCCCTTTCTCCCCATTATCTCCTAAAGAAACCCGGTGTGGCATTCTCAAAATGGATTTGTTCTCAACATGTCTGCGCATGTGCGAAGAGCTAGGAATAGGGTTAGGGTTAGGGATAGGCTTCGGGTTAGGGTTAGGGTTAGGAATAGGGTTTAATGTTTAGGCCGGTGATTCACTTATTGCAGTTTTGAGGTGCATTATATCTTCATTTCTAAAAAATTATTATCATATCAGTCCTTTTTGCTCATAGCTGTTTAACTGAAGGCGAGCTGCATCCAATATCAGCAAGTGTCAAGTTTGATGGCTTCCCAAGTGCTTTGCTGTCATCAAACCCAGGGGGTGCTGATTACAGCCTAAATAAATAGACAGGCTAGGGAAAGGAGGGCTCGCTGTTAGACCAAGTTGTATATACAGATGTATAGGTTATAAAGGTTTTTGGATGTCTCTAAATTTAGACAAGAAAAAACCAAACATAATCAGTCATGGTTAACCTTTTCTAGTCCGGCTTCTTGTTATGATTATGCATAGTATTTGAGGTTTCTCTCGCTTTCTAAAGATTTTTGTTGTTACAATTTTGTGTGTGTTGGGATTGGTTTGGGATTAGTTTTCAATAGGCATACTTTTTATTGCTTTCTGAAACTGCAACATTCAACTGAATGAGGTTTCTTCTGATTCAGTCTCATCTCCTTCCCCTTCACTCCATCCGTCTCAAATCTGCTGGCCAACGTTCTTTTTCCTGTCAAGCACCATCTCTTTGGAATTCTCTGACTTCTCCTCTCCGACACTCCAACTCAATCTCATCATTCAAAACCTCTCTTAAACCCCATCTTTTTCCTGCAGGACCAACAATAATCCATCAAGTGTCCCTCCCTCCCTCCCCCACCCCTCTCCCCCCTCGGCTACCCTCCTTGTCCCTTCAATGTAATTAAAGCAGGCATGTCCTCGGAAAAGAACCGATCGGGCCCCCATTTTAAAAAAAAGTCTTTTCCCCCAAAAGGAGCCAGAATGGTCAACATACTGACCGTGGGCCCTGAAAGAAGAAGAACAAGAAGAGACAAAAAATGGGAAATAACTCCTACAAGCTTTCGTTTCTTTTCAAGTTCACTTATGTTTCCTGCCGTATCCAGGCAACACTGAGAACTATTTTGTTCACATCATTTTATGCTACTCTAAACAAATAAACTTCTTATACACAATAAAAATGAATAAGTTGCTTAGATTGAAAGGCTTCATTACATAATCAAAAGCGATATGCAGCCAATTTATCCGTTGCTGCAACGGACTATTTGAATTCGGAAGTACGTCCGCGTTTGAGAACGCTTCAAAATGGCAGCGATGTAGACTTTGAAGATTGAATGAATGTGAAAACAAATGTGAAGTGTTGTGAATAACTGCCAGCATGCCGACTTTAACGGAAGGCAGCAGGGTCGGCAGTGGCCCGCTGGCCATGAGTGTGAGTTTGGATGATATGGAGGAAGGAAGGCGCTCGCCGACCAACTTGTTGATTGATACCATGGAACTGGTGGAACCACGAAAACAAATGCATGTTCCAAACCACCTACTTGAAACAAGTGAGTCCATTGACCTTAGTGTGTGTGTGTGTGTGTGTTTTCTTTTTAAAGTAAACTATTGTGTACAATTTGTTCAAGCTCTACATGCATGTTTTGGGGGGGGGGGGGGGGGGGGGGGGGGGGGGGGGTTTAAATATTAAATTATTAAGGAAATTAGACATCAGTAACTGAGTAAGCTGCTCACTGCTGGATTACACTTTTAGTTTTACAGTGATAATCTGTTCTATGACGGAGCTGGTTGACCACATATTTCTTTGTTCCTTCCATCCGTATAGCGACCACAGTCACTGCAGGGCTATTCTGTTGCAACATTTTTCATTTGTGTGACACACACATTTGTGCCAATGCATGTGTTACATGGATGCACACACATGCACATCTATTCATGTGCACACGTACATGTGTGCATACACACACTCTCTCTCTCTCTCTCTCTCTCTCTCTCTCTCTCTCTCTCTCTCTCTCTCTCTCTCTCTCTCTCTCAAGATGACACACGCACATGCACACACACACACACACACACACACACACACACACACACACACACACACACACACACACACTGTGCTGTTAATGTTATAAAGACAGATGTGCATGTAGTGGTGTTTTGTATGAGCTCCTGGTTGTAATTTCTCAATTATGAAATAGTAAAGTTGGCTTGACAGAAAAAGTTGACTTGACACACATGTGCATACACACACATTCAACTTTCAAGTCTTCAAGTCTTCAATAAGTTCATATCACGCCGTCTCAGTAGACATTACAGTGACTTAAATCTTCAATGCATGAGGGCAATATGTGTTAGCTGTTATGCACATCTTTTAGCAAGACTTTTTTCAGTAGCTTACTACTTTTTGCTGATAAATTTTGTTCTCTGGGGCTAGAGCTTAAATTGCAGAAGAATGAAAAGTTGATTTCATAGTTATTTTGTCATCTTTTTCTAGAAGAAATAATCAGAATGACAGAAGTGTTAAGAGTTGACTCTGGATCTGGAGGTATGCGTCGCAGATGCCACTTCTGATGATAGACTCAATTATGAATCAAGCAGATCTATGTATTTTATAAAGTGTGTTGCATTGAAAGAAACTATACTACTGCAAAATTTTAATAATGTTTGTTTTGTACGCTTTACAATTCTTTGATTTCAGAAACCTTCACCAAGATTGGTCAGAATTATATGGTACACGTGAAGCCGGAAGTCATCCATTTTGACGGCTTTGAAGTCAATGAAAAGCATGTGAAAAAGCTGATCATTCTGAATGCTTCATCAGACGTACTGAGAATGCATCTGATTCCACCCCAGTCCAAATATTTCAGTATCAAGTATAAGAAAGGGGTAAGTGCACCTGTAGAGAGAGAGATTGAGAGAGAGAAAGAGAGAGAGAGAGAGAGAGAGAGAGAGAGAGAGAGAGAGAGAGAGAGAGAGAGAGAGAGAGAGACACAAAACAGAAATATAATGAGAGACAGACTGAGAAAAACAAGAATAAGTGTGACAACTTGCCAATGTATCATTGCTTGACTGCTTTGCCGACCTGTACATTTGACTAATGCTTCGAATTCATGATTTTGATACTAAATTGCAAACACAGGTTGTGTGGAGAATGCTGTTTGAACTTGGAGAACAAGTTCAGAAGTTGTCTAGGATCATATACAGATCATAAGACCTTACAAATCATCAAAAATGAGGTCTTATAAGGGAAGGGTATTATAAGGGAGGTAGTTTTAATACTTAAAAGAAGGGCAATGTCTCAGAGAAGTAGGTCTTATGTGGGAGGGAGTCTTATTATGGGAGGTCTTATAAGGGAGGTTCCACTGTAGTTTGATACTGAATTTATTATGCACACTATTGTCTCATGTGTAATCTGATGTCTTTCAGGATCGTATGGTTCCTGGTCTGACCCTGGAGTGCACAGTGGAATTCCAGCCTGATGAATGGCGCTACTACTATGATTGTATCAGGATCAACTGTCCGGTAACACTTCAGCATTATAATTTATATGACAATTGACATGTACATGATTGCCTTCAGCATTACCTCATATATAGTGTTAAATTGATGACTTGATTATTTTTGCCCATACACGAATTCCAACATGCATGCATGGATAAACACATTCCCACATACACACACACATACAAACACACACACACACACACACACACACACACACACACACACACACACACACACACACACACACACACACACACACACACTCTTAGCAATGTAACTTACCTGTTCACTCACTCACACTACACATAGACATGTATGTATACACTTTTTAGTTTACCCAGTAATTCTATGATATTCTTCTATCCTTGTTCCAGGGGGATGAGAACCTCATCATCCCCATCCATGGCTACCCCATCATGTCCACCAAGCAGTTCCCAAGAAACTTCACCTTCCCTGTCACAGCTGTGGGCAAAAGGTGTGTGTGTGTGTACACATGTGTGTGTGTGTGTATGTGTGTGTGTATATGTGGGTGCGCGTGCATGTGTGAGTGAGTGAGTGAATGTGTGTGTGTGTATGCATGCATGTGTGAGTGAATGTGTGTGCGTGTGCATGTGTGAGTGAGTGTGTGTGTGCACATGCGCATGTGTGTGTGTATGGGGGGGGGGGGGGGGGGGTGTTGTGAGATCAATCTACCCCTCTCTGGTATGAAATAATGAATGTGATAGATAAGGACACCAGTGGTGTCTGATTTGGAGAAGGTTTTCTTGTGTGTTTTTTATTTCAGTTCTAGCCAGGTGTTCCCTCTTAGATGCATGGCTCCTGTTGACTTTGAATTTGAACTGATCTACACTCAACCGCACCCTGCCTTCATCGTACATCCCATGTCAGGTGTGTTAGTGTGTGTGTGTGTTTGAGTATGTGTGTGTGTGTGTGTGTGAGTGTGAGTGTGTATGTGTGTGTGAGTGTCTCAGTGTGTGTGTGTGTGTGTGAGAGAGTGTGTGTGTGTGTGTGCGTGTGTGAACGCGCATGCATGCGTATGTGTGTGAGTGCATGTATATGTATGTGTGGGTGCATGCATGCGAAACCTGCATGCATGTGGGCGCATGTTTTGGCATGTTAAGTTTTCTATTAAATCTTGACTTGATTTTCATTTTGTTTCTGCATATATTGCCGTCCGCATGCAAAAGAGACATATATCAAAATTGGTCATCTTCGATGTGTTGGACTTACCAGTTGATCTAGACAAGCTGCATCATCTAACAAAGCTGTGAAACAACAATTTGCAAAGATAAAACACCAATTGTGACGCTAAATTAACAAAAAATGATGTAATTTGACCTGAAATCACTGAACTATTGAGTTTTCCATTCCTCATGTGAAGCGACGTCTTTCGACTTACGTCTCTTTTGCACGCGGGCAATGATATGTTTATGCCATGCATTGCCTTTTAAGAGGATCTCAAGGAGATCTTTTTTCTCCACTGATCAACAGGCATTGTTCCTGCCAACAGCGAAGTGGAGATCACTGTCACCTTTGCCCCCTTTGAGTTCCAGACCGCCTCAATGTCGGTGCAGCTGAGCATTTCGCAGTTCAACGCCAAGCCCATCCTCTGCAAATTCATCGGCACCTCCAAACCTGGCCTGCTCAAGTCAGTGCGGTTGTATTTTCGGTTTTTGTAGAATGTTTCTGTAACCCTTTCATTGCTACAATCGCTGAACAGCCACCGCAGTCAGAGCTCAGTAGCTGCTTGGTGTTACTGCCATTCTGTGATTCAGTTTTTGTTCTTCTGTCCATTGCCCTATTACCGTATTTTACGGACTATAAGGTGCACAACCAAAATTTTACACAAACTTCTTACTATATTATTAGTCATATTATAAGGCGCAGGTGTCTCAGTCTGGGAAAAAAGTATCGCTTTATAGTCCGAAAAATATGGTAGATTTGATCACATAAGTGAAGTATTACCTTTGAATAGCCGCTGGAATGAATGAAAGTCAGTTTAACGTCCTCCAACCTGGAACAGGTACATATGGGACCATAAAGATAGTGGGACAATCCTGGAGGTACTGCAATGCCAGGAAAGTCCCGGTGTTTTTTGAATGATCTATGTGATATTGATATAGCCGTTGGAGTAATTTCTTTTGTCTCCTTCTTCAATGCAGTGAAAACTTATAGCATTTGCTGTAAAGTTCAAAAGTTATAGCCTTGTTGATAATCTAATTTGCTTACCTGGTATGTAGCTGCTTCAAGCAAAGAGATATATAAATGGTGTTGAAAGGTTTACAGAGCATCTGTGTTAGTTTAATTGTTCTTACAAAGGCGTTCAGTGGGTGATCGTCAATACAACATGTAACTGTGTGATGTATGCCCCAAAAGGGAGAAGACTCTGACCCAGCTGACCCTGGACCACCCTGAAGTGCTGGACCCCCGCTGTGTGTCTCCCCTGGACAGAGCGCGCCACAACCGGCGCCTCAAGGTCAAGGTCAAAAAGGTGCCCCAACCACCCCCTGCTGTGAGTGACTCATTTGGCTTGCAACAGTCTATTAGTCGTTTGTTTTGTCTCACTTTTGTCAAATTGTTATTGATTGTTTTGTTTTTGGTTTACTTTAAATGTCAATGTTTATCCCTTTACAGGGGAGATGGTTTTGAAAGTAAGCCAGCTAATTGATTAAATGTTTTGAAATTAAAGGCCTTTTTGCATGTTGTTGTTATCATACGCTGGCTTAAAGACTCCAGGGATCATCCCAACAGTCCAAGTACTTGAACAGTATGGTACAAATGCACCAGCTAGGGATGAGAACATTACTATAGGTTGTTTGATGCAGAATGGAATGCTTGTTGTTTGTGACTAGCAGAAAAGCATTAAGTACAAAGGAATAGTTTCCTCAAACCATTAATAAACCATAGGTTGTTTGATGCAGAATGGAATGCTTGTTGTTTGTGACTAGCAGAAAAGCATTAAGTACAACGGGATAGTTTCCTCAAACCATTAATAAACCATAGGTTGTTTGATGCAGACACTTGAAATGCTTGTTGTTTGTGACTAGCAGAAAAGCATTAAGTACAACGGGATAGTTTCCTCAAACCATTAATAAACCATAGGTTGTTTGATGCAGAATGGAATGCTTGTTGTTTGTGACTAGCAGAAAAGCATTAAGTACAAAGGGATAGTTTCCTCAAACCATTAATAAACCATAGGTTGTTTCATGCAGACACTTGAAATGCTTGTTGTTTGTGACTGGCAGAAAAGCATCGAGTACAAAGGGATACAGTTTCCTCAAACCATCGACACACCCTATGCTGTGGGCCAAGTCCTCAACCAAGAGCCGGGAAAACTGAAAGTTAAAGATCTTAGAGACAGTGAGTTTATAAGTATAACTCTATGTATGTCAGGGCTCCCAGGGACCCCCATTCTATGAAGTACTAGAATTCTAGAGGACACTTTAAAAGAATGTGCAGCGGGTCCCGGGGATGCACTACAAAAATGAGCAATGCCACTGGGACCCTCTGTCCCGCCTCTTGGACTCTCTATACTGTAAGAGATAATACTTTCACTGTAAGTGAAGGAGTCCCTGGGACCCCTTGTTTTACAGGACGAATGGGAGCCCCCTGTGTGTGTGTGTGTGTATGTGTGTGTGTGAGCGTGTGTGTGTAGCTCTGTGTGTGTGTGTTTAACTCTGTGTGTGTGTGTGTGTAACTCTGTGTGTGTGTGTGTGCGTGTGCGTGTGTGTGTGTGTGTGTGTGTGACTATGTGTTGAATGTGTTTGTGGTTATGGAATGGTGAGGGTTAGGTGGCTATGTAATGTTAGGCAAAGTAAAGTTTAAAGATCTAAAATTTATGTTATTTTTCTGACTATAAGGCGATACCTTTTTCCTTGACCTGCGCGCTATAATATCGTCGGTGAGAAACATGAGAAAAAAACTGTTTTAAAAATTAACCGCGTTTATCACAAGTTATTAACTATGATGAATATGTTCAAGATATTGTGGGTTCAGTCCTGCATTTTGTTAAAACTACTTAAAAAATTTTTTATAAAAAGAACGAAGATGCGAGGTTTTTGTCCTTAAGTAGATCTGAATTTGGGACTTACGAGTTTTTGTTCAATTTACACAACCTCATTTACAGCAGATGGAAAGTCGTTAGAGATACGAGCTTTGGGTGGAATGTGGCGGTAAAAATGAGAGAGCTGACTATGTATCTAATTCAAAGCCCCAAAAACTCGAGTTACAAGGTTTCTGGCTTTCACCGACAATATGGCTAATAATATAGTAAGAAATTAGAATAACAAAATCTCAATTTTGTGTCAAATTTGGGGGGTGCGCCTTATAGTCAGAAAAATATGGTACGCACTGAATTAAGGGCATGCACACAGTTGTAAATGCTTGTGTGAGTGATGTGAAAAGATGAAAATACTACAACTCTGCCCTATGTTTCTGTGTGAATGGGTATGCAGGCTGCCACTCGGATGTGTGTGTGTGTGTGTGTGTGTGTGTGTGTGTGTGTGTGTGTGTGTGTGAATGCATGCACACATCATATATATGCAAGTGATTAAAAAAAAAACTTTTAGATAATACATTCTGTTTTGGATTGGAGATTGTTCATATTATATTATCTGTGCCAAAAGGAATCAGTAAATAATGAGAAATATTGCCATTGTTTGACATTTGTGTATGTTTGATTTGCCATTTTTTCAGCTGTGCTGGGAAAACAGGAGACAACTGCAACATCTACACGTCAGATGAAGGTAGGTTGGTGTGGTGAAAATTGTAAATGGATCTTTGGTAACGTGCCCATTTCTTTCTATGCAAATGACTAATTCTCTGCAAGTTAAGTAGGAAAGTAATTGCTTCGAAATGTTAAAATAATATGCATTATTGAAACGTTAAGATAACATGCCTTATTTGTAAGTATATTTGTTACAGAGGGAAATAATTTATTTTTTTTCTTCTTAATTCATATCATAATTGTAAAGAGTGATTTTGAGCAAACTGACCCTTTTTTGAAACATTACGATAGCATGCCTTATGTGTAAGCATATTTTTTATATTTTTAATTCATATCATAATTAAGCAACATTGAGCAAAATGACCCATTATTTGTAAGTATATTTGTTACAGAGGAAAATAAAAATAAAACTTTTTCTTAATTCATATAATAATTCTAAAGGGTCATTTTGAACAAAATGCTGAAGACTGGTGATGTTGACTGCCAGTAAAAAGCCCTTTGGTGTCTTTTTCTACTGGCTTAAAAATTCTCTTCTTTTTTTATCTTACTAACAAAGAACCAGTATTTCATTCTATTCAAAGAAATGGTTTAAGTTCAATAGCTGCTAAGGAAAAGGGAAGAGCAATGCCTTCAATAGTTTAAACTATTTAATTAAAGCCCTAGTTACAGTGGATCTTTAACAGTTTCACTTAGACCTCTACAGTTTCACTGCCTTGTTAGTCATTTTCTTTAAGCCTAAAAGAACAAACTAAACTGTATGGCTTTATTCTGATCTGTTCAAAAGGGTTGGTAAGAAATGTTCTGAATGAATGTGGATTGCGATGAAAAGAGTTCACGTGTTTTGAGCATGTTTGGTACTCAGGTTTCAAAAGCTGTGAATTTTAGGGAGTCGGCATAACCCCAATGTGGTATTTTAAGGTTCAGTCTTAGATTTTACAGGGTCATCTAACATGGTGGATTTCCAGTCAATACATTAACACACACAGAGACGGACAGAGAGACAGACAGACTCACGCACACCTATGCATGCACACATTCACAAGCAAACAGCACACACTCGCTGTCTACATTGTCTCTTTTTTATGACTAGATTGTTGTATCATGAATGGTGTAGTTTAAAACCAGATTAATAATGCAGATATGTGCCTAGCTTATACTAATGTAAATGCTTTATCTTTCAATTATCGGTATTGCTGTTCTTGCTGTAAACTTGCACTTGACAAATTGATCTTGATGATCTTGACACACTGTTTCTTCCCATTCTATTTAACAACACTCTTTTTTTATACTACACAGTTAAAATCTGAAAAATCAGATGCGGTGAGACATAGTCGGTTATTCGTGCTGTATGTGTGTGTTTGGATGAGAGCTTTGTATGTTTTTTGCAGGTATGCACATGTTGCATATGGTTCATGTTTGGTTAGTTATTTACTGCACTCTAGCACTCTTGTCAACCGCTCCCTGAAGCCCTTCCTATCTCACTCCTTTCTGCTTCCAGACTTTCATAGAATTTGAACTGCGGAGTAATTTAGAAGAAAAAAACCGTTGCCCAAAAGAATGAAACAGTGAGCACATAATTTGTTGAATGAGCTGAGCGGTCCATGAACATAAGACAGATGGATACTTAGCCAGAAGGCTTTTCACTGATTTTAAGATTGATTGATAAATGAACATTTCATCAAACAAATATGGTTACTCGGTTATTCATGCTGTTTCCATTTCTTGTTATTTTTTTTAAGGTAATGTTAATAAAGGCTCTGTTCGTAATATATTAAAATAAATTTGATTTACAGCAAATGACTCGCAAAGACTGGCTCTGTTTAATCAAGACTGCTCATTAAAGATAAATGTAAAAATATTTTTATGCAAGGCACTGCTTCTGTTAACAATTATTTCAGCTGCTTCTTTTCTCACTGGAAGGTTCTTCAACTATTTGTCATTGTATTTTTCATTGACTTCTGTGCATCACTGCATGTTGATGTATGCAGACTACCATATTTTGGGGACTGTAAGGCGCACCCCCGCCCCCCAATTTTACACAAAATTCAGATTTTGTTATACTTTCTTACTATTTTATTACTCGTAATATAAGGCGCAGGGGTCTCAGTCTGGGAAAAAAAAGTGTCGCCTTATAGTCCGAAAAATATGGTACACATTATCAGAGAGAGTGAAATATCTGCATGTATTTTGAAAAAGTCATTCACTGAAATAAAGAAAAGTTCAACAAGCCATTTGCTTAGGCAATGAAAGCACAGCACCTACTGGTATTTATGTTGGGCTCACCATGTTTTGAGGTTGTTTTGGGGGTTTTGTTTTTTTTTGCTCTCGGAACTGGATGTTTTCTTTACTTTATTTCTATGTGCACAGCACTATATCTATAAAACGTTTGGATAAACTTTTGGGGGGGCGTTTATTATCGCTTTTGTTTTTTTAGTTTACTATATTTTCATCAATATGAAAAGCTTCTTAGTTCAAAATGGTCTTTTCATCCTGACCAAAACAATGACAAATAGAGTATAAAAAAATGTAATTGTCCACTGTTGACAATGCTGATAATATCTATATTTTGTCAAATGTGCATTGTTTCAGAGCTGTGATTCATAGAGATTGACTAACAGTTTACTAGCTTGTCTAGATAAGAGTGATTATATTTACTTGACAGCAGGCGTTTAGTAAACATGGAATTGGTTTCTAAGTCACAAAATGTGTGTGCGTATGTTGTTTGTTTGTGTGTGTGTGTCAAAATCAAAATTGTATTTTCAGATGGTACATTGAATAAGCAACAATGTTTGCTTTTTTTTACAAAAAGTGTGTGTGTATGTGTGTGTGTATGTGTGTGTGTGTGTGTGTGTGTGTGTGTGTGTGTGTGTGTGTGTGTGTGTGTGTGTGTGTTTCCATCTATACGCCAGCTCGCACTTTACGTTCAGTTTCTGACCCTCTTTCTCTCCAGATCCCTAGGTATAAGCTTTCAACTGTTGGTCGGCGCTCTTTTGCTGTCTCAGGACCGACCTCCTGGAACAAACTTCCGCTCTCCCTCCGTCAGCGACCGACTCTCTCTGCTTTCAAAGCTAACCTCAAAACCCACCTGTTCCCCCGTCATTAAAGCTCCTCTCTCTTTATCTTCTCTCTCTTGCCATTAGGTCTGTTTCTGCTATATTCCATTTATGTTATCTGTGTGTGTTCGCGTTGTATTGCGTTTGTGTTTGAATGCGCTTTGAATGCTAACGTGTGTGTGCGCTTTGATTTGATTTCTATCAAGATTCAGCGCCGTATAAATACTGTATGTTGTTGTTGTTGTTGTGTGTGTGTGTACTTAATGATAGACAGTATGCTGTATTTGGTTAGAAGAAAAGTTTGTTTTCAGATTTATCAGTATTTCACTTAAATGACAAATTCAAGACATCAAGGAATAAGAGCAAACTGGTGTATGTGTTCTTTTGTCCTGTGTCTATGCATGCATGTAGTGTGTGTTTTATGTTTGTGTGTGTATGCAAATGTGTCTGTGTCTGTTTCTGTGTATATCTGTCTGTGTTTATGTAAATTATTAACTTTGTATGCGACTCATAATTATACATATTCAGGGACATACTATGGCACTTACAATAAGAAGTTCTTACATACACCCAAACATAACCCACACACAGCCACCTACACCCGCACACACACACACACTCATGCTTGCTTGCATGCATGCACACGCACACACACACACCACAAACACACACGCGCACGTGCACACACACACACACACACACCCCCAATGATAATAAGAATGACATATATTTTGTTGTTGTTGTTATTTCTATGATTACGATTGTTGCTGTTTTCATTTGCCTTATCCTTATCGTTCCTCACCAGGAAGCCAGGTTTGAACACGCTGTGAGGCAGAACGTGTATGAAGAGCGACAGAACCAACTGCGCTGGCAGGTCAAAATCGGAGACGACCAGATCTCCAACAAACAACGCAGCCTCATTCTGGAGGCCAGGGCCCAGGCCTACGATTATTACAAGGTACTTTAGTTGTCCTGCCATGTATCTTCTCTTATTGATTTGCTTCACACTTCTGTTAGATTAAGGCCGGGTTCACATTAGACGCGTAAGTTCCGTACGGAAAACCCTAAATAAGTGGAAGAAAGAAGGATAAAAGTTTGCGCATATGGGGAAATTCGGACACGTGTGCAAATCTTTTCCCTTCTTTGTTTCACTTATTTATGGATTGCGCATGGGTTTCCGCATGGAAAATCCGCTTATGTGTCTACACGGCCTAAGAGTAGCCTGTGATTAATACGAGGGTCTGCATAGTTTACTTGCAGTATGCTTCAAGGTCACTAGCTGGCTTTACTTTTTCTTAACTTTTAGATTAATATTATTTTAGTTTACTCTTAGATTAACATTATTCCTTCTTCAGCCTCCCATTCCACAATTTCTTCAACCCTTTCACCGCCAATGTTGCATTTTTGCAGCACAATGATTTAACACCCATGTGACTAAAAGGCATCAAATCAGGGTCTGTTATCCAAAGGCCCTATTCTCTTAATTTTGGGAGGTAAGGATAGGCCTTACCTTAAAAATGTCACAGAGGAATCCCCAATATCACAAGACAGATTTAATGGTAAGTTTAATGGACATTTTTTGCTGAAAAATGGCTGGCGGCGAAAGGGTTAAGGTGTTATTTTGTCCTTCTTTGTGATGCTGCTTATTGTGTTTGTGTGTGTGTGCGTGCGTGTGTGTGTGTGTGTGTCTCATTAGATTTCTGCAAAATTGTTGTAGACACTTACTCTATTTTCTATTGATATTATTTGGCCCATACTAATAGTAGTTATGTCTGTAATTTAAAAAGTCTCTGTTTTGTTTTGTAGTTCAAGAAACGCGAAGATCCAGTGCCTGAAGACGAATATGAGCGCCATAAAACAAACACTTCCTTTCGTCGCACAATCAGAGATGTGTCCAAGGTACGTTTTGATAATAAATTATCTTCTCTTTTCCCTCCTACTTCTTTCTTTGGAAATAAGGTTAATGTCAGGTCACTCTAATTACTCGTGTGTATGCATGTTAATGCACACATGCACTCACACACACACACACACACACACACACACACACACACACACACACACAGATGAAAATCCTCTTCAATTTTGTTTTTTAGCTACCATACTTTTCGGACTATATGAGGATACTTTTTTGCCAGAGTGTGACCCCTGTGCCTTATAATGTGACTACTTCTTCTTCTTCTGCGTTCCCAGGCCAAAAGGCCATAATGGGTAAAGTACGTATGTGTCCGTTTTCAGTTTTCACTGATCTCCCCGCTGCGTACAGCCAGACATTCCGATTTTAGAGGAGCTCAAAGGAGAAAAGATATTTGGAAGATGTTTTGGAAAAAAGACAGGAGAATGGGCCAATAAGTCAAAAAGATAGTAGATGACAGTAAGCAAAGGAAAAAGCGGAGTCAAAATGAATGGCAGATTAGAGGAAGTTACAAGCACAGAAGGTGGAGGAACTATTTTTTACAAAAGATGGGTATGTGACTATATAGTAAGAAAATATAATAACAAAATGTGAATTTTGTTTAAAATTAGGTGGGTGCGCCTTATAATGAGGTGCACCTCATAGTCCAAAAAATATGGTAGTTCTTGTATTCATCATTGTCATTGACATGTATGCAAACTTCTGCACACATACTCACACACACACACACACACACACACACACACACACACACACACACACACACACACACACACACACACACACACACACAGAGTCTTGGACACACTGACCACATGAAATATCATTAATTTTCTTCCTGTTCCAACCAAGCTCCTGCCCCCTTCTCATAAGAGTGTGTGCACATGTGTGTGTGCATGCGTGTGTGTGTGTGTGTCAAAGTCAAAGTCAAAATTGTATTCCCAGATGGACATCGAATAAGTATTACATTATGCTTTTTTACATCAAGCCATCCATAACAAAACACAAATCAAATAATAAACAAGCAGAACATGAAAATTCACAAACTACACACACAAACCTGTGCATACACGCACACACACACACACACACACACACACACACACACACTTGCACGCACGCACACGCACACACATACACACCCACACATACACACACACACACACACACACACACACATATACATACACACACACACAACACAAACGTGGATAATGGAGGAAGGGGGAACAGTGACATAGTTATTAACAATGACAATTAACAATGTGTGTGTATGTGTGTGATCACATGCATGCTTCTTTTCTAGCTGGGTGAAGAGGGTATGACCTTTGACCCCTACATGAACGATGTGTGGGCCACTCGCAACGCTGCCCTTGACCTGTTCATCCAGGCTGTGCGCAAGGTGAGGGTCGGGTCATGGGTCATGTTTTTTTGCGCTGTGAAGCAGTGAATCCCATCTCTACACACCATTACATCACCCCCCCCTCTAATTATTAAAGCAACAAGCAGCCTGTAAGAATGATGAAATATACTGCTGAAGAAAGGGATGGGTGACTACATCCAATGTCAAAGCGTATGCTGTCCATAAGATAGCACCCATGCAAATAAAGGGCTTCTTCTTCTTCTTCTTCTTCTGCATTCCCAGGCCATAATCCCATAATGGGTAAGGTACGGATATGTCCGGTTTTCAGTTTTCACTGGTCTCCCCGCTGCATACAGCCAACACATTCCGATTTCGGAGGAGCTTAAAGGAGAAAATATTTCGAAGATTTTTTTGGGGAAAAAGGCAGAAGAATGGGCCAATAAGTCAGAAAGATAGTAGATGACAGAAAGTAAAGGGAAAAGATATGAGTCAAAGAGAGTGATATATTAGAGGAAGTTACAAGCACTGAACTTCCAGAAGGTGGGGGAACTATTTGTGCGAAAGACCTCCCTGGTATCCCCACGGGGAGAGACTCGTGGAGAGGGCGGGGTCGTCCAGCTCCCCGTATGGAGGCACGAGGCATCCACCCACTGCCCCAAAATAAAGGGCAAAGAGGAGGATTTTTTTTTCCTCCACCCCCACCTCCCCCCTCCCCCTTAAAACGTTTGTTAATCCGTTCAAATTCCAGATATTTCCGGGAAAATTCTGAATCTTCCTGAGATTGGGAAAAATCGAAAGTCATTGTCGATATCAACTGAAAGAGAGAGAGAGAGAGAATAACTTTGACAAATGTATTAATAGAGAGAGATTAAAATGAGAAAGCACTTACAGTGGGTCACAATGAATAATGAATACAAGCAAGTGTTCAAGTTCTAGTGCTCTCTTTTCGTTTCTCTCTCTCTCTCTCTCTCTCATGCAACAGCATTCAACAACTTTGGAAATTTCTGAATTTGGAGGGGATTTTCCTTGGAAAATTCGAAATTCTACATTTTTCTGGATTCCAAAATTTGCCGTGACATTTCAAATCAACTTTAATCTAAGAGTTGTGTAACCTTCCAGGTGTTAATATTTATTAACACTCTTTTTTCTTTTTTTCTTGTTGTTTCATTTTCTGAAATTTCATTATTTTAAAAAAGTATTGATTAAATTTACATTGTTAGTCAAGCTGTCTTTTTTTTCTAAAAATGTATTTCCAGGTGATCATCCGCAACAGGGCAGAAGTGAAGTTGAAGTCTCTGCGGGCAGTGGTCATGGAATGGGGCTGTCGACAGCCTTCAGGTAGTTTAAAGGGGCACCCTGACGGATGAGTTTTTGCAAGAAACTCGTCGAGATCACCAGGAAAACACCCTTTACAGAGATCGCAACACTCACTTTACTCTGGTTTACTGAAAATCAAAACGTCAAATCGGCGATTCCTGCTTGGAAGAGGTGCTGGAAGTCGAATTCTTTCAGTGAAAGAGAGGGCATGTGCCTTCTCTTTTCTAATGTAATGGCCACCTGAGTTTAGACCAAATCGTTTGCACGAAATTTCCGCAATACAAGCCTTTTTATTTTTTTATTTTTTTTATACAGTTTAACTAAAGGAATTTCGCTCACAACAAAGGAAATAGCTCTAATTTTTTTTACTGCACTACAAAGAAAGAAAAGCTTCAATCACTCTCCACCCACCCCATCCAAAATGGCTTCTCTCTCCGGCATCACCGCCGAAAAGGAATCGCCGTTTTGACGGTTTGGTTTCTAGGAAACGGCTGAAAAGGCTGTCTTTCTGGTCATCTCGACATGTTTTTTGCAAAAACTCATACGTTAGGGTCCACCTTTAACTCATTGGTGTCATGACGGCAGATGTCTGCCGTCACTGTAAGTCTCTGTTCAGGTCATGACGGCAGACAACTGCCATCAGAATTTCTGATTTTTTAACACAAATAACGTTTTTCAAGGAGCTTACTGTTGAAAGTCAAAGTACACTCATTTGTGCTTTGATTGCTTTCCTTAGCTATTTGGGCCTTATCTTAGCCAGTTTCATTGAGTTACTTAGCAACAGCTCTGTTCCTACATCAACAAAAAGGCGGCTAAAAAAAAAATCAGAAATTCCGTTTGGGGTACTTTACTGAGCATATTCTGTACACAAAGAGATGAGTAAGCACACCAACTGTGTGTGGCATTTTATTTAGTAGACTTGTGCCTTTCTTTTGCAAAGTATTGTTTGTTTCTATCTTGATTAAATATTTGGTAGTAATTTTTCCAAAAAGGTGTTCTGAAGCGCGTCCTGAAATACAGTTGAAAGTTTCTGTATTTCCGACCACTACAGATGAGGAAGAGGAAGGAGAGGAGGGAAGCACAGGGCGTGAGGGTGACCAGGTGAAAAACAAACCGTCGGGACAGAACCTACAAATCGCCGCTGCCAAAATCAAGAAAACCCGTTTCCCTACGTACGTCCCACCCAACAGCAAGGACGACATGGTCAGTGACTGCCAGAAGTGCTCAACTTTGTCACTTCCTGACTGAATATGTGACTCAGCACCACGAAAGGGACATTAAGTCGCTGGGCTAGTTTCTCACAATAGGCTTGGAAAGTTTAAAAAAATCTAATTTTTTTGTCAATTTTGAGTTATGGGTATTTTTGTATTCTCTAACATCTTATCTTTCATATTTATCAAGGACAATCTTTAATATGGTCTTTAAATGGTCTTATAAGTGCTTTAAAACGAGTAGGTCAATGCATTTTCTTCAGCTAGGCTACACTTTAGACAGTGTTTTCTCAAAATGGAAGGTGCTCACCCTTCTAACTTTAAATGCTCATAACTATGGAAGGGAAAAATATACAAGAATGGTTCTTGTACCAGTAGAAAGAGACTTGTCTGAAGGTTCCAAATATATAATTCTCTGAGAATGGTCAGTTTGACACTTAATGTCCCTTTCGTGGTGCGGGGTCACATATATGTTGGATAGTGTTCTTGTTTTCATAATGAATGAAAAATGGTGTTTTACGTCCTCTCGACCCGGCAAGCCACATATGGGACATAGATTGTTGTTTGTTTTCATAATGAGAGAAAATGGAGTTTTACGTCCTCTTGGTCTGAATCAGACATATGGGACATTTGTAAATACAAATATGGTTGGAACAATACTGGAGGCAATGCCCGGAGGCAGTACAAAACCAGTAGAGTCCCGATTTTAAAAAATTAATACAGATAGCTGTAGCGGTGACCACGCCTCGGTTAAACCTCATCGGCTATGGCACCGCCACAAGTAGTACTACCTTAATGATTTTAATATTTGTTTGTTTTCATATTTTTTTATTGAGTTAGTTTTGTTGTTTTCATATTTCTTTATTGAGTTATATTTCTTTATTGAGTTAGTTTTGTTGTTTTCATATTTCTTTATTGAGTTATATTTCTTTATTGAGTTAGTTTTGTTGTTTTCATATTTCTTTATTGAGTTAGAGTTAGTTTTGTTGTTTTCATATTTCTTTATTGAGTTAGTTTTATTTCTTTATTGAGTTAGTTTTGTTGTTTTCATATTTCTTTATTGAGTTAGTTTTGTTTTCATATTTCTTTATGGGGTTAGTTTTGTTGTTTTCATATTTCTTTATGGGGTTAGTTTTGTTGTTTTCATATTTCTTTATTGAGTTAGTTTTGTTGTTTTCATATTTCTTTATTGAGTTAGTTTTGTTGTTTTCATATTTCTTTATTGAGTTAGTTTTGTTGTTTTCATATTTCTTTATGGGGTTAGTTTTGTTGTACATTTATTTTGATTAAACAGTGCACCCTAAAACCACCACTCGAAGGATTACAGTGGGAAATCTGGTCAGACAAAATTGAAAGGACTAAAATGTTATTTTAAGATAGCCAATATTTTTAGGTTAAAAACAAGTTTTGCTTTGAAAATGATTAAATTTGAACTAAAACATTATTGTGAATTATCTGATTTTTTGTGGTACCTGTTTTTGAGTTAGCCGATTTACTCTGTATTGGAAAAAATGACATGTGTGGAACATCTTTCTTATTTTCATGTTTATAGTACAGATTTATTCTTTTAATCTTTATTGATAAATACATAACAATGTTTTCAGAGTTTTGCTGAGAAAGTTCTGATTAATTTACTATTCTAAATATAATTGAATTGATGTTGTATAAGTGTCTGTTGTCTTGAGCTGTTTGTGGGTTGAAGAAAATGTTTTGGACATATTGAATGCAGATTTTTTTCCATTGTTCATGCATTTTGAAGACTGGGTCAGCCATTGAATAAAACTTGAACTTGATTTGAAGGAAGATTTCATGTGAAAGACTCTGCTGACTTAATAGATCTCTGGGCTGGAAAGGGAGTGAAAGTTAAATTTGATTTGAAAACTGTTTCAGTCCAGAAGGCATACCGAAGTTTGGAGATCTCTTCTGGGCTGGAAATGAAATTGAAGTTAAACTTGATCTGAAAACAGTTTCGAAGGGAAGAGATTGCTAACTTTGAGCATCTCTAAGCTGAAAATGTAATAACTTTAATTTTGATTTGAAGAAGCGCTAGAGGAGCCATAGCTAACTTTTGAAGATGTCTGGGCTGGAAATCGAAGGAAACTTAAAATTGCGTTGATGATACTTTCAGATTAGAGAGTGGCGACATCTTGATATTGCATTGTGATGTGAACAGTTCATCAAAGTAGTGAAAGATTTCACTTTGATGACATTTGAGTGCACCATGCTTTCTCTGGCTAGGTGCTGAACTTGTTGTTGATTGTTGCTAAAAGACTCCAGGGATCATCCCAAGAGCCGAAGCACTTAAACACTATGGTACAAATGCATCAGCTAGGGATGAGAACATTACGTGTGTGACCGTTTTTGATTACCCGGCCATGTGCGCAGCCACACTCCGTCTTCAGGGGGGTGCTGAACTTAAGTGTGATTCACCAGTTTACGAACCAGTTAACATACTGGCCGACGTTGTCTTCAGTTAAACTGTGGAATTTGATCCACAAGTCAGACAGCAGACTGATGGTGTCTTGGGTTGAAATGTGTTATTGCGCTGTGTGTTGAACCAGGCGGCTGATGCTTTAGGAGAGGTGCTGGTTGCCCCTACCCAGGTGGAGGTCAAGGAAAAGGTGCCTTTCTTCAATCTCAAGGTAAGCTTTCTCTGAGGTTAGTACCTGCGCTAATGAGGCTATGTTTTTGTCCATCTCTCTGTCTCTCTTTTTCCCTTTCTTACTGAGAACAAATCGCTGTGCGCAAAACATACAGATGTAAGCAAAATTGATCAACTTGGATATGTTGGACTTATCAGTTGATCAAGACAAGATGCATCATCTAACAAAGCTGTAAAACAATTTGCAAATACAAAACACCGATGGTGACGCTAAATGAAGAAAAAAATATGTAGTTTGATACTCACACACATGCGCACATTAATAGTTAACCCCCAGCACATACACACACACATGTACATGCACACACACACACACACACACACACGCTCATCACACATGCAAACCACCACCATCAGTACACAAAAAAGTACACCAATTTGCTGGGTCCTATTGGGCCTGGGCCTTATGGAATCATCATATTTGCAGTTGGGTCCATTTGGTCCCAGGCCCATGAAGTCCCAGGCCTGATATGTGCCAAGAGTGGGACATATCAGGCCTAGGAGACAATGGGATCAACTTTTGAAACACTAGGCCCATGAGGTCCCAGGCCCGCTATGTCCCAGTTTGGGACTTATTGGGCCTGGGACATAGCGGGCTTATCCTGAATATTCATTTGCATGACCCAAAGGTTGATCAGAACTATGCGTTTTATCATGTGACCACACCTACATGGATGGATGCTCCTTGCAGGATTTTTAAATTGCCTAGAGCCAGCGTCGCCTGATTATGAGAATCAAGGATTATCTGGCACACACTTGTATAATAAAAAGGGCCTATTTAAGCGTTTGCTATGTTGTTAGGAATGTCGCGCTTGTACTAGTCTAGTGGGTGTGCACTGCCCATGCACTTCGCCGGGCTGCCCCCTTGCAGGATTTTTTTAATTTCCCAGGAGCACCCATGCACCTACAGAACTAATATTATTTTTTAACAGAAAAAAACCCCAAACTATTTCCTTTTCACGTGCCCCAAAGGTTCCCCAGATGTACCGGCTCAGTGGTTACAGCCCTCACAGCACCCACGCGGCCTCCAGTGGGTACGTGCCCCCGCGTCTGGTCAAACCCCTGCGCACCGGGGCGCCGGACGAAGTCATCGTCCTGCCCCAGGCCCCTGGATCGGCGTCCACCGTGCGAACCAGCATCAACGGTGACGCAGGCGTCACCGAGGGCAACCAGACCATGGTGGAGGTGGTGGGGGTGGAGGAGAAGGAGGCGGAGAGTCCGCGGGAGACGGTGGCCCCGCGGGTCATCACCACGCTGAAACCGCCCGAGGCGCTGTTCAGACCCATCGACTACCCTCCGCTGCACATCATGGTCGGTGGGGCGTCTGAAGGGGAGGGTTAGGTTAGATACATTATAGTCACAGAGGCGTCTCTGTGACATTCGGGTTGCTCCCACCTAGAGAGAGCGTCGCAGCCAGAGGCGCGCCAACCTTTTTTTTCTCTTTTTTTTTTGCATGCAATTTTTGTGTGACTGATGAGGAAGGAAGGGAGGGGGGTAAATTTTGACCAAATGACAACTTTTTCGTTGCCACTGGGTTTAACGTGTGCTAAGTGCATGGGCACACGGGGCCTCAGTTTATCGTCTCATCCGAAAGACTCCACGTTCAGACCGCAAGGCCTAGTGCAAAGTGAGAGGAAAAATCCCCTGTACCCAGGTTCGAACTCGGGTTTACTTGACACGAAGCGAACGGGGAAGGATTATAGGATTGAAGATTTTGATTCCTTTGGGGAGGAGGAAAGGGAAGTCTTCTTTCTTAAGTTTTTTTGTTTTGTGTGTGACTACTAGAAGGGGTTGAAGGTTTATGGGGGTCAATGGGAAGAGGGAGGGGTGTTTGTGTGTGTGCATGTGAGGGGGAGGGGGGGTAGGTTCTGTTAATTTAAGTTTCCTTGATATTTTGTGGTCTTTGAGTGTGTGTGTGTGTGTGTGTGTGTGTGTGTGTGTGTGTACAGTATGTGAGAGAAGGGTAGAAGATGGGAAGGGTAAGAAAACTACAGTGGAACCTCCCTTTGAAGACCTTGAAAAATAACCCAAAATAAGGTCTTAAATGGGAGGGAGTTGTATAAGGGAGGTAATTTTA
>CM065683.1:53782851-53797753 GCA_017654935.2 Phymorhynchus buccinoides | reverse complement strand
TTGAAAACAATAACATGTATTTTAAAGTAAGCACAGATCAACACTTTAAGGAAATCTCATAATAAATCATGGGCGAGCTAAACTAAAAGGTTGGCTTTTGTCATATGACATCTAAAATGTTGGCTTTGGTTGCCGAAATCTATACTCCCAAAGTAAGAGACCGTGGTCGTTTTCTTTGGTCTTAAGATCCACCAGAATCACGTGTACAAATCACAGTATTTCAAACGGCACGTGTTTTTCCTCTTATTATCTGGAATAAATCTTGTTTTTGGACCATGGTCCGCACTCGCATGACAAATGAATGCCCCAGCGCCCCAAATTCATCCAAACTCATTTTAAAGAGCAAACTTCCTATTTGAAGATGGGGATAGACAGAAAAAAACAAGGACTTAATTCGGGTGCTTCAGTGTATTTTTAAAATGACCCAACTCCCTTCATATGGCAGCTGTAATCGACTGAATTAAACCTGTTTTTTAATTCGCCTTTACTGAATGTTGAGTCACGCATGGAACACGTCATAACCCAGAGTTGTGAGTACCTTGGACTTCCTCAAATGCTTTGCAGTCACCATCCATTCATTCTTCTTCTAATCACAAACTCACGACCACAATCAATCAGCTGATGACAAAGCACTACCCTGATTGGTTCGAGGTCGCCATTGGTGTGCGGGTTATGTCCCAGAACGAACGAAGGTGCAGGAGCAGATGTTCGAATTTCGAATCCCCTCACGACGGGAACCACACCAGGATTAACAATGCGTGAAATATTAATCTGTTTTTTACGCCTTGTTATCTACTGTAAACTCCGCTTATATTAGGGAAGTTAGGAGGGGTACATGTGTTTTTTTACTTCTTCCTTATAAAATCTGAAACTGACATTTTTCTCATATCCGAACGAATCGTTATATATTAGGAATTTGGGGTCGATTAGGGTTCCATTAATAACCGATGTAAATTGAAGATGATGAGATGAGTTAGCAGAAAAGAGAAAATGAATACGCTTTGTTCCTGCGTTTAAGGTTTTTTATTTTTCACAAAAGAAATCAATATAAGAGAATCTGTCGTGTCTTTCTTTCCCTACTAAGAATAACTACTGGCCGGATATTTTTAGTACAAAAAGTTATCCCACCATTCTCTGGAAGTTCGGTGCTAACAATTTCTTCTAGTTATCACTCTCTTTGACTCTAACCATGGTCCTCTGCTGGCTGTTATAGTACATTTTTTTTATTCCTTCTCAAGTCTTCCGCCCCCCGTTGGCTCAATGCTCCTTCCTGCTCTTGTGTGTGAAAAGTGTCTTCCAACACAATATTTTTTTTTTTTTTTTTTCCTTCTGAGTTCTCCCCTCCCAAAAGTGGACAGGTGTCGGGCGCATGATGCAGAGCGGGGAAAACCAAATAGAAGCTGAAAAATGGACACATACTATCCCCTCACCCATTTAGGAGCCCATGATGACCTCAGAAACGCAGAAGAAGTAAAAGAAGAAGAAGGAGAGAATCTTTCTTCCAGATAAATAATGAATGTGCACACTTACTTATATGGTTAAGTCATCTGACGACGCGGGGCTAAAAACATTAGACGTGAGCACTTCCTTCCTCCTTCCGGATAGCGACCACACGTCACTGCTGACGTCTTCTGTTGCTGCTGCAATTATTCTTACAAAATAATTATCACAAATCATTGCCAGGCGAATCTGTGTAGGCTAACTTCAGGGGGGGGGGGAAAACCACTTCAAATAATCACCATTCAGAAGTAATTAAGGCCTATATCTAGCTGCTCATTTCCTGAAATAATAAAAAGGTAATATAAAGACTTACATTTTTACACGTTTTGGGTTTTTTTTAACTGACTTGAACTCTTCTATTATTACACGACTACCACACACATTGGTTTGGTTTTTTTAAAAAAAACGATGTAGCTTAATACTCAATCTCAGAGAAAATGAAAAACGATTTGTAATTATAAGACTTATTTTTTTGTACTTTGATTTTTGTATTTGTTATTATTTTTAGTTTTTGAAATTCTGAAAATTCCGGCTGTCCCATAAGGGAGAGCGAGTCCACAGCAGTGCAGTGAGCACTAATGTCTAACATTGATCCTTCTTTGTTTTTGCTGCCTAGAACCTTGATTGAGTCAGAGTCAGAAATAGAACATGCCCACTAATGTCAAAAGGACACCTAGAATGCCGCGGGGCTTGGGAACAAGTTTCTTGCAAGACTTTAGTTACATGCCAGAGGCTGATTTATTGTTCTTTTCTTCCGTAAGAAAGACACACCTGCAGAGGATGCCCTCTTCGGAGGGTGGTTACCGTTTAATGATTATTTGTCATTAGGATCAATATATTCATTCTTTGTTATTTTTTCTTTTGTTCTTAATCGACATCTGGTGTGTCGTTGGTGTGTGGTGTGTGCGTGCTGCGTGTGCGTGTGCTTGTGCGTGTGCGTGTGTCGTTCGCCGCTGCGTAGTCGTGTGCGTGCGTGCGTGCGCTGCGATGCGTGCCAGTGCGTGAGATGCGTAGCGTGCCGCGTGGCGCGCAGTGTATGATGTGTGGTGTGGAATAACAGAGTGGGAGAGTGAGAGAGAGAGAGAGAGAGAGTGTGATGTGTGTGTGTGTGTGGTGTGTGTGTGTGTGTGTGATGGTGTGTGTGTGTCTGTGTGTTGTGTGTGTGTGGTGTGTGTGGATGTATTATGTGGTATGTGTGTGTGTGTGTTTTAAAAGATGCATGTTGCTGGTGGAGCGTATTTCTCTTTTTTTCAAATTTGTCATCCATCTTCTGAACGAAAGATAGCCCGCAACTTTCTATTGTCACATCTTCCCAAAGTTTTGTTTCAATCTTCTTACAAAGTAAAAATGCACTTTGTGGTTCGGAGTAGGATGCTTTCAATATTGTTTTATTGTTATCTGTGCAGGGTGACGTACGCCTGCAACCTGTGAGGGTCAAAAAAAAAGCCCAGTGTGGGGGCGTGTGTGCCCACGCTCAGTGCGTTTGCCCGCTCCCACCAACCTAAAAAAGAAAGGCTCAAATATAAACTTGTCGTGTCACTATCAGCCGAGTGGTGTGTGTGGTGTGTATGTAGCCTAACACAACACTCCAAGAATAATTGCGAGAGTACCAATATTATATTTGAATTGTTTAACATTTTTCATCACCCCTCGTTTAGAGAGGCACAGTGGGACGGACGAACGTGATGTGGACGCTGGAAACGTTTTATTATTGTTACTATGTGTTATTATATTAGTTAGATTAATATGAGAAATAGGACGAAAATATATAGTATAGCCGTTGGTGCTTTCAAAGATCCCATCGTTTTGTTTTTTCTGGTTTATTGTTTACGCATACGTACAAGACGTTTATCTGCACCTACGGTGTTTTGTGCGTTTCTGAATTATTTTTCATCGTATTCATAGACATTATTGTCTTTATAATAAAAATTTAAGTTTGTCGATCTCATTATTTTTCAACACTTATCTATGTTGGTGCTCTTCTTAATGTTATTGGATAGTTTGATGTCCATAAGGGTGCAAACTCTGTTAGTAAAAGAATATTTTGAAAAAAGATATATTTTCTTGTGTTAGTTTTATACAAATTCAATAAATATTTTATCAGTGCTATTTCTGTTCCTGTCTAATGTTGTTAGTTTGAAAGTTTTGTTGCTGCAATTTAAATCATCAATATTATTAAAATATTTTATAACTTTGTATTAATCACCTCTTTATTTCCTTCTTGCTTTCAAAAACATTGGAAGATTCATGCGAATAGTTTTTACTCACATCAATTGAATTTAAATTTTGTCAGTAAAACATGGAATGTGGGAGAAACGTTATTATTGTACTAGTGTGTTATTGTTCATATAAGGAAATGGAGAGACGTTACTTATGTACAGTGTGTTAGTTGCGTCAGTAAATGGAATTGGAGAAAGTTATTATTTTACTAGTGTGTTATTGTCAGTAAAGGATTGTGGAGAACGTTATTATTGTACTAGTGTGTTATTTTCAGTAAAAGGGAATGTGGAGATCGTTAATATTGTACTAGTGTGTTATTGTCAGTAAAAGAATGTGGAGAACGTTATTATTTTACTAGTGTGTTATTGTCAGTAAAGGAAATGTGGAGAAAGTTATTATTGTACTAGTGTGTTATTGTCAGAAAAGGAAATGTGGAGATCGTTATTATTGTATTAGTTTGTTATTGTCAGTAAAGGGGAATGTGTAGAACGTTATTATTGTACTAGTGTGTTATTGTCAGTAAAGAGGGATGTGGAGAATGTTATTATTGTACTGGTGCTTTGTTGTCAGTAAAGGAGTTTGTGTTAGTAACTTTATTTGTACCTAGTGTGTGTTATTGTCACGTACATGGGATTGTGGATAACGTTTATTATTGTCTAGTTGGGTGTTGTCAGTAAAGGATTGTGGAACAACGTTAAAAAAAAACCCACTCAAAGATATTATCACCCTATTTTGAATTCTCTAAAGCTTCTTCGAGAAGGCAGAGAGAGGAGAGCAATTCGTGCTTATAAACTACCCTTTCCATCGCCACTGTGTCGCCTCTTAGCACCGAACAATGATTTGGACACCCATTGTCACTGAAAGGACAATCAAACGAGGGTGTACTGTTATCCAATGAGTCGCAGTTGGTGCGGAATAGTTCTTATTTGTTGGGCATGGTGGGACTACGGGATATGACCCACTATTATGTAAATGCATGTCACGAAGGGAATCCTCCAGTTATTTTGCAGACAAAATCCTTTCTCGTAGAAAACATCAGAGAAAAAAACGAAAAAAAAAAAAAGAAATAAAAAAAAAAAACATTCCAGGAGATACTAAGAGATCTCACAATATGATAATCACGAACATCTAGCTTGCTACCATTATTAATGACATAACTAGTGAAACAACGGGGGTGGTTCATTATTCTTTTCCTCGGTCAAATCAACGTGAATAAACGTCAACTGCACTGCCCGCATGTGCATGCATACACGCATGCATACACCGCAAGCAAGCACGCTGCATCACAACATATCTGCAACACACACAACACCACACTACACAACAACATCACACCATTTTAACACACATCCAGCACCACACACAACACACACACAACACACGCACAACACACACCCACAACACACGCACAAACTACACACACACTTAATTTAGCAGTGTCACTAACACACAAACACACACACACACACGCAACAGCTCACGCACTCACTGACACACACACGCTCTCGCGCACCGGACACACACACGCACACACGCACCTGCGAACACTCACAATGCCACGAGCAGCCGCACCCCGCAGATTGCGTGCGGCACTACTCAACAAGACGCTACAGCGCAACGCACATACGCACCACTCACGCACACCGCATCACACACACACACACACCACACAACGATACATCTGCACGACTGCCACACACACATTGTCGGGGGGGGGGGGGGGGGGAATAGTGTTTTGACCAAACACGTTGCATACTTGACACTTGTCGCATAGTATTAAAAACAATCAAAAAAAAAAAAAATGCATTATGAACTAATGGTTTTTTGTTCGTGTGGTGTGGTGTTTTGTTGTGGGTTTTTTGTTTTGGGTTTTTTTGTCTAAATGTTTTGTCAAATACTGTGTAATAAGGTAAACCCATGTCCCTCGCTACTCTATCATTCTAAATATGAACAATCAGTTTTCCGCCGCGTATTGAAAAAAAAAAGGAAAACATTTCAGCATTGGCGTTCAATATTGAGATTTTTGGGTCTGAATTATTTGAACGGTTGTTATTATCCTACTTGTCAGTATTTCATAACAAAATGTTATGAAATACTGCACCAACAATGCACCAACAATTATAGCAGCTTTTCAAACATATTACTACTAACTAAAATCCTTAGATGTTTCTATCATATTCAGTTAGGCCTATGTGTTTAAAAATAATAATAAAATATATGTATCTGTTGTAAGTTTGTTTGGCGATGTAAGCCTACTACACAAAAGAAAGAAAATGTTCTTTTTTTTTAGTAACAAACAAATAAAAACTGCACATAAACATAAGCTTACTTTGCATATTATTCTTGCCTCGTTAACCCTTTCAAAGTACCTGCTCCAGCACATATTTCAGCAACTACAGCCAAAAGTTTTTCCATTACAATTTACATAGCATTAACCCCAAACATGCCATCTGAGCATATGTACGGGATGATCTTCTTCATGACATATATATAAGGTCCTACATCCTTAACTTAATCCCAAAACTAAGACAACAAAAGGGTCATTATGGGATTAATAACCCCTCGAACATTGATGCCTTTTAAATGTGCGACACTATAGGTGTTCCGAACATCATTGTGGTGCTAAAATGCGACTATTGGCGGTGAAAGGGTTAAATCCCCACGGAGCACACTCCCTACATAACTGAAGGTATGTAGAGATCTACAAAGAGGCACATAAAGGTTGTTGTGTCCATTATATATTTCGTCTCACGCTCCCCATCATAGTTATTGCTTTCTTAAACCGCCATGCCAATCACATTCGTGTTATCAAATTTTATGCAAATAATTTACACAAACGGCGGCCTTTCTTTGCATGTTCACACTGAATTCTTAACTAGTCAGATTTCCCACAGTGGGTTTAAGCCTGTATATTTCTGTGGTTTTGTTTTCTCCCTTCTAACACGTTGATCCTTATCCTCCTGGTAGCGCCCTATTGAACAGGTCAAAAAGCAATCAGATGCAGAGAAAACATGGCACACTTCAGCGAAACACACCAACCGATGTGGCAAACTGTTCAAGCATCAGCAGCAATCAGTCTGTACAAGCTTAGAATGAACTTTCAAACAACACCAGCTACACACTCACTCACACATAACAAATACGAGGTGAAAGTAGATGAAAGACCAGAAACCTAGACTGTGTGTGCCACTTGAAGTGAAAACTCCCACCGGCACTCACCGCGCACAAGGACAGCCGCACTGCAAACACAACGCTCGGATTGCGCAGGGCGCACGTGTGAACACTCAACACACAACCAACATACTACATCTAAAATCACCACGCACAAACGGCACGCTAGCACTCGCACACACACACACGAAAACTACAAACACATTGACACATCACACACACACACACACAACAAACACACACAAACAAACACCGCCCAGTCGACAAACAGACACGCATACATAAACACTGTGAGTGATCGTGTGAGAGAGGTTGGGCGTGTGAGGTGCGTGTGTGTGTTGTGTGTGTGTGTGGTTGTGTGTGTGTGTGTGTGTGTGTGTGTGTGTGTGTGTGTGTGTGTGGTGTACCTAGTATGCCTCAAACATACTCCATCAAGAGATGCACAGAACATAACAGGTATAATGCCATCAAACCGCTGACATGACAAATGCAGCATACTATGTATTGCCATTAATGTAGGTACCACAGATAGGACTGTTCTCACATCTCTTCATATCACGACACATGACCAATGGTGCCAGCAAAGATCCTTTCAGAAACGTAAGGACTGCTCAGTATGTAATGTGTGTGTGCGTGCGTGTGCGTGTGCGTATGTATGTGTGTGTGTTTGTGTGTGTGCTTGTGTGTGTGTCTGTATGTCTGAGTGTGGTATGTGTGTGTGTTTGCGTGCGTGGGTACTATAGTCTGTAGCAGTGTGGTGTTATGCTTGCGTTTCGTGCGTACTTTACGTGTGTATGTGTGTTGTGTCGTACGTCTGTGTGTCCTGTGGTGCCTGTGTGGTGACGTGCCGTGCGTGTACGTGCGTGCTATGTGCGTGTGTGTATGGCTTGCGTGTGCATGTGTGTCTGTTCTCTGTGTGTCCTGTGTCTTGTGTGATGTGTGTGTGGTATAATGACATTTTTGGTGTTGTGTGTGTGTCTGTCGCTGCTGTGCGCGCGCGGAGCGAGCCCCGCTCGTGTGCGTTGTGGTGTGGTGTCTTGTTGTGTGGTTTGCTCTGTATGCGTATATGTGTGTGTGGTGCTACAAAAATATCAGAAAACCCATGAATATGAATTTAATACTAGCTTACATGCAAACTAATGCAAATAACTACATATGAACAGAAAATGAATTCTGGAACACTATACCCATCTGTGACACCCTTTTGTGTGGAGGTAGAGTTTTAACTCTATTCTGTGGCTCAATAACTTTAAACAATTTTAATACAGTGATTGGGTAGAGTGCTGGGTCACGATGATTTATACATTCTCTGGGCCTCTATTCACACTGAGAATAGTATACAGACATTACTCATCTCATGATCTCTAGAAGACTCCCTTGTATTCAATGTGTAATACAGACCTGTTTATGCTGAAGTGGTTCTGTGAATTCTCTACAAGTGTCGAATTACTACCATAACTGACATAGTGAGTTGCCAGCATGTTGGCATCATTTGTGTCTGTATGTGATATCTGTGTGTGTTTTTGTGTGGTGTGTGTGTGTGTGTGTATATGTGTGTGTGTGTGTGTGTGTGTGTGTGTGTGTTGTGTGGTTGTGTGTTGTGTGTGTTGTGTGTGTGGGTGTTGTGTGTATGTGTGTGTGTGTTTGTATGTGTGTTGTGTGTGTGTGTCTCTGTGTGTGTGTGTGTGGTGTGTTGTGTGTGTGTGTTGTTTGGTGTGTGTTTTTGTGTGTGTGTACAGAAGAAGACAGACAAGAGAGAGAGAGTGGATGAGAGAGAGAGTGTGGTGGTGTGTGTGTGTGTGTGTGTGTGTGTGTTGTGTGTGTGTGTGTGTGTGTGTGGGTGTGTGGTGTGTGGTGTGTGTGTGTGTGTGGTGTGTGTGTGTGTGTGCAAAGTCAAAGTCAAAGTCAAAGTCAAAAATTACTTTATTATCAAGTTATGTGAAATTCCAGTGTGGTCTCGGGGGGGGGGGACATTTTACCATATAATTCAAACAAGGCACATTGCGTATGCAATGAAAAATGTGAATACAAAACTAAGGATAAAATGAACAACAATAATCATGGGCTTCAGCCGCAATACATGTAAGCATGAGTTTAAGGGTCGATTACAGGAGCGATAGTGTGTGTGTGTGTAGTGTATGTGTGTTTGTGTGTGTGTGTGTTGTCGGTGTGTTTGTGTGTGTGTGTGTGTGTGTGTGGCGTGGGCGTGCGTGTGCGTGGCGTGTTCGCGTGTGTGTGCGCGCGTGCGTGCGTACGTGCGTGTGTGTTTGTGTGTGTGTGTGAGTGTGAGGGAGGGGGGGGGGGGGGGGGGGGGGGGGGGGGGGGGGGGGGGGGGGATGGGGGGGGTGTGTGTGTGTGTGTGTGGGTGTGTGTGTGTGTGTGTGTCGTGTGTGTGTGTTCGAATGTGTAGTGTGTGTGTGTGTGTGTAGTGTGTGTGTATAGGTGTGTGTGTGTCAGAGAGTTTAGAGAGAGATAGCAGAGAGAAGAGTATGAGTAGGAGAGGATTAAGGAAGAAAAAAAAAAAAGGGGGAGAGAGAGTAGACGGTAGAGAGAGGAGAGGAGAGAGGAGTGTGTGTGTGCTGTATGTATTGTGTGTTAGGAGTTATTTATTAATTAATATGTTAGGGTGATGAAGTGCTTATATTAGTCACGAGAAGTCGTTTCTGTGAATTGCGTGTTCGGGCTACCCACTTTGAGATTGGTGCAGGGGCGCGTGTGTGTGTGTATATATGTGCGTGTATGTGTACACGCGCGCGCGTTCATTGTGTATGCATTGTCTTCTCTGCTCTGCTCTGTGCCTGTAGCATCCCTGTCACAGGTTGACAGATGACAGTGGTTTCATGGACTGTTGGCCGTCCAGATAAAACAACCCATTTTTTATGCTCAAGAACTGGAGTACATTGCTATCAGAACGATGGCCTGTGCTTCTCTCTGTCTGCCTGTCTGTATGTCTGTGTGTGGGCATGCCAATGCTGGCCTATAGGTCCTATGTGAAACAATATTTTCTTCTGCTCCCTAGCACCAAAAACTGCTGAGGCCGTAATGGACATACAAATTTCGTGCCTAGCATTTGTCGCCTGTAGCATAGGAGGCTTGGCCGGCATGTTGGCTGCGAGATGTTTTTTTAAAATTTATATTGTATCTGCTTGTAGTTTTCGGCCTTCTTGAATTCAGTATGGGATTGCAACATATCATACTAGGGGAAGACGGGGTAAAAAAGCACATGGGCGGGTAAGGGAGTAAGGGCCCATCGCCCAGATATTTCTGCATGGAAATGGAAGGCAAATTTCAGTCTCGAATTTTGGGGGGGAGCTGAGTGTAGAGACCTGAAATTTGGCTTCATTCATGTATTTATGAATTGGGAGTGGGCTTCCTTGAGAGCCTCGCCCATGCGCTTTTTACCCGCGTCTTCCCCTTAAACAACTTATCGCAAAATCTGAGCGACTATCACTGAACGCCCACAAGGCGGTATAGGCTATGCCCTCTAGTACTTGTCTGCCGCGTGGCCACTTATAGTAATGCTCTAGTCTGGTGCCGTCTTCCTAGCAATCAGACGCTGCGCAGATAGCTAAAGTAGGGGCAGTATACTGTTGCTGGCGGGGCGTATGGTTAGAATCTGTTTATAGTCGAGTTGGAGATGCCTTGCGCGCAGGGGTTACATCCCCACTACTCTTCGCGGAGTCAAAAGTAAATACACGATGTGAGGGCATCAGCTGCGCTGTTGAGCGCCCAACTTACCCTTACATCAGTAAAGAGCAGTAGACTATGAAGCACACTAGCGAGCGCATCTCTGATGGAAGAGTTTGTGCCGTCGTGGATCGTACAGATATAGGGCAAAGGCGCATGTGTGGCGTATGGCGCTCTACCCACATTGTATGTGTAGGTTGATAATGTAGAGGGGTGTCTAACTAGTTTAGGGAGTCGTTACGATGGGTGGGCTCGTATGAAATAAATAATAGTTGAAGTGAGAATGGGCAACGTTGAGACTGTGCGTACTATTCTAGTCTGGCTATTGTTTGGAGGGTGCGGGGAATTGTCAATATTTATGGTTGGCGGGAAAAAAACGCCTATGTGGTGTGTTAGTGGTTTGTGTTTATTGTTGTCTGTTAGTGAGTCTCCTGCTTAGGCTAATCGGGCGAACTTAACAGCGGGATAGGGGTGTTTATCCGTGGTTCTCTGTTGCTGGCTGGGTAGAACCCTAGATTATCTATTATTTCAAGGTATTGGGCTGTTTAGGAAGTGTCTCTCGCTCATAGGGGAATTAAACAAGTCCGTGCTTCTCGCTGCCAAGGCTTTTCTTCGTGCTTCTATCTCTTAAACATCCATTAAGCGTCATATCTTATTCGACGGTATGATCGATGCTATTTACTAAAGGCGGGTTATGCTCGTATTAAAAAAACAAAGCCAATCATTGCTGAGGGAGTTTTCCTTTTATTTATTTTTAATTTTGGTTTTACGTCGCTTCTCGGTGGCAATAAGAGCTACATATGGGGACATCTGTAAATAAGCAGTTAGGAGTGGTGGGAACGATCCTAGCTGTGGAGGCGCCAATGCCTAGAGGCTATGTGGCTATAACGAAAAAAAAGGCATATTATTACACTCTTATTAGTCGACGATTTTTTTTTACGATACAGATAGGACTGATGTGTAGTCATGTGAATCTCATCGCCGTCAGATTAATACCTCGATCGGCCTATGGCTAACGCTGCCAGTCAAATTATATTAGTAGAGGCTGTTTGGGAGTAGCGCTACGTGGCAGATGATATGCTTTTCTATAATAGGGCGGCTACACAGGATGTGCGCTGTTCGACTTATCGTATTCGCAGATCAGAGAGAGCCTGGGAAACAGCGTCACTCGTCAATTAGAAAAATGTCAAACTAAAAAACTTGCTCGAAAAAGTCGGTAGCGAGGTGTCGTGGGCGTGTCTGTCGGCTATGTATGGAAAACAAACAACCTAATACAAAGCAATAAATAGTAAAAAAAAAAATAACTAACACATAACAGCACGTTCCCACTAAAGTATAGGGAGCGCTGGGTTAGGAGACGGGTAAGAGAAGTCGCATGGGGCAGGTAAATGAGGCTGGGAGCCTCGGGATCAAGTTGCGGGCCCAAATTGATCTTTCATTGAGGGTAGAAGTTAAATATAAAAAAATGAATAAAGAGAAATTTCAGTTCAAATTTGCCGTGTTTTTATGAGACGAATGCTTAGTATATTAACCGCTCGTCTCATTGGGGCTTAAAATGAGGACTGATATTTCATGAGATAATGATATTGCGGTGTGTCTAAAAACTTAGCCTATTGCGCTCTTTGGCTCGCTTACTTCCCCTCCACATGTCCATCTTACCCTAAAAGTCATAAAGATGCCCATGTTCCTTGACGTCACATGTCGCTGGATGAGGCTTGGATTAGTGCTAGCCTTACTCCTTCCTTGCGAGTAAAGTTCTATGATAAAGCTCCGCTCCCTTTCATTCAATCCCTGGCTGTTCTTTGCGCTCTCGCTCTGCTAAACACATAAGGGTGCTCATAGTTCTAATTAGTTAGCTCATTTCTTCATTATCTAAAAGTTAGAATAATCCATTGACACGCGGATAAGAAGCCAATTGAGGCTTTTTTCTTCTTCTCTTTTTATCAACTGAATTAGCTCCCCCGTTTACGCGTTGTATTGCGAAAGCGTGGGGGAAAGTGGTTGTTTAGACACACACACACGCGCGCATGCTCGTACGCACGCACACACACACACACGACCGCACACACACACGGCAGGCACGACGGCTCCGTTCCACGCGCGCGGTGCGCGCGCTGCAACACGCCAGGCACACACACAGCGCAGCACACCGCACGTCACATCACACCGTCCCACGGCACTGCACAAACGCACACCGACACGTCTACCCTACAAACACAAAACACAGAAAGGAGAGCGGCGACGCACCAACACACACACACCACACACACTACAGAAACACACACACACACACACAAGCACGTTTAGTTTGCTTTATTTTTCCTTACAATCATTTTTATAGAATGGCTTGTTTGAAGAATTAAATGCAATGATTTTTGTGCTTGAGTGTACAATAGTTCCGCGATCTAGAAAAATAAATTTTGATTTCGACTTGACACACACACAAATACACACACACACACACACACACACACATCAGCCGTACTAGCGTATATCCACAAAGAAAATACAGAGACATCGTCGGTCAGTGATCATTGTTCAGTACCTTTGAAGTGTGCACACTGAGTAAAATAGAACACGTAGGAAAAACCAACTCTAGTTTTAATAATGCTATTTGGCTTTTCAGTCTCATGCAAGGTATTAACACCACAGACATGTTTCATTATCCACCACATCCCAGTCAAAAACATTAATCTTAGTAGTAAAAAAAATATTTGAACATTTACACAACACCATATGCAAACTTATTCTCCTATCCGTCTATAGAGGAGATATTAATATTGATTCATTACTCCAAAGCATTCATCTCTAGTTATCACCATAAAAAAGAACACATTGTAGGCCACTCTAATTAGATAACATGAGCGAATGAGATGTCGATTCTGAAAATATTTCTCAAAATCGGGCGTTTATTTATTGAGTTATACACACAATGAGTTATCTATTAGAATGCACATCATAATTTAGCTAGTCATGCGCCTATATCACAACAAACAAACACAAATAAACATGGACAATAACACAAACAGACAAGCACACAAGAAAAACAACAAGCATCATAACTGGAGACAATACACCACACAAAAAAAAATAAATAAAACAAACACATACACACCGGTTAAAAGTAACACAAACATTTCTACGAGTACAACACACACACACACACACCACACACAACACACACACACACACACTCACGCACATACACATACACACACATGGCAACCACACTGACACACACACACCACCAAACACACACACACACACACACAGAACCACACACAGACACACACACAGAGGAAACGACACACACGATTACTCGGGTTGTCCACAAGAAGACACACACAAGTACGCTTTTGGCTTTCAGTTTCAAGGTACCGTTCTTTCCGTTTCAGTAACATAATACTAAACCTATCACTTATCCCAGCAAAGGAAAACAAAATTGTTCTTAGTTAAATGTTATTATGAGAAAATTTAGGCCCTGTTTGAAAGTAGCGAAAATGCATTCCCGTTTCGCGCTTGTGAAATGAGCAAATTCAAAGCATCATAATTTAGCTAGTCCGCCCCTTCAACCAGTTGACCTGCGTAGGAATACGAACAGGGGCTTCAACTTGAAATATGCCATTTTAAAATAAGTTTGATGTCTGCGTGAATAATGAAGGAAATCTTGGTCTATATAATTCATACATGAATCATTCTTTTTATTAAAATCAAAACTGATGTTTCTGAGAAATCTGGGATATATATGCTATTTTCTCCGACGTGGAGGTATTTTCTTTCTTTGCCTTTTTTCTGATTGTCGACATGACTGAAAACCCCCCACTAAACAAACGTTTACTCTAAACGTTATATAATAATGTTGATTAAATTTACACCTCAGAGTTGAATTCGATGGTCAGATAGGCACAAACGTTTTTCATCATCATCATCATCACCACCACCATGCACCACCATCGTCGTTGTCGTCACCATCATCATCATCATCATCATCATCATCATCTTCGTCATCATATCGTCATCATCATCATCAACGTCATCATCCTCTTTTTCATTCCAGTCGATCATATCGCTAGCTCCATCGTTATCGTAACCACTGTTATTATCTTAATTTTCTTCATAGTCGTTTTTCGATCTTGATCACCGTCCACTTTGACTTCGTCAATAAGTTCATCAACTACATCACATTAATAACAGAAAGCCGATCCTTTACCACGCCATGATTTGATGACGTCAGAAACGTCAGTGAGCGTGCCTGTGAAGGGCCGGCCACACGTCCGCTAAAATCGTACGACTGTACGATACGATTCGATCACGTGGATCTCTC